>CM069906.1:59108752-59689752 GCA_036172215.1 Camellia granthamiana | reverse complement strand
ACTCTCCATTATTGGACAAATTGATTAACTAATGGAAAGGTAAATCAAAAGGGATTAATAAAATCGGCTTAAAAAGCAATTCAAACCGACATAAAGAAGATGAATAAAATGGGTTAGATTTGCCGGACGTTATGCCGAATTCATCGCGTCAAGAGTCATCACATATCAATTCATGGTATCTTGATGAATCTTGAGATGTGTCTACTTCCCTCTTTGAACATTCATGAGAAGAGGGTGGGGTGGTCGTCTTTCATTGCTTTTATTGGTTTTTGTCCAAATCGTGTTCAAACTCATCAAGTCTTCAATGTGCTTGTCGATGATTTTGAAACCGAATCGTTCTTTCTCTTGAATTTCCCCATGACAAAGAAGAACAGAAGGGACAAACATGGCTTAAAAAGGCTATTTCTGCACTGTTTTCACCTTAGAGCACAAAAACAGGTTTTTGCATGAAATTAGGGCATGGCCGGCCTTATTTGGACTCGGCCGAGCCTCATTGGGGACCCGGGCGGGCTCCAATGTTTGGTAAACAGAGCATTTTGGCAAAAATAGAAGGCAGTAGCTGAGTGTCATGATCCGAACCTGCCCCTATGGGTTAAGGACATAACCGGCCAGTAATCGAGGGATTACCTGCGGCCTCAAACCAAACCAGACATAACTCATCAGAGTAAAGGGGCCAAAACGGAAGCAAAATTTAAAACTTTGTCCATAGAGCTGTGCTTACGTGGCACATCATAACAAACCATACATATACATATTAATAACTCACATCAAAATGCAGTGACATAAAGTTCTGTACAGACAGGATCAATTAAGTCTAGGTCAGCCAATCAAAACTATATACAAACATAAACCAAAGTCCTCGCCAACAAGACAAAATAAAACAAAATAGCAAAAGGGCAAAGACTGGTCTCGTGCGTGAGATGCAAGGGCTGACTCTTCAAGACCTTGGTTGTTCCACACAAACTTCACTGAGGCTAGGTTTGGACCTCTCTTGGCTCACCTACAAACACATGAATGAGCATGAGCGAAAGCCCAGTGAATAATATCAAACAAAGAAGAGACATTAGAACAACGTATATCAAACGGCCCTCGGGCCCAATTCATTCATGTCAAACCGGCTTCCGCCTATTCAGACTTTCTTGTCAAACTGGCCTTTGGCCTATTCATTTATTCTTGTCAAACTGGCCTTTGGCCCATTTATCTTTCTTTCATATCAGACTGGCCTTTGGCCCATTCATTCTATTATTCAGATCATACTGGCCTCTGGCCCATTCATTTTATCATTCAAACTCATACCGGCCTCTAGCCCATTCATTCTATCATTCAGACTCATACCGGCCTCTGGCCCATTCATTCTATCATTCAGACTCTTACCAGCCTCTGGCCCATTCATTCTATCATTCAGACTCATACTGGCCTCTGGCCCATTCATTCTATCATTCAGACTCATACTGGCCTCTGGCCCATTCATTCTATCATTCAAACTCAAACTGGCATCTAGCCCATTCATTCTATCATTCAAACTCAAACTGGCCTCTGGCCCATTCATTCTATCATTCAAACTCATACTGGCCTCTGGCCTATTCATTTTATCATTCAAACTCATACTGGCCTCTGGCCCATTCATTCTATCATTCTAACATTTGTCCACCACCCAAATTTACAAACTTATAAGACTTACATGGAAGTAAGCAATTGGACAAACAACATATATCTTTAATAAGATATTACTCACAGTGATCGGTTGGTTGATTTGCCCTGGAGCTTGACCCTACACATCATATAACACATATGGGTCACAAACGATTTAATCCGTTCTTAATTCACATATCCGTTCTTAATTCACATATTCCTCTTTCACTTCTAACTCATTTACAATGCTCAATGTATGCCTAAGAGTACTTAGAAGTGAAAGAGAACAGAAAACGAAACACAGAATGCCTTTTCAAAATTTCATAAAACAGGGTCCCCACTCGAGCGTGGACATCCCCGCTCGAGCGGACCCATGAGGCCTGGAAAAGTACTGGTTATGTCATTTTTACGCTCGATCGTGAATTCTGGCGCTCGAGCGGAAGGCCTCACTACATGGCTCCCCGTTCGAGCGTGAACTTCTCCGCTCGAGCGGACACCATGTCTGCAAAAAATACTAGGAGCTCGAATTTTACGCTCGAGCGGCGGTTCTCCCGCTCGAGTGAACATCAAATTTTCTAGATTTTCCAGAACATGTTCTTGAGCTTCAACTTGATATTCAAAGGCTCTAAATGCATGATTTTGGCTCAAACTTCACATATACATATACTAACATGATATAAACACCAAATTACAACATTATGAAGCTCAATTCCAAGAATTACTTACATGCATGACTCAAATTAACCCAAACTCATCACCAACACATTAAATTCAAACATTCAACACTCACACCTCCATGATTTGCACATGCATGTGGGAGATACCCATTATTCTCAACTTAGTTGGTGAAGAGATGATTAAATGCATGGACTTTAATCAAAATTCAACATGAGTCATGTAATTCAAGCTCAAATATGCAAACTCAAAGCAATTTCTTACATGCATATACATATTGGCTTCCAATTCAACAAAACCAACTTAACTCATGTTCTTTATCATCATTCAACTTGGAATCTACAAATTACAAACTAAAATCCATGAGTCAAAGGTTGATTACTCACCTAGGAGCCTCAAACACCCAAGCTCTAGCCAATTCTTGAGCTTAATCTTCAAGATTTTCAAGCTTCAATGATCAAACTCCAATTATTCCCTCTCTCTCTCTCTCTCTCTCTCTCTCTCTCTCTCTCTCTAGCCGGCCCTCCCTCTTTTCTTGAGTTAGAATCAGCCAAATAGAATGCTAAAGAGGAGATTTGAGTACATAGTGCCCCACTTATATAATTTCCCTCAATTATACTTATTAATATTAAATAATTTGAGCACTGCACCATTAAATTAATCTAATTAATTTGATCCAAATCAATTTTCAATTAAATTTCACCGTAGGCTCTAAAAATTACGCCAATCGTAATGGCGCGGTCAATTTCAGTTTCTATGGCTGATAGGGCCTTCAATTAAAATTCCAAAGCAGATAATCAAACAGATATTCCTACGGTGAATAGATAGAAATTCAAAACCACATATTTTCACATAATGGCACACAAAATCATATCAAACACATAATCACCTTCATAATAAGGACCAATTAGCATAATAAGGAACAGGGTTATCACACTGAGGGTGAAACTGAACAAGTCTGGACAGACAGAGCACTTTCTGAACACTATCGTCATCAGCGCGCATGCGATCTTTGTGAATCGTAAATTGTTGTAATTATTGTAATTGTTATAATATCTGAATTAAAACTAGCTATTACAATACCGAACAAATAATGAATAGCTAGTTTTAATTCAGACATTCGGACCCTCTTGTATGAGGGCAAAACATGTAATAATTGTGCATGTCTTCCAACCCCCATTTCTTTCTCTCTTTTTTTACCCGCTTACAATGGTAGCATAGAACATCATGTTTCCTTAGCATTTTTCCATGACTTGCATTCACTCGTTTTGCATACATAAGAGTTCGGTTCATCATTCTAACCAATATCAACATCAAATTCGTTGCTCGAATACATGTTTTATCCGATGTCTTGGATTGAATCAAATGCCATGCTAGTAGCCAAACTTGTTATTTGTATGATTGTGTGTGTCACATTAGTCATATTGCATTATTTAGGAGCATGCATGTTTTTTAATTATTTTGCTTTGTTTAGCTTGCCTTGGAAAACTAGGTGAGCACTTATTACTTTAGCATGTTGCATTGTGTGTGATTGTTGCCACGTCAAGCATGTTTTTCATGAGGCTAAGTGCTTAAGTAATATATCTATTTGAATACTGGTGGATAAAGGCATTTTTACTTAAGTTTGAATAATTTGATTAAATGTAAATACGAGCTCACTTTTTCAAGTGACATGTATTCAAAATACTTTTTTTCAAAACAAACATGAAATCAAAGCATTCCAAATTTTGCGAATTGGTCTATATTTGTGCGCATCACATAGTAAATTAGCAATAATAATCGGAATAAGAGCATATAATGTGAATAAAAATCACATCATGATTGGTAGAGGTCGATCTTTGATCGGGTGAGTGGAGTGCTCAATTCATGACCTTCCCCTCTCATACCTAAGTTCTCGAGCCGAGATACTTTGGTGATGACAAACTAATGGCCTTTGGCACGAGTCACGGGTTTCCTAAACTTCTCAAAATATTTAGATGGCGACTCTGAAATCTGACAAAGCAGTCCATTTTTGACATTTTTTTATTAAAAATCGATTTTCCAAAAGAATTACCAGATATGGACTCAGTTGTGTTTATCTATTTCACATTGCACTTGTGAAATCAGATTCAGAACCATGGGAGTCCAAACTATAGAGCTAATCATATCTGAAAGGAGCACGAAAAACAAGCTATAATAGGTTGAAATATATAGATTAACATGCATGAATGATGAGATATGTGAAGAAAAAGTGTAAAGCAAGAAAGAAATCTACTCTACATATCAAACTTATGAATGGGTGGCTACTTTCTACCCCCAACCACATTCACAAGGTTCTACATATGCGTAACAACAATGAATTTAAGAAATTCTAGCTATGGAAAGCAAGAAAATAGAAATAAACTATGGAAAACGAAGACAAACTATCAACTCAATGGAGAGGTGGCTACTTTCTACCCCCAACCACATCCATGAGTACTTATCACATAATTACAATAAGCATGGGATGAGAATAGAGCTAGAAATGAAAAGCAAGAGAGAGACGATGGTGAATAGCTCAAGAACTTCACCTCTTGAAGAGGGTGAGCTTTTTGGTTTCCCAAACCCTTTCTTGGTATCCTCAAGATCCTCTAGATGTGTCTTAGAGTGTCCAAGATTCTTAGCAACAAGCTTAGAAGTAAGTTGTAATGGAGTTTTGAATGATGAAAGGTTGAAGAAAGTAGCTTGAATATGAAGAAGATGAAAAGAGCTCTCAATCCCTCTTTTAAGCCTTGGGTAAAATGTTCAAACCCCTTGAAATGATATTTTGTCCTCTACGTATAGAGTTTTGGAAAATACTTTGTATCTGGACAATTTAGTCGGCTGTATCCTTTGGTGTCCGGAAGAATGTATTTTGAGCCGACCATGATATGTTGTCCGGCCAATTAGAAATTACATTGTTAGATCAACAAGGTAAAGTTAGCACAAATTGAAAGGAGAAATAGGTATTTTAGAGGATTTCACACTTTTCATTCATTCCCCCTATATCTCTTGCTAGGTCTGTTTGAAAATATACGACATTTTGATTTTGAAAGTGTGAGCCTCGAGACATTTGTGGAAGTGTCTGGAACTGCGCAACCAAGGTATTTTGAAAAAAGGTTTTCCCCTGGTCGAAAAGTATTTTGGTCAAAACAGGTGCTTGGTTAGTTTCAAGGCTTGACTCATGGGCTTCTTGCTGAAGGATTCATAGGATTAACACATCTTGGCTTTCATCATTGGGTACCCAAGAAAGAGCACCTAAGTCTTAAAGTTGGTCCAAAATGGGATGTCTATAACAACTCAATTGAATGTTCATCGAAATGCAATTGAATTCAGTCATTTCATACAAATCAACCATCGAATCATCAAACAAAGTCTCAACCATAACATTTATAATCAAAAACAAAAACAGTAACATAAATTGGGAATATGCATGAACCTATGATTATTTTCTAACCATCTCCCTGATCTTAGTTTCAAAGCCAAACAAAAGTTAATAAGGAAAAACAAAAAAAAAATTGTTTCAGATGGCATAAGGAATGCGTGAAAAAATTAAAAACATCTCAATTGGAACTTCAGACCCGAAATAATGTACTCCACTCGAAAATCAATTGTTGAAAACATGTACAAATTTGATACTACAGAACCGAAATGTTTTACAATATTCAGAACTCAAGTTTCGAATTAAAGAATTATTTTCGAAAACCAAGTTCCGAAAATATGTAAAATTTTCACAAGTTAACAGTTGAATAATGGAATTTTATTCAAGAAACCAGTGTCGAATGGACAATATTGAAATCTTCCCAGGAAAATCAAAATCTTTCAAACTATGGAGTTTGTCATATAGATAACAACAGAAATTGTTTTGAAATGAATGGAGGTACTCACCTTCAACAATGCAATGGAGAGTTTTCAATGGAGTTGTAAATGGACGCTCTTCAATGGAGTTGTCAATGGAGGTCTTCACTGTGTCTTCAATGCTGAATGTGTCTTCAATGTTTCAGAAAGTAGTCCATTTTCGGATATGAATGTTTAAACATCAGTGAGTGGAAAAAGGGTTTCAACCGTTTAAAAATCAGATGTGTGGAATGAGGGATTAGGTGGTGTGTGTACAAGGATAGAAGGTAGGGTATAATCGGAACATGAAGTGTGTGAAAGGAGCACAAAAAAAAAAAAAAAAACCTATAACCAAATTAATAAGTATGTGCACTAAGAAATAATATGCACTGAGCTAAGTACATGTGTGAAAATAGATTTTTTCACAAATGATTTCTATCGATTATATAAATACATAAACTTCTTTTCACTTTCTTGATGTACTCGTTAATTTTTTATTTTATTTTTAAAAAAAAAAAACGGCTTGTTTATATAATAAAGTTGAATAGAGTCAAATTCATCCCCGTCAAGCATTAAGGAGCAAAGTTCGAGCTCAATATTCTCTAAACACTAGTTTATTTTGCTCAACACTATGCTCAATTTTTGAGTACTACTTGCAATGACTTTTAATGCATAAATCATTTTCAAATGGTGACTTGGATTCGCATGCAACATTGGATTCTCTAAACACTAGTTTATTTTGCTCAACAATATGCTCAATTTTTGAGTCCTACTTGCAATGACTTTTAATGCATAAATCATTTTCAAATGGTGACATCAATTAATTTGATTAAGATGTTGCTTGGTAAAGGACAAAATTTTCTTGTTTGTTGCACCAAGTTCCCTAAAAGCATCACAATTGTGTAATAGAAAAGTAAACATTAGAACACAAATTAAATATAGAATCGAATTTTTTTTATAAAAAAAAAAAAGAAGAGAGACAGATTGATAAGATTTTACAAAATTTATTAATGACGTTAATTTCAACTTTTGAAAAACTCTTATTTGTTAAATGGGTGACAAATGTGTTTTTTTAAATAGATCATTCATTCTTTTGGAGACTAACACAATAAATTTTTAAAAATTTACAATTATCGAATTAACTTATTTTTTTATAAATGATATATATAAAAACCTTACAAAGATAAACAAATAAAATTATTAAAAGGAATCCCATTGATCCAAACAATTATATCAAGTTCAAGCCCAACCCATTTATTAAAACCTAAAATACTAGGTCACCGTTATTATAGTTGTAGCTTTCTATATTGAGAAGTATCCCAACAAAGGACAATTCTTACATCAAGCAGTTATGTGACGAGCGGGAAATTATAGAATGTTTTCGGAGTTTCACGTGTTTTTACTTTTTAATCAATCATTATTTAGTATATCCTTTTGTATTTCCCAATCACTTAATACAATATCCCACCTACTCACTTTCTTCACCAATCACAATACTATAGAATATCACATGTTTATACTCCGAAATTACTAAATAATTACCCCTGACAATCAAGGTAAATTGATTGTTTCACTATATATATTTCATCTGTTTTAATAATGTAGCATCATGTTCCTAGGACTACACTTGTTTGATAGAGTTTTCAAAATCAATTTCTTTTTTAACTTTAAAAAAAAAAGAATTTGGTGAAAAAATAAAAAATATTGCTTTTTTTTTAAAAATAATTATCCTATCTTTAAAAAATTTCAGGTTGGCGGTGTACCTAACCAAAATATAAAGAAATGGTGGGGAAAATGACAATATATCATTAGAAGGGTATACAATCACGTGGTCTTCCTAACCCGTGTAATAATTTTTATTTTTTATCAAAAATAATTTTTAAAAATTAAAAAATATCTTTTAGACAATTTTGCTTTCCTAATGATGTTAGAAAAATGTCATGGGCTTTCATTAAGAACTGCCATTGATTTGTGCAGTGGGCTCCGCAAGAACTCCACTTTAGGAAATCAAAATGGACTTTTGTCCAAACCTTCACAAACCGATTTTCTGAATCAATTTTTAATATTTCTCGTATGGTTTTTGTTCTTGTGTTTTTAGAAACAAACTATTATTAGGTAGTTAAAAAATAAAATAAAAAACAATTCACCTAATTATTTAATAATTGTTTTATTTGTTGGGAGCACTACGTAAATAATAACACATCCTATTTTGAGACTAGCTGATAATTTTTCCTCAGATTTTTTTTCTTTATCAAATTGTGGAGTTTCTATGTAAATATGCAACAAAAAATGAGGGATTTACAGGCTGGTTTTATAGATGGGACTTTAAAATACCCAACAACTCCTACTCCAAATTAATAAGTCCATGTTTCTGATTTTACTCTCGCAACCTAGCTCGCTAACACGCGATTCTTAACTCATACCGATTTTCACAACAATCTCACTTCTTTTCAACAATTCTCAATATCAAAAAGCACAATTTTTGGGACTAATATATCCATAAAAATCTCACTCAGGTTTTATGGAGTAATAATTCCAACCGATAGGACTGGCTAGTAATTTAACCTAGAAGAAATTAATCAAAAATCAAATTTGGGCCCCAAGGATAGGTAAGTTGGGTTGAAGGTTGAAGGCCAATCCAAGCCCAACCCAACTGTCACGGCCCATAACAGTACAACCTCTCTCTTCTCTGTCTCACCTATGGGTTTTTCTTTTATGAGATTGCTCTAATTTTATAAAAATCAATAATTAAATTGATTTTTATGATTTAAAAAAAAAATTAAAATCGTAACTAAGAAACTATATAATTGGATGAGATTAAACCATAAAAATCGATTTCATTCAATTCGATTATACAATTCTAAAAAATTTAAATAAGAAGAAATATGATATATTATTATAAACATAGTAATTACAATTAATTTCATTAAGTTGATCAGAGTTTGTCAATTTTACAATCAAGTTAAAAAAATATAGTAACTTCGTAATTGTAACCAAAATCTTAGACTGTGAAATCGGATCAATTTGAACGATTCAATCATTTTGTAAAATTAAAGTTAATAAAAATCGAACCAACCAGATCAGTTCGATTTATTGCTTCCATTTTTTTTTAACACCCCTAGTTTCTCCTCATTTTGTTCACAAACCCTAACATTCTGTTTGGATTGTAGGTTGAGAGAAGGAAAAAAAAAAAAAAAAAATTTAAGTACAAAACTTAGAATTTGACGATTATAACAAAATAAATTTTTAATTTTGTTGATTTAAACCATAATTTTCTGATCAGTTTTCAATCCAAATTATTTATCTATTTTATTAAGTAAAGCCGACATAAAATTGATATTTTAACCATTAAACTCAACCAAAAAATATATTTTAAATATTTTATCAGAATATGTGAATGATATAGATTTAAAACAAATCAAAATATTAGGGTTTAAATTGAAAAAATTAAAAAACTTTATGTTTATTTTGTTACGGAGTCAAATTTTGAATTTTTTTAAAAATTTTCCAATAAATAATTATAATTTTTCATTGTCATGTTTGGATGGGTAAGAAACCAAAACAAGTAAGGAAAAAATTTAAATGAGATTTTTTTTCCCTTTTGTATTTTAAAAGTGGGTTTATTACACCTTCTACTTTTAAATTATTGTCCAATTGTCTATTTAATTTTTGAATTATTGATTGAGTCTACTCAATCCCTAAATTATATAAATCTAAATATATTTAGTCCCTAAACTATCTGTTAATCATATTATTTAATTTTGATGATGTCTAAAATATTATTTGTAACAATTTGAATTTTTTAATATACATATTTATTTGACACAAAATATTATCTTTTTAAAATATATATATTTGTTAAATATTAGTTAAATAAAAATATTTTCGAAAACTTTACTATTCACTTTTTGAAAATTTATGCTGATCACTATTCACTCTTTGACAAAATTAAAATTAATTAATTATATTATTTTGACAAAAATAATTGATTGGTTGTATTATCTTGACAAATGTGATATTAATGAGTTGTCTTCTTTTGACAAAAGAGATATATCCAAATGTAGTGGTAGGATATATTTAGTTTAAAATCTCTACAACATATACAATATTTTAAAGAGGGCATATATTTTCAGATCCATCATAAATATTATTAAAGAGACTTTTCTGTATGCAAATATTTGATTAGAACGTTATATATATTGCATATAATATAAATAAAATACATTACGTGCGCTATTAAACTTTCTACACTAAATTGATTATATCATATTATAATCAAATAAGAAGAAAAAGATGGAGTTATATATATGTGTGTGTGTGTATATATATAGATGGAGCAAATCATTTGTTTGTTTAAAAGTTGTGAAGTTTGTATTAAATTGTCTACAAAAATGGTGGCTCCATGTTTGAAAAAATAAACAAAAGGAAAAGAAAAAATTAGTCTTACTTTTATCTTTTTAATTATTAACATTTGCTGACTATTTGAAATTAAGGAGTGTGCTTATGTAAGCCATGACATCAAGAGCGTGCTTATGTAAGCCATGACGTCAGGAGCGTGCTTATGTAAGCCATGATGTCAGCAAGGAACGTCCAACGGGTATATTTTTGTGTATAAATAGAAGTGTTGTGTGTGGAGAACAAATCAAGAATTTGAAGAGAAAATTTTCTGTGAGCTCCAAATTGTATTCTGCTCTTTCACTTTCAGATCTAAGTCTAGCCTTTGTTCTTACACTTTCATATCTACTCTTTGTGAGAGAATTATTGTAAAAGTGGGTTTAAGTACCACTTATTCTTATTCCTTATTTTTGTGAGAGATTTTTGTAAGGGTACGGCTTTTATTGTTGAGTAAGACTCAATAGATAAAAGTAAGTCATGTGCCAAATCCACAAGCTTGGTGGTGTATTTATTTAATTGATAGTAAAGAAATTCTCAAGGAGGTTCCTTGGGGAGTGGACGTAGGCCTGGCGTGCCGAACCACTATAAATCGCAGTGTTTGATTTTCTCTCCCTTTCTCTCTTACTTTTATATTGATAATTATTATTCTGTTTTTTTTTATTTATTAAAATTCTGAATATTGTGTTAATTTTAATATTGTGAAATTTTTAATAACCCAATTCACCCCCCCTCTTGGGTTGCCTATCTAGGATAGCAATTGGTATCAGAGCCTAGACTCTAGTTTCTGTGACTTAACCGTCTTAGAGTAGATCATGGCAACCCCTAGTTATTCCTTATCCGAGGGACAAGCATTTAACAGGCCACCTCTATTTAGCGGCACAAATTTTAGCTATTGGAAAACTAGGATGACCATACATATTCAATCTAATGATTACGAATGTTGGAAAATTATTTGCAATGGTCCAAAAATTCCTACCAAAACTGTAGATGGACTTAGGGTACCAAAACCTGAAGATGAGTGGGATGAATCAGATACTAGAATGGCTCAAATCAATGTCAAAGCTACAAACATGTTGTACTGCGCCTTAGATGCCAATGAGTTCAACAGAATTTCCACATGTAAAACCGCAAAAGAAATTTGGGATAAGCTTATAGTAACTCATGAGGGAACCGAACAAATTAAAGAATCTAGAGTCAGTTTGCTAGTCCATAATTATAAACTCTTTAAAATGAAACCTGATGAAACTATTCCTCAAATGTTTACTCGTTTTACTGATATTATTAATGGTTTAACTTCTCTTGGCAAAATATATACTAATGTTGAAATTGTAAGAAAAGTGCTTAGGTCATTACCAAAAAGTTGGGAGACAAAAGTCATTGCCATTACTGAAGCCAAGGATTTATCAAAGCTAAGTCTATATGAGTTAATGAGATCTCTCTTAACTCATGAGCTCATAATGCAAGAAGGAAAGGAAGAGGAGGACAACAACAAGAAGAAAGGAATAGCCTTCAAATCCACCTCTAAACATCAAGAGGATAAGGAAGATGATTCAGATGAGGATGAGGAAATAGCATTCATCACTAGAAAGTTCCAAAGGTTTGTGAGAAAGAAACAAGATGTACGAATTTTTTTCAGAAAAGACTTCAACAACAAGGATTTTCAAAGAGGAGAAAATCACAAAAAATCTGAAATAACCTGCTACGAATGCAACAAACCTGGACACTACAAATCAGAATGTCCAGAACTTAAGAAAAAATTCAAGAAGGACAAGAAGAAAGCTATGGTTGCAGCATGGGGAGAAGATAGTGATGAAAGCGACACAGAAACCGAAGTTTGCAAAAATGAGGTTGCTAACTTATGCTTAATGGCACTTGGAAACGAAAATGAGGTAAATGACGAATCATTTACATTTGATGAATTACAATTAGCTTTTGATGAATTACATGCTGAATTTAAGAAGCTTAGTTTAAAAAATAATTGTCAAAAGAAAGTAATTTCAAGTTTATCAAAAGAAAATGAATCATTGACTTCCAAGATAAATGTTTTAGAAAATGAAGCCATGAAAAAGGAAAATGAGATTTTAACTCGAAAAGAGTCTTCAATTTCTGAAAAACATTTAGTTGTATTGCAAAAAGAAATCGAGTCTTTAAAAAAGGAGCAAATTATTTTGAAAGAAAATATTGAAGACTTGAAAACTACTCTTTCAAAATTCACTCAAGGTAGAGAGACTTTAGATAAAATTCTTAAAAATCAAAACCGTACTTTTGGTAGAGCCGGAATTGGATATAAACCTTTTTCAAAAGTAAAAACTGTCAAAAATAGCTTTGTGTATGTATCTTCTAATCACTCTCATCTCACATGTCATTTTTGTGGTACAAAATGTCATATTTCACCTTCATGTCCTGTTAAAAGAAATCCTTTTGCTAAAATAAAAAAGATGTGGGTCCCTAAGGACATTTCAAGAGTATCAAATTCTAACTTTTATGGACCCAAGAAAAAATGGATACCAATAGAAAAATTAAATTTTTGTAGGTACATTCAAGACAAAATCCAGTAACGATAGATGGTATCTCGACAGTGCATGCTCGAGGCACATGACTGGAAATAAAGCTATGTTCGCCACACTTCAACCAAAGGATGGCGGATATGTGACTTTTGGCGATAATAGCAAGGGTAAAATCATTGGTATAGGAAGTATTGGTAAAAATCTCTCTCCTATTATTGAGAATGTTTTATTTGTTGAAGGTTTAAAACATAACTTGCTTAGCATTAGTCAATTATGTGATAAAGGTTATAGAGTTATTTTTGAGAAAACTCATTGCACTATTGAAAACACCCTTGAAAACAAAACTTTATTTGTAGGTTATAGACATGAGAATGTATATGTCTTTGATTTGCATGATTTGTCTTCTCATTCTAATATTAAATGTTTATCTACTTTAAATGATAATGGTTGGCTTTGGCATAGAAGATTAGGACATGCACATTTTGATTTAATTTCCAAACTTTCAAAAAATGAGTTAGTCATTGGTTTACCAAAAATTATTTTTGAAAAAGATAAACTTTGTGATGCATGTCAATTTGGAAAACAAACTAGAATTTCTTTTAAATAAAAAAATATCGTTTCAACTACTAGACCGCTTCAACTCTTGCATATTGATCTATTCAGACCATCTAGAATATTAAGTTTAGGAGGAAAATCTTATGCCCTTGTTTGTGTTGATGATTATACTAGATATACTTGGGTATTATTTTTAGCACACAAAAATGAAGCTTTTTATAATTTCTCAAAACTTTGTAAAAGAATTCAAAATGAGAAAAATCTTAATATTTGTAGTATTAGAAGTGACCATAGTAGAGAATTTGAAAATGATGATTTTATTATGTTTTGTGATGACTTAGGAATAGATCATAATTTCTCAGCTTCTAGGACTCCTCAACAAAATGGAGTAGTTGAAAGAAAAAATAGAACTCTTGAAGAAATGGCTCGTACTATGCTTTGTGAAAATAATTTGCCTAAATATTTTTGGGCGGAAGCTATTAACACTGCATGCTATGTTATAAACTGTGCCATGATTAGACCTATTCTTAAGAAAACCCCTTATGAATTTTGGAAAGGTAGAAAACCTAATATTAGTCGCTTGCGTGCTTTTGATTGTAAATGCTTTGTATTAAATAACAATAAAGATAACTTAGGAAAATTTGATGCTAAATCGGATGAAACTATATTTCTTGGTTATTTTATGTCCAGTAAAGCTTATAGAGTATTCAATAAAAGAACTCTACTTGTTGAAGAATCTGTGCATGTTGTTTTTGATGAATCTAACGACATTATTTCCAAGAATCTTGTAAGTAATGATATTGTAGAAAATCAACCAAGCATGGAGAGCATCTACATAAAGGAAAATGAAGAAAATCCATTACGCGAACATGAAGAAGAAATGACAATGGAGAAACTTCAAGAAATATATGTTCTTCCAGAAAATGACACAAATCTACCAAAAGAATGGAAGTACGTTCATGGCCACCCCAAAGACTTCATCATAGGCGATGCGGCGGAAGGTATAAAAACTCGTTCCTCTGTTATAAATATTTGTGGTAACTTAGCGTTTGTTTCACAAATTGAACCAAAATCATTTTTAGAAGCTGAAAATGATGAAAACTGGATTTTAGCAATGCAAGAAGAATTAAATCAATTTGAAAGAAATGAAGTTTGGTTTTTAACCCCTCGACCTAAGGATCATCCCGTTATTGGTACAAAATGGGTTTTTCGAAATAAAATGGACGAATCTGGAGTTGTTACTAGAAATAAAGCTAGATTAGTAGCTCAAGGCTATAATCAAGAAGAGGGAATTGATTTTGATGAATCTTTTGCACCAGTTGCTAGACTTGAAGTTATTAGAATGTTACTTGCTTTTGCGTGTTTTAAAGATTTTAAATTATATCAAATGGATGTTAAAAGTACTTTTTTAAATGGGTATATTTCGGAGGAAGTCTATGTTGAACAACCTCCCGGTTTTGAAAATCATAAATACCCGAATCATGTTTTCAAACTTTCAAAAGCTTTATATGGCTTGAAACAAGCGCCTAGAGCATGGTATGAAAGATTGAGTAATTTTCTACTTGACAAAGGCTTTTGTAGAGGAAAAATTGATACAACACTTTTTATAAAAATCAAAAAAGAAAATATGCTAATTGTTCAAATTTATGTTGATGATATCATTTTTGGTGCTACTAATGAAAATTTGTGCAAAGAGTTTGCTAAAGACATGCAGGGTGAGTTTGAAATGAGTATGATAGGGGAATTAAATTACTTCCTTGGTCTACAAATTAAACAAACTAATGATGGAATCCATTTAAATCAAACGAAATATATCAAAGATCTACTCAAAAGATTTGAAATGAAATCATCAGAGCCTGCAGCAACTCCAATGAGCACATCGATAAAAATCGACAAAGATGAGTAAGGTAAACCTGTAGATGAAAAGAAATATCGAGGTATGATTGGTGCTTTACTCTATCTTACTGCAAGTAGGGCCGACATAATGTTTAGTGTTTGTATGTGTGCACGTTTTCAATCCGCACCGAAAGAGTCACACATCACCGCAGTCAAACGCATTTTCAGATATCTTGTCGGCACTCCGAATTTGGGATTATGGTATCCTAAGGGAACCGCCTTTGAACTTTTTGGTTACTCAGATGCCAACTTTGCGGGATGTAGACTTGACCGAAAAAGCACTAGTGGTACTTGTCATTTTCTTGGACACTCACTCACTTCTTGGTTTTGCAAAAAACAAAACTCTGTGGCTCTGTCAACTGCTGAAGCAGAATACATTGCCGTCGCTGGGTGTTGTGCACAATTGCTTTGGATGAAACAATAACTTCAAGATTTTGGACTTCACTATGATCATATTCCTATAAAATGTGACAACACAAGTGCCATTAACCTTTCAAAAAATCCTATTCAGCACTCACGCACTAAACACATTGAAATAAGGCATCATTTTCTAAGAGATCATGTACTTAAATGTGACATTGAACTCGAATTTATGCTTACAAATCGTCAATTAACTAACATATTTACCAAGCCTCTAAATGAAGAACAATTTTGTTATATTAGAATTGAACTTGGTATGATGAATACTCCAATATAGTGTTTATATTAAAAATATATATATAAAAAATAATAATAATAATAATAATAAATAATTAAATAAAATATTTCTAAAAATAATTATAAATAAAATTATATACATATATTTTCTCTCGCTCACCGCTCCATCTCTATCTCTCACCCGCTCTCTCCTTTACTCTCTCTTTTTCTCTTTCTCTTGCTATCTCGCTCTCCCATTCTTCCTCATACCCTCAGCCGACTCCATCTCCACCCTCACCGTAGCCTACAACCAACTCCACCATCCACAATCCACAAAATCATCCATCACTTTCATCACTATCACTATCCACCCAAATCCCTCACCAATCTTCCAAACTCCATCATTTCTCTACCCGAAATCTGCATCACCATCTTTACCGATCCAATCAAGATCCGTGACTGATCCATCAAGATCCATTGCCGATCTACACAAATTCGTCACCGATCTACCCAATCTTCTCTATTTCTTCTTCATCAAGGTCATCACCGATCAACATGTTAAAATTCTTGTTGCACTGTGTTATATTTTTTTACTTGTTGTATGTGCTTCAAATTCTCTTGGATTTAATAATGGTTGCTTCTACTTTATATGAAGAAATTGTTTTTGTTTTTATTTTTATTTTCTCCTTTTATGCTAGTGCACTTGGTGTAATTGTTTATGGCCGGATCTTAATGGCCCTTGGTATTATAGATTGGTAATTTGTTTCTTCAAAATTATGTAATTTTTAGTGCATTAATTCAAGAGGAGACTCATATATTTTTAGATTAACAATCATTATAAATATATATATATATATATAAAAAATAAAATAAAAAAGGCGTGTGTATATTCTGTGCATAATTTTAGGGGGAGTATATATACATATATATTTTTTTTACTCCTTATCTACCATACTCCTTATCTGCACCAACAAACAAATTTTTTTTGTACAAAGACAGAATTAAAAAAAAATAATAAATAATAAATAATAAATAAATAATTTTAAATTTTAAATAAGGAAAAAATGCTCGAAATTTTATTTCAGAAAAAGAAAATATTACTCAATTACATGTAAATTTTCAGAAGACTTCACATATTTTTTCTTTTTCACTTCTCTCAACAATTTTTCATGAGCCTCTTTTACATGCCTCTCTCTATTTTCGATTTCTGTGAGTCTTGGCATTATCACTGTTGCATAATAATGCACTGCATTTTCCAACTGTGCATTTTTCCTTTTTAACTCTTTCTTCTCCTTACACATATTAACTACTTGTTGTTTTAACAAGTACACATCATCTCTCCATTACTGATTTTCTTGTACTCTTGCTTGTAATCGTCTCGCCATATTGGAAACTGCGGTCATGGCCTGTGTACTAAAAGCCATAGTGTTATTAATAGCATCGAAATCATTTCGATTACCAATAACACTAGAACCCTCATTTACAGGCATAGCATGTGCCTGCGTCACTAGTACTCTCTCATTTGCCTGCATTACAGGCACCTCATGCAGATCCGACTCATTGATAGACAAGGTAAGGAATGACATGATTACAAAAGAAGCTAAAACAAATTTTTCTCTCAAACACTTGATGATTTCATATCTTTACCTCTGATCTGTGGCTCTTTTTATACACTCCATTGATCCATTACTCGATGCATATCTGCTATATCTGCTCAAATCTTTTGTTTGTCAATATTTCCTGCGCTCAAGATGCTCCAAAATCCCCACAATGATTCCGACAAGACAGACAGCCCATTATTTTATTTTTTGGCCGCTCAGATTATTATATCAAATGTGTTTGTTTTTTATCTTCATCCTTATTTTGATGATGTCAAAAGGGGAGAAAAAATATAATTTTGAAAATTATATGTTGCAGGATTATCAAAATTATATGTTGCAGGGTTATCAAATATTTTGTCAATTTTATTTTGTGTCAAATCCATACAAATATTGCCATCATCAAAAAGGGGGAGATTGTTAATCATATTATTTAATTTTTATGATGTCTAAAATATTATTTGTAACAATTTGGATTTTTTAATATACATATTTATTTGACACAAAATATTATCTTTTTAAAATATATATATTTGTTAAATATTAGTTAAATAAAAATATTTTTGAAAACTTTACTATTCACTTTTTGAAAATTTAGGCTGATCACTATTTATTCTTTGACAATATTAAAATTAATTAATTATATTATTTTGACAAAAATAATTGATTGGTTGTATTATCTTGACAAATGTGATATTAATGAGTTGTCTTCTTTTGACAAAAGAGATATATCCAAATGTAGTGGTAGGATATATTTAGTTTAAAATCTCTACAACATATACAAGATTTTAAAGAGGGCATATATTTTCAGATCCGTCATAAATATTATTAAAGAGATTTTTCTGTATGCAAATATTTGATTAGAACGTTATATATATTGCATATAATATAAATAGAATACCTCACGTGCGCTATTAAACTTTCTACACTAAATTGATTATATCATATTATAATCAAACAAGAAGAAAAAGATGGAGTTATATATATATATATGTGTGTATATATATATAGATGGAGCAAATCATTTGTTTGTTTAAAAGTTGTGAACTTTATATTAAATTGTCTACAAAAATGGTGGCTCCATGTTTGAAAAAATAAACAAAAGGAAAAGAAAAAATTAGTCTTACTTTTATCGTTTTAATTATTAACATTTGCTGACTATTTGAAATTAAGGAGTGTGCTTATGTAAGCCATGACGTCAGGAGCGTGCTTATGTAAGCCATGATGTCAGCAAGAAGCGTCCAACGGGTATATTTTTGTGTATAAATAGAAGTGTTGTGTGTGGAGAACAAATCAAGAACTTGAAGAGAAAATTTTCTGTGAGCTCCAAATTGTATTCTGCTCTTTCACTTTCAGATCTAAGTCTAGCCTTTGTTCTTACACTTTCATATCTACTCTTTGTGAGAGAATTATTGTAAAAGTGGGTTTAAGTACCACTTATTCTTATTCCTTATTTTTGTGAGAGATTTTTGTAAGGGTAAGGCTTTTATTGTTGAGTGAGACTCAATAGATAAGAGTAAGTCATGTGCCAAATCCACAAGCTTGGTGGTGTATTTATTCAATTGATAGTAAAGAAATTCTCAAGGAGGTTCCTTGGGGAGTGGACGTAGGCCTGGCATGCCGAACCACTATAAATCACAGTGTTTGATTTCCTCTCCCTTTCTCTCTTACTTTTATATTGATAATTATTATTCTGTTTTTTTTATTTATTAAAATTCTGAATATTGTGTTAATTTTAATATTATGAAATTTTTAATAACCCAATTCAACCCCCCTCTTGGGTTGCCTATCTGGGATAACACTATCAATTGAGTTTATCAAGTTCCTAAAATATTTAATTCAAACATATTTAATTCCTAAAAGGATTCCAAAAATAAAATATAAGCCCATAAATATTATAAATTAGTAAAAGACCCTGCCTAATTCAAATTTTATTATAGAAGAATCTTAAATTTGTATTTTATTTTTAAAAAGTGTTTTATTTCTTTGAATGTTTAAATTAGTATTAGAGTCAGATTTCTCAATTTTGCCAATAAAGTGATATGAATATTAAATATATTGAAAAAATAGTATTAAAAATTTAAATAATAAACTTCACTATAAATAATAATAGAATAAAATAATACATTAATTAAATTATAAAAAAAACTTAGCAAAAAACTTTAAAACAATCAATTAGAAATTACAAACGAAATCTGAAATATAATACTAGATAAAAAGACAAGCACATATTTCAGAAGACAAATGCAAAATATATATATAAATCATTACTCTTACCCTTATAAAAGAAATTCAAAGACAGAATAAAAATTTAACATTTTTTTCAAATAAAATTTTGAATAAATAGGGACTTTTACTAATTTATAATATTTATGAGTTTATATTTTATTTTTTTAATCTTTTCAACGACTTTAGGGATTTAATAGATTAATCGATTGTTTAGGGAACTAATAAATAGATTTTGATTTATATAATATAGGGAATTAGTAAACTCAATCAATAGTTCAATAACTAAATAGACAATTTGAGAATAGTTAAAGGGTATAAAGTATAATAAACCCTTTAAAAATCAATATAAATATTGTAAATATTTTATAACCAAGAGACGTTATTTCTCCCAAAATCTCGCCATTTTCATCATTTCTAGTAAGAAAAATTGTTTGGAAATGTACTAAATAAGTGTACTTATTTAAGTCACATTATATCTCTACTTTTCCGTATATCTTTTCATAAAAAGTCAAAAAATTTACTAAATAAACAATCCCAAAATAGGCAACATATAAAATAAAATAAAAAATTGGAATATTTACCTATCAATGGTACTATTAGAAAATTATTATAGAATCATAATAAAGTTTATAATTTTTATTATTAATATTTATAAAATTTATCATTTATCTATGAAAAATCTAGAAACCTCTTAGATGTTGATTTGTGATTATGTAACAATTTTAAGCAGAATATAACAATCCCAATCAAACAAACAAGACAAATCGACACAATGATTTTTACGTGGAAAAACCACAATTGGACACCTCTAATTGTGATCAAAAAACCACGGGTAACTGCCACAAGACAATCCACTAAGAAGAATTAAAGGAATTACACAGGTATACTCTCAATTACCTAGCGAATCCACAACGCCTAATTGAACCAACCTCTATGTGCCTCTTCCAACCCCATCTTCACCACGGAATTATCTTTCTGATGAGCCACTCCGGATTCCACCAAAGCTTCAGGCTCGAATTCTTCAGAATCCACAACTGAAGAACAACTCTCTCTTTTGTGTATAACAAACAAACCTTTGATGTACTTTCTTTAAACCATGAGTTGAATACTCAATAAAATATCAAAGAAAAATAACAAAATATCCCCAGATATAAACCTTCAAGAACCAAAAAGAAGATCTGGAGGACTTCAAAGAATCACTTAGTTTTGGGAGAAAACCAAGTATTTATAGAGAACCAAAAGTAATCCTAGATTGGGAAGAAAACAAACTCTTTGAGAAATCCGAATTCTGAGGCTCGCTCGAGCGAAGCTTTGCTGGCTCGAGCGAGGAGTGTATTTTTCATGATTTCTACTAGTGCCTTGGCTCGAGCGACGGATCCTTGGCTCGAGTGACCAATCACTTCTTTCAGGTTTTTGTATAGACGTAATCCTTCGCTCGAGCGAGAATTCCTTGGCTCGAGCGAGGAAACCTTAGCTCGAGCGAGCACTCCTTGGCTCGAGCGAGCAATGACGGACATGCAATTTTGAATGCAATTTTGCATTTTGCTTCGGCCGCGAGCTGACAGGGCAGCTCGACCCCCGTAATAATCAGCGAAGTGGCAATCTTGAAAGTATTAACATCACAAACTTCTCTGCATGGCTCGATTCGGGTTGGATTTGCATCTAATAAACTCATAGCCTCACTGAAATAAAAGTGCGAAAATAAATACAACTGAAAGGAGTTTTGTCAAACGGAGTTGCCAACAATAAAAACCTAACAATCTATAACTTCTTTTTTTTTTTTTGAAAAAACTTAATTGAAATTCTCCCCAAAAAATTCTCATCATTTCCCGCCTTTTTTTTTTGTGAAAAAATTAATCATAAATCTCATTTGAAGAAAAGTTGTTCCATTTAGTCCTAGAAGTTTTCTTTCAAACCAATTAGTCCTTTTTATTTTGGATATGTTGTATTTCTTTAATTTTGGGGGTTTGAAAGTTTACTTATATGCCCTTGTGTGTGATTTTGTTTAGATTTTTTTCCTAATGTTGGGTGTGCGTGGGTAAGGTAGGTATTTACGTTTCTATTTTTTTGTGGGGATTTAGTGGAGTGATTTATAGGTAGATGATGTTACCCCGTTTGTGATGTTATTGGCGTGGTGTTTGATCCTTTTTGTGATGTTCGTCCCTATTGTAACATTAACATTATAACATTGACATTAATTAACATCCAAATATAACACTAATGTAACACATAAAAAAAATTCCTTACTGTACTTTTTTCACACATAATACTCAAATATAACATTCCAAAAAAACTCCTTAGTGTAACATTCTAATGTAACATATAAAAAAACTTATTGATGTACTTTTTTCAAATATAACACTCAAATATAATACTTTAAAAAAAGTCTTTAATGTAATACTCTAATGTAACACACACAAAAAATTCTTAGTGTAATACTCTAATGTAACATACAAAAAACTTCTTGATGTACTTTTTCTAAATGTAACACTCTAATATAGTATTCTAAAAGAATTCCTTAGTGTGACATTCTAATGTAACATACAAAAACTCCTTAAAGTAACATTCTAATATAACACACAAAAATTCCTTAGTGCACTTTTTCTAAATGTAACAATTCAATATAATACTCCAAAAAAATTCCTTAATATAACACTTTAATGTAACGCACAAAAAAACTCTTTTGTGCATTTTGCCCAAACGTAATGCTCCAATGTAACTAAAAAATAAAAAATAAAAAATCTTAGTGTACTTTTCCTAAACATAACACTCCAATGTAACACTAAAAAAAATGTGTGATTCTTCAAACCATTCCAAAAGAAATACAAATATTCCTTAGTAAATTTTGAACAAATGTATAATTTCAAACTGTGAGTGTTATATTTGAAAAAAAGTATACTAAAGAGTGTTTTTTAGTGTTTTTGTGTGTTACATTGGAGTATGTTATATTTGAGTGTTACGTTTGGGATTACACTGATTGAAGTGTTACGTTTGAGAAAAGTATACTAAGAATTTATTTTTATTTTTTTTTATATTGGAGCGTTATGTTTAGAAAAAGTACACTAATTTTTTTTATTTTTTTTTAGTGCTAGTTGTTACATTTGGGAAAAGTATACCAAATAATTTTTTATTGTGTTACTTTGAAGTGTTACATTAGAGTATTAGGTTTTTTTTCGTAATGTGGAATTTGTTATAGAATGAGGGAAAATCCATAACTTCTATAGTTCAAATTGTCCAAATTTGTAATTTTACATTTTGAAAAAATCACTTTTATTCCTAAAAAATTAAACCCAAACATGTAAGTGACTACCCTTTTATGTAATTTACACTTTAATGGGACCTTTGGGTTTATAAGAAAAAACAGAGGACTAAACCGTTCATAATATTACATTTTGAGATTTATTAGTGCTTCACCCTTCTTTTTTTTTTTTCCATCTACTGCCATGCTTGGCAATTGATTAAAATAGCAAAAAAATTAAAATTAAAAACACAAAAACCCCTCATAGTTTCATTTGTAACACCTAAACCTCTAGACTTAATATCAATCTATAATTTCTAACGAATCCATTTATTTAAACATAACATGGACTTCACGAGCATAAAAGTATAGTGTAACAGACCGTGGGTTTACACTCTTGGACCAAAACACATCTTCTTTGTCCTTCATTACACAAATATACAACACCATCACCTTCTATGCAAAACCACCACCATCACCTTTTATTTCTTCTCTCATCTCACTACCATTACCTTCTATGCAAAATCACACCCAACCACCATCACCACTATCATATTCCATGCAAAACTACCACCATTACCATTTATTTATCCTCTCATCTCACGATCATTACCTTCCATGCAAAATCACAACCAACCAACATTAACACCATCATGAAATCAAACCTACTTTTCTCTCTTTAAAAAATATCCAGACCTATTTTTCTCCTTATGATTCAAATTAGTAACAAACCAAACCAATAGAATCAAACAATTAATATGTGGAAATATTTAGATTTTTGAAATAGCATTGATGGGATTCATACCAACCAAACCGACTTTTATATTCTCCAAACCACATGCACGAACAAGCTCGAAAAGATCAGATTTTCAGATTTAAACGCACCACTTCAAGCTGTTGTATCTCTTTCATCGTAACTCTATTTTGTCTCATTTTTACTTCATTGGATTCACCTCACGGCCTAATTTTCATTTCACTCCTCACACGCTTCGTTCCGTTTTTTTTGTGTTTTGTCAAAACTTTGAAAGATGACCAAAAATAAGATTTTTTTTTCCCCTATTCATTTCATTTCTTTAGCCCATCTTTCAAACTCCATAATTTCCTCAATTCTTAACAAATTTATCTTGTTCTTTCACAAATCTCTTCACCTTGCTTTATACTTTATCCTATGCCACCTCATTTTCTCACTTCTTCCTAAAATGGGTGGTTTCGGCATGCCGAAAGTTGTCCGAAAACTAACCTCACACGTTTCAAAAAAACATCTCCAAATTTATTTCTTTCTTTTTCATCATACACCATCTTCTATGCTTCATAGCACTTTGTAAATGGTGGTTCTTGGTTTTGACGGAGTTAGGCGATGGTGGTCGTGACAGTCCAATGGTGATGTAGAGCTCGTGGTGATGATGATAGTGGAGCTTGATGGTACTAGTAATGGAACTTGGTTATGAAAATCAGTGAATGAGATGGGTTTGGTGTTGAAAGGTGGTGGTGATGATGGTGGTCATGATAAGACAGAATATATATATATATAGAGAGAGAGAGAAAGAAAAAAAAAAGAAAAAAAAGAGAGATACGAAATAATACAAATGAAATGACTAAGTGTAAAATATATAGGAGCATTTATGACTTTTTATCACTTCTGTTATGTCCGTCCAAAATTACACTTTGATTAGGAGTTTGAGTGTTACAAATGAAACTATTAGTGAGTTTTGTGTTTTTTAGACAAACCACAGGGGTTAAAGTGTAATTTATCCTAAAAAAAAATTAAACTAATTTACACATTATTTCAAAAAAAAAAAAAAAAAACCAACCCTTAGGCCTCGTTTGGGAAGCGGCCCGTTTAATCAAAAAGCCAAAAAGTCACTAAAAAAATCAAAAAGTCAATAACCCATACAAAAAAGTCAAAAATTTTCTTTTCTCTCTACTTTTTACACATCTTTTCATAAAAAGCTAAAAAGTTATCCTAAACATACTAATTTTTTTAGCTCATATTTTAGCCAAATAACTAAAAAGTTACTAAATTAGCATGTTTACAAGAAGGCCTTAATCATCCAAACAGTTGATTGGAAATTTCCTTTTCCCAGCCCTTCTTTTCTTTTCTCACCAAAAACTATCAATCCAAACAGAGTGTAAACAATCTAGGGTTTTTCTTTGCTAAAACCCCTGGATTCTCATGGGATGTTGAAGAACCGACTCTTCCATGGCCATTTCCACAGGTTTGGGATTCGCTTGCCGACCCCATTTTCATCTCATCCGCCCTTCTCTTCTCCATTTCGTCAGAAAGGTATATATCTATATATATCAAACCTTCTTTGTATAAACATAGATTTGTAACCATTAATTTCATTTTCATGCAGGTTCGATTCAGCTCTGTTGCAGCATTTGAAACAGTTGATGAACCAGAGAGTCTCATCAAAGACAATAACAATCACGATTCGGTTACTTCCAGTGGAAGAGGCAAGTGAAGCTTTTTAGAAATTTTGCTTGATTGTTTTAGAATTGTGTGTTGCTTTTCTTTTGATGTTAAAGACTTGATTTTTTATTTTATTTTTTTGGGTGGGGAATTGGAGTAGTTGAAAGCGGTTGTAATGCGTCGGAATGGAAGAGATTGAGTTCGAAAGAACTTGGAATCAGTAATTCTATGATTGCAAAACCTACTAGAATTGTTCTGAATGGGCTTAAAAGAAAAGGTACTCTTTTTTTCTTACTGTTCTTGAAAATAATTGATTTTAACTGTCGAATTTTGCATCCTGTAATTCACAAATGAATGTAATCAATGGCTCCTGAGTTGATAACAAAAATGAGAAACCAAACTTGATTAGGTTGATTGTTGCTTAATTTTTTAATCCAATCATCTTCTTATTTTATTACTTACTTATATATATATATATACATATGGTAGTTAACAACCTAACTACCATTCCTTTCTAACTGTACTAACTAACCCCAAGTTGCTTATACTGTTAAAATTTAGTTTGTAACATTGAAAATTATTATTTGAAACCTAACTTGGTAGTTCTTTCTGAGTAATACATGCCAATGCTCAAGTCAACTCATCCTAGTTACAACATAATCAGTATATTTTTAGGCTATCATGCATGCTTTTCCTGAAATCTTGTACCTATACCATTATCACTCCTAATTTTTTGTAGATTAGGATATACCTATGTTACATGGACTTGTGTTCGGGTGTCGAGTGTGGGTGTGTATCTAGAAGTTAGACCCATCAAACCTTAAATTTAAGGGTATGTAGACTCACTCAATAACAGATGGTTATATTTTTAATCTATTATGCCAGGTCAAATGATATTATATGAAATATACAATGTCAAAAGGCCGTTTTAACTCATTTTATAGGGATTTTGTAACAATATATATAGATATAACAATAGTATTAAATACAAATATATAAGAAGTGGCCGATGAAAAGTATTGGACACATATCCCACACCCTTGTCATAATGTCAAACATGGGTATTTAATTTATTTTCAAGGGTCCATGTAACATAGGGATATACAAGGCTCATTATCTCTTGTTGTCTTGATCTCAAATGTTTCATTGTTTAAGATCGTGCTCACACATTCATCTCTAATTTCATAGTTCCATGTTTTGTCAATCAATAGATTTTGCTGTGACACTAATAAAATTCCATGAATTACTCCACCATGTAGTATGAACATGTTTGTACCAAGGTAAAGTTTCCATGCTAGCAATTTTATGTTACCAAGCTCATTATGGCATTAATCATCCATAGGTTCTCTGATTTATAGTAAATGATTCATGCTTGCCAAATTTGGTACATAATGAATATCTTAGATTTCTTGCTCTTGTTCACTGTTGAACCATGAATTGATTGTTGAATTAACTTATGTTTTTCCCAAAAGGCTTTTTCTATTGTCCCTTTTGCTTTGTGGACTTGTAGGATTTGAAGTTTACCTTGTGGGAGGTTGTGTACGTGATCTTATTTTGAAGCGAACACCAAAGGACTTTGACATAATAACTTCAGCTGAACTTAAGGAGGCTAGTATTAGCTTATGTTTTCTTGTTATTTTGAGATGCATTGACGATTTGGTTCTTAGTACTCATTTTTATGAAATATTTACCTACAGAATTCCATTTGTCAAGATTCTTTTTTTCCTTCTTTTTTTTTTCCGCATGAGAGTTGGTAATCCTTTTCCTATATTTATTTTTGAGATGTGCTCTTTTATTAAATTTTAGGTCTTCAACATTGATTAACTTTTTTAAGAAACAGTGAAAATGTTTCTTTTGAAGCTTTTCAAGAAAAGCCTTTTATTGTTGAGTTTGTTGTTTGCGTTGGTTTAGTTTTTAGGATGCTTATGGATGACCAAGTCAATGCATACCTAATTTTCCAAAGGAGAATGTTAATTTATTTGTAATTTTCCAAAGGAGAATGTTCGAGTATATTTTTGTGTGATAAAGTTGATTGGAATGTACACCATGGATACTATAAATTCGACAACATATGGGATTATAACATTCCTTTGGCCATTATTTAAGTGGTCCCAGAAGAGTTGATAGAGGAATTTAGACCCGCTAATTGTGAAAAGCATGCACCCTCTGCACAAGGCCACTAACTCACTTCTTTAAATATGTGGCCAAAGTTTCAGCACCAACATCATTGTTGTGATCAGAGTTCTTGGCAATTATCAGTGTTCTAGGAACTAAAACAAGCTTCAGTTTTTATCAGTCAATATTCCACCCACATTTAATTTCAAATTGGTAGTATTAATTGTTATGTCTAACCATACTATACATGCAATGCAATTATAAGTACATCTTGTTAGGCTTTCAACACACCATGTTAATTACCACAATCTACAGGTGATGAGAACATTTTCACGATGTGAAATAGTTGGACGACGGTTTCCGATCTGCCATGTCCACATTGAGGATAAAATTGTGGAGGTTTGTTCTCTTTTATCATCTTAATCTGGTACTCCTTTTATTATGTGTCTGCTAAAGATCTTTCATTGGAAGTTGCATATGTTTTGTTTGTTTCTGATAGGAATTGTATCCAGGTATCAAGTTTTAGCACCTCTGCCCCAAAGTTTGGTAGGGAGTCAAGTTCTGATTTTGAAAGTCCTATTGGCTGTGATGAGAAGGATTATATCCGCTGGAGGAATTGCTTGCAGCGGGACTTCACAATAAACGGGTTGCGAAAATTTTCCCTTTCAACTACAAAATTTAGACTATTATTTTGAGAATTTTCTCACTGTGTTCGTTTTCACCCCTTTTTTTTATAACAAAAAATGATATCCCTGGTTTAAAAACATTTGGGATTTATTTCTTTCTTTTTAATTATTATTATTATTATTTTTTTTGTCCAGTTTGATGCTTGATCCATATGCAAATTTAGTCTACGACTACATGGGAGGACTGGAAGATATTAAAAAAGCTAAAGTGTGATGTTATCTCTAACTGATATTAAATTGCCTTCCTCTGCTTCTGTGTGTATTAGTGTGCTCACATCATTTCCTTTTGTCTTAGGTGCGAACTACAATTCGTGCAAGTCATTCATTTCTAGAGGATTGTGGTGAGTTCTTGTTTACAAATTTTTATCTCTCTAAAATATCCTAAAACAGATATTTCTGTTGTTGCTGGTAGAATTCTCTTTGATGCAATAAAACTCGAACATGTCTGCCTCAAATACCCATTAAAGCACCAACTCCAACTTAGCGATTCATTTTATTGTCAATTATACAAGCACACAAATGCATGATGCGTGTATCATTATTGCCTTCATCATAGTTGTTATCATCACAGTCGTCATATACTCATAGTCTTCCTTTTCATTACCCTCATCATCTTCTTCTTCTTGTACTGTTATTTTAGAATATGGTTTACTCTATTTTGCAGCTCGAATACTACGTGCAATTAGAATTGCTGCTCGTTTAGGATTCCGCTTTACAAGGGAGACGGCTCACAGTATAAAAAATTTATCCTGTTCAGTTCTAAGACTTGATAAGGTATATTAAAGGCTCTTCTTACTCATTTACACTTTTTATTTACAGAAGAAAATGTTCCTGGTGATTTTTTTCCTCCCCTGAATGTTCTAGGGATGGATTCTCATGGAAATGAATTACATGCTAGCATATGGTTCTGCAGAAGCTTCGTTGAGGTTATTATGGAAATTCGGTCTTCTTGAGATACTTCTACCAATTCAAGTATGGAATGTGATTTTAAGTTTGTTGCTTTGCTGATTGGTCTCCTAAAGTACAATTTTAATGTAACTACATCTTGCAGGCAGCGTATTTTGTTCAACAAGGTTTTAGGAGACGGGACAAGAGATCTAACATGCTTTTGGTAAGTTAATTTACCAGCTTTTTCTTTATTACGTATTGATTTTATTTATACTTTAGGTTGTTCAAAATTTCTTGTACGTTAGTTATCTTTTCTTAACCATTTTTTTTTTTGTGTGTGAAAATTAGGGATACTGCTAGCAGCAACATTTAGTTGACATTGTAGCTTAGTTCTAGTTTTTTTTTTTTTGAACTTGTAGAGTCTTCTAGGCTACACGAGCATCCAACAAAAGCAACACCTTCAAAGCTAAAGGAGAATTTCTAACCCAATCTAACGGAAGAAGACCCCTGGTCTGGGCTGCAGCAAGCCAGTGAGCACACCAATTCGCTTCTCTTGGAGCCCAAGAGAAAGAAACCGAAAGGTTAAAGCTAAGCTGCCTAATGTCATCGCACTGCACTCCCACGGGGCACCAGCTCAGAAACACAAAGATCAATGACTGACTTGTTATCACTTTCCACTTGGACATTATTGAAGGAAAAAACAAGCCAATCGAACTACAATAGCCTCTCCCTGCAAGACTGATGAAGAAGAAATTGATGAGACTAAGGCCTCGTTTGGCAAGTTAACATTTTAGTCAAGAAGCCAAAAAGTTACTAAAAAAGCTAAAAAGCCTATAATCTATACAAAAAAGTCAAAGATTTCTTTTTCTCTCTACTTTTTGCACATCTTTTCGTAAAAAGCCAAAAAGTCACCCCAAACATACTAGTTTTTTTTACCTCATATTTTAGCCAAAAAGTCAAAAAGTTACTAAAATAGCTTATTTCCAAACGAGGCTTAAGCCATCAACCAATTTCCCCTTCCCATCCCTCAAGATAACAACAAGGTTAGGCCTCTGTTTTGCATAATCGAAAGAGGCATCACAATTTACCTTCAACGAGTTTGGAGGAGGAACCCATCTAGGCCGGCTGAGGACTTGGTGATCACCATATGGATAGGAGCTTGCCAATTCAACCTCTGAGCCTTTAACTAACACAGTACCGGCTTCCCTCCATAAAGAAGAAGCTTGTTTGATGACTTGAGTTGGATAAACTTGGGAATGAGTAAAGACCCATTCATTTTAGGTTTTCCAAATGCACCAACCAACGATGGCAGCTCCCCCTAACGACTATTTCCTGTCTGAAACATTCTTACCTTTCTCGTTAATAGATTGAATCCATTCCTTAGCTGAGTGGATGACTCCCTCCCAGACAAGAAACCAAGATCACACCTAAACCAAATAGCTCTAGTCCACTCGCAATGGAAAATGAGGTGTTCAATCGATTCCACTTCCTTGTCACACATTGGGTAACTCTGTGAAGCAGCATACTGATGCGGAAAAAGATTTTCCTTGGTGGCTAGCTTATTACAGCATACCCTCCACCAGAAGTTACGAACTTTAGGAGGAATTAGGGTTGACCACAAGTATTTCCAAAAGCTTTTTGGTACTAGAGACAAAGATGATGCTCCCGAACTTACACTCGATTGCTGATGCTTGATTGCCACACGATATTCGCTTCTGACTTCATAGACTCCATTCTTGGTGTGATGCCAAACGATTGAATCCTCCTTACCTACGAAAGAAATAGGAATAGCAAAAAAATTTTGAGCTTCATCTTTCCCCACCAGCTCGATGAGCTTGCATTGGTCCCAACTCTGTGAGGTTGAGTGAATCACCTCATCTACCTACTGGACTTGGCACCCATTCGGCTTTGGACTCCGGACTTTGAAATTCTGGGAATAAGGAAACCATTGATTCTCCCAAAATAGTATATTTTTTCCACTGCCTAGCTGCTATCTCAACCTTTTCTTTAAAAGTTCTTGCCCTTTAAGTAAGCTAGCCCATTCCCATGAGGGACTTCTTCATTTTTTTCTGACAAAAAACCAAAATTCGAGAAGTAAATCCCCTTTAAAATTCTAGCACAGAAAGAATTCGAGTAAGCAGTCTCCAAGTTTGCTTGGCTAACAAAGTTAGATTAAAATATTTGAAATCACGAAAACCCATCCCGTCTTGATCCTTGGCCATTGTCAAGCTTTCCTAGCTAGCCTAATGAATTCCTTTATCAGATGGGTCACCTTCCTCCCCCCCCCCCCCCCGTCTTGATCCTTGGCCATTGTCAAGCTTTCCTAGCTAGCCCAATGAATTCCTTTATCAGATGGGTCACCTTCCTCCCCCCCCACCACCACCACCACCACCACCACCACCACCACCACCACCACCACCAAAACCAAAACTTACTAATATAAGAATTGAGCCGATCATTGAATTTCTTCGGAAAGAAGAAGCAAGCCATAGCATAAGCCAAAATCACTTGGACCACTGACTTAACAAGAATTTCCCTTCCTGCTTGTGACAATAATTTCTGCTTCCACCCCTTGCATCTTGTTCACTACTTTCCCAATCAAATAACCAAAAGCCTCTGATTTAGACCTCCCCCAGAAAGACGAGAGGCCTATGTACCTTGAGTTTGTGTTAAAATAAGGAATTCCCACGAGAGCACTAACACTCAGCTTCACATTCTTTGGAGAGTTTGGTAAAATTATAATCTTGGATTTCTCAAAGTTTGTAAGTTGACCCGAGGCCACACTGTACTCCTCAATGATTGTTTTGAGCGAATGACACTCCTCTAAGTACTCCTCTAAGTTTGCAATTAGGAGGGCATTGTCAGCAAAGAATAAGTGAGTGAGGGTAGGGCATCCCCTATTGTGTTTGATTCCCAAAAACTGATTGTCGCACAAACCTTTAGACAATGAAAGAGATAACCCCTCAGTAATAAGCACAAATAGATAGGGGAAGAGCGGATCCCCTTGTAGCAACCCCCTAGAAGGGAGGAAAGAAGCTCTCCTTAAACCGTTTGCAAAAACCGAGAAGGATACTATTGAGACAACCTCCATGACCCTTTGAATCCAAACCCTATCAAAACCCATCCTTAACAGGAGAGCTTGCAAATAGTCCCATTGGACTCGGTCATAAACTTTGTTGAAATTGAGCTTAATGGCCATCTCATGCATTGTACCTCTCTTCTTCAATTTAAGATGATGGAAAGCCTCATGAGCCACAATAATGTTATCTTGGATCATTCGCCCTGGGACAAACGCAAATTGTTGAGGGGAAATGATTTTCTGAAGCACCAACTTAAGGCGATTAGCAAGAATCTTAGAGATGATCACAAAGGCTTATCGGTTGAAATTGAGTAAGCCTCTCTGGATTTGGAACCTTAGGAATGAGGACAAGATTGGTGTGGTTCCATTCTTTCAATACGTGCCCACTTCTGAAAAAACTTCTTACAGCCTCTTAAACATCTTCCCCCGACCACATCCCAATAATTGTGATAGAAGATGCCCGAGAACCCGTCAGGCCCTAGGGGCTTTAGGGATCCCAATTGAAACACAGTTGTTTTGATTTCAGAGTCAAAGATTTGTCTTGTCAACTTGTGTTCATCTCTGCCATGACCACCCCGCCTCACTACTGATAAAGAAGGTTCCATATTCCTAGCTTGATCACTGTGAAAAAGGTTGGAGAAGTACTGTAACAGATGATTATTAATATCTTATTCTGAAGATAACCATTGATTCTGCTTATCTAGTAATTGTATTAATTGGTTCATTTGCCTTCGCTGCGTAATTGACGCATGAAAAAAAGAGGAGTTCTGGTCCTCAAACTTCAACCACCTAACTTTGGATCTCTGGTGCAGATACATCTCTTCATGAAAGAGAGTTGTAGTAATTTCGGTCTCGTTTGGGATCAAACTATTTTAGTAACTTTTTGATTTTTTACGAAAAGATATGCAGAAAAGTAAAGAGAGTAATGTGACAACTTATAGTGACTTTTTGACTTTTTGGCTAAAATGTATAGTTGACAAACGAGGCCTTGCGCAAGGATAATCTCTTCAAAAGATGGGTGTGCTTGAAGTTTAGCTAAATTTGCCTCGAGGGTAATAATTCTCCTCTTGTTGTTCCCAAATTCTTTCAAGCTCCATTCTCTCAACCCGTATTTACTCTTTAAGTTTTTGACAAACCCGAAACATAGGAGAGCCCACTTGCAACTTTCGCCAATTGTCTAATATAACCTCGTTACACTCCTGAGTAGATGTCCACATAGATTCAAATCTGAAAAGTCTGGGCACTTTTTTTAATGGAATGCAAGTATTGAGCAGTAAAGGCAATGATCCGAACCAATAAAGACTTCATGAAACACCTGTGCATAAGGGAATTGTTCTCTCCACTCCACCATTGCAACTGCTCTATCAAGCCTTTCACGCACATTATTTAAACCAACTTGATTGTTAGTCCAGGTAAAGGCATGCCCTTTGAACTCCAGCTCCATAAAAACACAATCTGACATCAGTTGTTGGAACTTCTCGATTCTTCTCGAACTAGGCACGGCGCCTCCCTCTTTATCCCATACCGAACTGATTTTGTTAAAATCACCAATGCATAGCCAAGGTCTCTTGTTCTCTCTAGCAATAGATCTAGTCTGTTCCCAGAAAACGTTCCTTAGATTGGGCTTGAATGGTGCGTAGATGAAAGCCAATCACTTCTTGGTCCCGAGACACACATCAAACAAATTACTTGACTTTTGTCTGACATCCAAATCCACCTCTTAAGTCCACCATAAAGCCAGACCCCCTGCTAAACCATCAGGGTCTACATAACAGCTATTGTGGAATTGAAGCCTCCTTATTCTTTTTAACTTTGCACTTTTGTTTTTTGTTTCCATCAGAAAGACCACCCCTGGGCGATGGGTTGTAACCAACCCTCTAAGGATCTGGACTGTCAGAGGTCGCCCTAGCCCTTGACAGTTCAAGCTGATAATCAACATGGCTCTTGTGGCTGTTGTAGGTCAGCCACCACCACCTTTTCCGAACAATCCACTTGGCTTTCCATAGGATAAGTATTTGGAACCTGTGAGTAGTACTCTTCTTCCACCAAAATTTCTGGGTACCCATTACGAACTTCCACCTCCACAAGGCTAAGTTGCGTAATCTCCTCCTTTGGGCTTCCTCTCTTCTTTGGAGGTCTCCCCGAACAATCCACTTGGCTTTCCGTAGGATAAGTATTTGGAACCTGTGAGTAGTACTCTTCTTCCACCAAAATTTCTGTGTACCCATTACGAACTTCCACCTCCACAAGGCTAAGTTGCGTAATCTCCTCCTTTGGGCTTCCTCTCTTCTTTGGAGGTCTCCCCCTAGCTCCTATCTTACCAGTAGTACTCTTTTTCATAGCCTTCTCGTGAAATGGGAGTAGAGAAAACCCCACCCCTGGCCTACTTTCCACCTTGAGAAATTTGTTTGGGTTCATAAGGGCCAGATTTCCATCTTGGGCTTTCCTTTTGAGGGATAACCAATTGAAAACAGATGAGAGGACACCTTCAGAAACTCCCATACCCAAGGGAGCACAATTGGGCCTTGATGATGGGCTAGATAGATTGTGGCTTGATAGAGATGAGCATTTAGAGACATGAGAAGATGGGCTGCTAGGGGATGTGGGACTTTCAGAAGGTTCAGTTACGAACTAGGCTGGTCCAGATGGGCTAGGGCCTTGGGTCACATTCAAAGCCGGGGAGTTTGGGCCTTGAAAGACACTCAAATCAGCTGGGCTAAGCATATTCGAAGCGTTGGGCCCAGGTTTCATCAGAATAGAGATATTTGGCCCAGATGGACTGACCTTGACAGGTGGCTGATTTGAAGGGCTAGGAATAATTGAAGCTTCTGCTCTCAACTTTGTCTTATCCCCAGTGCTGCTGCCACGCGTTGGTTGAGACTGCATGACACATGGCTCAGCTGTGTCTGATTGAGGTGGTGGAGGTGGTCATGGGCGTGGTAATTCTGTACCCTCTGGACTCAGAGGACCTTCCTGCTCATCATCTGTCCTATCTCTACTCTCCTCCTCACGCACCACCACTGGACCTTTCCGTTGCCAGAGTAAGGGCTGGAGACGCGCCTCTGTTGCATCAATATGTTTCCGATACACTTCCACTGGTAGCCCCAGATTTGCAGCAGCCCCTGTTCTAAGCTCAGGTCCATAACCAGATAGTCTTCCCACTTCTTTGGGCACAAATTTACATGAGTTTTTATCATGGCCAATTCTCCCAGAGTCATAGCAGAAATCAGACAGCCTTTCATATTTGAAATCCACCCAAACCTCCTTCTCCAACTCATCCAGAGATTGTCGTTTCAACATAAAGCCCTTAGGAAGGGGACGAGTAACATTAATAGCCACTCTAATGCACAGGTAACTCCTGAACAGTAACAACGCATCTGCAGGAGCTTCAATCCCTATCAACTTTCCAATGCTTTCGGCTATCAGCTACCGATTTCGCTGGGTCATCTTCTCTATTGGATGTCCATGAACTTGTACCCAAAACGGGCAGTGGGTGAACTCCATTTCAGCAATCAATTTACCCACTTGCAGAGGCTGAATGACTAGAAGATGTCCCATTCATTACAGACCAAGGTGCCTTTTCCAAAACCATTCTCCGGTCCTCTCCATTCCCAAATCTAAACAGAAAAGTGTTTTCCGGCCAAGCAGAGATGGAGACCTTTGCTCTAGTCTCCCATGCCCCCAAAATGATGCGAGTCACGGCTTGCCGATTTAGGGTTTTCGGGGCTAAGATTTTCCCTATTAAACACAGGTTTGAGTTATCTTCACACTCATCAGATCCTTCCTCAGAGCTCTAGAGTAACAATGTCTTCTAAACCAGTAACCACATCCGCCGTCAATAGGCCAACAGCAAGACTAACTTCAGACAGGAACAACACCAGTGATGCCGAAGGATGCGGGTAGCGGGAATATGGGAGAAATGAAACTAAAAAGAAAGAGAGAATGTATAGAGAAAAAGAAACTGGAATCAATCCAGAGGAAACCCCGGGGAAACCCTAAGGTGGGTGAGCTCTCATATAGAAACTAGAGAGAGAGTTTTTGTCTTTAGATTAGCTTAGATCTAGTCCAACCACCTACAAAAGTCATAGAGTCATATTAATAAATAAAAAAACTTTTGTAGTAGAGGATTGAGTTGTCAATTTTTCTGCATGGAAAATGATCAATAAACACAGAATTTCATACTAGAATGATGTGGCAATGGTTTTCTTGAAAATATAAATCACATTGATGAGCCTTTTTTAAATAATAGGACTCAAGGCTTCTGCATCATTCTGGATAAAAATTATATATAGATTTTCTGTTTGTATAGCATGACTCTTTTTGTATTGATTGGGTTTAATTTTTGAAGGATTAATTTATCCTTTGGTTTTATCTGCAGTCTTTGTTCTCTAACATGGACAAACTTTTGGCACCCGACAGACCCTGTCACAGTAGCTTGTGGTAAGATTACTGTTGAAGACATTTGCTTCATTATTAGATTATTTGTAACATGTGCTTATATAACTTATTGAAGAGAAGGTTAGATTTTGTTGGTAAATGGATCGTGTTCATTTCATGCTTACTTGAAGTCAACGTGTTCAATTGAACTTTCTGCACTTATAAGCATTTAAATAAATTCAATAAATGTTGCGCTCACTTTCAAAGGTTAACAACTATGAAGCACAGACACTTCTAAGAAGGTGGTGTGCTCATATCGTATCCGTGTCGAATACTGACACTCAATGGATACTTCCAGACATATGTCGGACACTCTTCAAAACATGTTTTATTATTTTTTAATTTTTTTAAGATCCAGACACTCTTCATCTTGGGGGACATACATGTCCATCACTTGGACACACTTGAAACTAATTATAAGTTTGAAATAACTTAGGATACAAAAATAAAAGAAAATTAATGTTGATTTATAAAAAAATTATCTTATGTTGCATTTTTTTTTTATCTTTGAATGTTATATTCATGTGCATATGACATATAGTATGCATTTTGTGTGTTCTCCACGTGTTGTATCCTGTATTTTTTGAAAATTTCATGTATGTGTTGTGTTGCATGTCTGTGCTTAGATTATTTCAAATAGATTTGAAGTAATTTCTTATGCATCTTTACGGGCTGTTACTTCTATACCACTCAAAATTTACTGTGACCAATAAGATTGAAATGCATAATCCATCTGTACAGAGTGATGCTTGAAAATACTTTCAAGCTGGATAGTTGTTATTGTCGGATGAACCAAGCTAGACTTATGAAAAGTTTCTAATTTCAGGGTTGGGATGTTAGCATTTCATAAAGCACTCTCGGACCAACCTAGAGGTCCTCTGGTGGTTGCTGCATTTAGCCTTGCTGTTCACAACGGTGGAGATATGTTGGAAGCTTCAAACATAGCAATGAGGATCTCTATACCACATGACATGAGCTTTCATGAGTTGTTGCAACCTCGGAATCTCGACGTTGAGTCGTTGAAAGATGAGGTTGTGGATCTCGCAGCGTCAGTTAAATGTGTACTGACTAAAATGACTGATGAGTATTTTGTCTCACAGGCGATGTCCATGTACCACAAAGCACCGTACTCGGATCTGGTAAACCCTCAAATCTGTTTTTTTTCTTTTATTGCTCTTCTTATTTCCCAACTCTTTCCATTTTTGCTCCCATGCCCATTGTCGTAGGCTATGGTATGCACATAATTGTCAAATCAAGAACTGAATTGTGAATCCAGAAGTGTAAGATTTGGCACAAACTATAAAAGTGATGTTAAAATTTCGTATATATGAAAAGAAAAGAAAATAATTTGATTTTGGCACATGTTATACAATAGTTTTTTATACAAGGACATTACACCATCTATGGGGGAAGATATTACCTTTATGCCAAGAGATATGAATCCCAATATTATTTAAAAATTATAATATATTCCTTCTTGACATTCAAAATAAAGACCTAGAAACCCCAAAATAAGAATATAATAAGAACATAGAGTTTAGTGGCAACCCTTATTTTAATAACATAAAACACTTTAAAAGGTATGTGTATGTTTATTGTTTAGGGAAAAAAAAAAAAACTTGTCGAACTATTGTTTAGAATAAACCAAAATAATAATAATACAAAAACCGAAACAAGCAATATCCTTCATGTGATATTGTTTGTCGTTTCTTGGTCTATTGGTGTTCCGTTTGTTGGGTTGTTTTATTTTTTTGAGGACGATGTTGGGCTGTTTTAATGAGTAGAGCTGACTGACTCTCTTCTGTTTCGTGTTTGCAGGTATTTATCCCATTAGGATTGTATTTGAGAACGTGCAGGATTTTTGAGTGTGCGAGAGAGGAGGGTAAGGAAAAGGGGTTTGTATCAAAACAAGGTAGCAAGATTGATTATGAGTTGCTAGCCTTAGGTAGCTTGCAGGAAGTTCGGCACGTGTTTGCAAGGATTGTTTTTGATACGGTGTACCCTATAAACCCTAGTCGAGATCAGAATCAGAGATAAGTAGTTTTGCAAGGATTGTTTTTGATAGAGTGTACCCTATAAACCCTAGTCGAGATCAGAATCAGAGATAAGTAGTTGCATGTAAATTACAGGGGGGAAATAAAATAGAAGTCTCATGCCAAATATAGAATCAAATTATGAGAAAAAACACATTCTTTTGTTCTTGAGTTAGACTAGAACATGTAGTTGCTTCTTGTTGAAAGTGAAATAGAAAATGGCATGTTTAAAGGTACCATGGACTACAATACAGGTACATTTTAATTCATGTTCTTGAAGTTGGTCATAGGGACTGACAAATTTCTATGGCCTTTCGGGCATATTTTCGTCATAAATTGCTCTGAATCCATTATCTGAGAGTGGACAGGAGTCTGTAAATGCACTTCAACACCCCCATTCCTTTGTATACTCTAATTTTAAATTTAAATTTTGTTGATTTTTTGAATGTCCAAATTAATTTCCACTTCACCCTCACCCACCCAGTGCATTGAGGCCACCTTTGCCACACCCTCTCCTTCGCTCTCTATGCCCCTCTCACCACTTCCTTTCCCTTCTTGATGACCTCCTTCCCTCCGTCTCCACCACCCTCCATCACCGGTGGATAAAAGGCGATACAGAGAGTCTTGCAAATCTAAGGTTTTGTGGAAAGGGGTGGTGGCCAGAAGGGGCATGGAATAAAGGGGGTTGGGGAATTACACAATTGGGGGAGGTGTGTCGGCTGAAAGGGGTGGCTGCTTAAGGTGGTGGGGGGAATAGAGATGAGGGTTGTCTCTCTAGATAATTTGATTTGGAGAAAGTGGTATCAAAAACATTATAAAAGATGAGGCATCTAGTAATATATTTTTGGTACATTTATGTTGTGTTTGGTTGGTAGATTTGGGGAGGGATTTGGAAATAAAATGGGAAAAAGTGTGTGAAACTAGGTGAAATATAGATATATTTTATTTTCATTTCACATACATTTTCTCTTTCCCTTTCCAAATCTCTTCCCAAATCCCTCAACCAAACACAGCGTTAGAGTCTCAAAGTGGATAAAGTATGGGCAAATGATGCGTTAAGCAAGTCTTAAACGATGGGGATCTTCTAGAGTGATTTTTCTTATAGTGATTCTTTAGAAGATTTAATTATATCAAAGCTGAGAGTATAATAATTATTTTACCTTTCAACTTTCAAAGCCTAACTCACTCTATGAAAAATCACTCTACACGATTCTGATTCGATCCTAAACACACATGGTGCAAAGTTGGCAACAACAAACTACATGGAAGTTTGAAACTGGAAATATAATTATTATATATGTAAAATAAATCTTACAAATCTGACATAATTACCTTGTATTCTTTATTGCATTGTATGGGAGATAGGGTCACTGCTGTGACTTTCTCCCTGTTGTCCCTGCCGTGCCTTAAAATATGGTGCCGTTTCGACCTGCTGTTTTTTTTGGCAAAACCAAGTTGAGATTCCAGCAAAGGCACCATCACACTCACAGTGAGAATAGAATACAAACCCAATCAAGCAGCTTCCATATATATATGCATAACACCATATATATATAGATGTAGGAGAGAAGTCTATGGCAAAGAACTCCAGGCTTCATCATCAAACTCTTTGCGGTGCCTTGACAGCCATCGAAATTAAGAAATTAATCAACTTGGTGGACTAGAATTATGCTATTTTAATGTGTTCTCAACATGACTACACACTTAAAAGAGTCTACGAAAATGGAAGGGGCGGTGATCTCAGAAAGAATGGGTCATCTATGGTGTCGCACAATTCTGGGCATTCGAGGAATTGGGTGTTGTTGACGTCCGAGGTTGTGAATTCGGAGTTTTGTTTCATTTGTTTGCAACTTTCTTGTGGGTCACAATAAGGTTGTTGAGGGTGATACGAATACTTACCAAAGACGATACACTATACTCTCGGAGGGCCACAGTTTCATTGGTTAACGGACTGCGAATTTGGAGACTTGTTGATTGAGGAAATAGAAGACAATGGAGAAAAAAATAGAGTAGTTAGATGAAGTTCATACATGGTATTCAATTAATATAATTGTTAGGAAACACCATAATTGTGCCAAATTTATGGAACTTCTTATATTTTTTGAAATTCACAAAAGTTATAATGTAGACTTACAATATGATCTCCTCATCAGATAAAGATGTTTCCTAATTATTGTTATAGAACCCATTGTGAAGAAACCATGATTGGAATATCATTATATATCAAATTACAGTTTCACAGCAGAGAGGATGAAATCAAAACCATCCTCTAAAGAATCAAATACAACTGCAAAACAAAAACAAAAACAAAAACCAAAAGGAAAAAAGAATGCAAAACAGATATTATGAAAGAATACAATACCCACCACATCAAATTCCACCTAGGACTAGGAAGGTATATATCACCAATCCTAATATTATTGATCTGCCTAAAAAAAATAGAGCAACATCCTCAATGCCTTGCAAGAGAACTGCTGCTTTCACAATTGTCCAATGATCAAACTCTAACTTCACATCTTTGCCGGCAAAGTCGCAGGCGGACTTGGACCACCAGTAGTTGGCCTAACAATGTCAACAAACCCCATTTGCAGTTTTAGAATATACAAAAAACAATAATCTTTAAGGAAAAAAAATTCCGCATTAACAAAGTATATGAATGATGGCTAACACCAAATTCACTTTGGTGATCCGAATTGATCATCTTGTAAGGTCCTTCTCCGAGTAGATCAGGCATGCAAAATTTAAGTTGATTAAATATCGATAGTCACTTAATCAACTCACATTTGTCTTGAAAAAAATATACGGTTTATTTTGAAAATAATATTTGTCATCGTTTTTGTAAGACAAATGCAATTCGATCATATAACTACTGATATCTAATCACTTGGATTTTTTGGAATAGATAATCTACTCGGCAAGTCCGACAAGTTAAATGGTAACAAACACCTCTCCTCTCATGAATTTTTGCATAGAAGAAAACAATCCAGCAAGCATAGAAGGTGAGACTTACAGTCCAACAAAAACTTTGAAAGCATCATAGATACCCCACTGGGCTCCGGTAAGGGTTCCGATCATAACTATACGGAGAGGAAGGCCACGGGAAAACAGACCCAACAAGCCTATCTTCTTCACAGCCTGCAGGATGCAAATGACATCAAAATATGGCAAACAAACATAAGCAGAAAAAGAAAATATAGTTATGTAGAGTATGGGTATCCGAGACTCACATCGCCGACAGTTGCTCCCTTGGCATTGTTCAGAAAAGAGACTAGGTTATCAGCAGGATGTGATACAATGGCACATAATACACCGGCAACATATCCACCAGCAAAGCTCACTCCAAGCTGAAAAGATTTGCTGCACTGGTCCTTCGGGGTTGGGATGGCGTACTTGTACAGGTTCTCCACAATAGTCTCAAAAGATGCAAACTTCATCATTGTATCTGCAAAATGCCCACTTTGTTTGTCAGCAGGCTTCCTTAAAAAGGGCGGGTTATTAGATGTAATTCTTCTTACAAAAAGTCATTGGCATAACGGTAAATAGCCAAAACAAACTGTAATATTATACACACTCTTGCTTGAACTCTTATCATAGTTATGTCTCTTATGCATAAAAAATAAGCAAACAGTAATAGATCAATGAATTATCAGAATCTAGAAGATATCATACCACATCAATTAGTTGCATAAGAGATCTTATATTAGACATTAATCTCTCTAAGATGTTCCACCAACGGGAGGACTCAAACTCAGGACTTCAACAACCTAAGAAGGACGAACACTTATCAGAAGGTAACGTGTTGAGTCCGACATCGACACGACACAAGTTGGACACTTCCTAATACTTAGACACGTATGAAACACATTACAAATTTGAATAAAATAACTTAAAATGTAATGGTAAACCAAAAATAATGTAAATTTATAAATATTCTTTTCATTTAGACTTCAAAATTATTATTTGACTTAAATATTTAAATATATGATGTAACACAAATATCTATCTTTATATATGACATATAATAAATATATAAATTTATATATTTCACTAGTGTCCTTAACATGTAGCGTTTTATATATATTTTTAAAAATTTACGTATCAATGTATTTGTATCCATCCTTCTTAGTCAACAACCAACTAACCAAGGTAAGTATCAACCAAATAGTGTTAGAATAATATATTATTATTTGGGTTATTCTTTGATAATTATTCTATGCTTTAGGACTACCTTGTAATTATTGATCTTCATTAGTATAAATAGGAGATGATATTCTAATCATTCCCTAATTTTCGTGTTCTCTAAAAATTACATGGTATCAGAGCCAAAATCCTAAACTCATCACCCACACTGCAACGACACCAAGCAGCCACCCTCTATCACTACCAAAAGGCCTGCCGGAGTCACCCATACTCAGCTAACCAATCCTGTGACCCTTTTAGCCTAGGTCGACACGTTCCCTAGCCTTCTCGGCTCAAGTCGAACCTTCCCTAGCCCTCTCGACACAAGCTGAAAGGCCTCCAGCCCTAGCCGACTCTTGTAAGTCTGTCGGCACCCCTAGAACCCTAGCCTACCCTTCTCCTGGCCTGTCGGCAGCACCTGGGGGGTTGCCTAGTGCCTTCGTGGTCACCTAGGTGGTCGACGAGTGTTGGTTGATCAACGGCTTCATTGCCCTTTGGTTGGTCTGCCTCGCGTATGGCCTAGTGGTTTGTGGTTTGACTTATTTCCTTCTTTTTTCTTTCTGTTTGTTTTCTCTTCTCTAAAATAATAAATAAATAAATAAAAACTTTATACTTTCATAGTGATCATTGTATTGTTCCTTCTACCACCACCTTCCGGGTTTGTAATTGGCACTAGTTTTGTTACGGGTTCGGTAGTACAGTATCTATGGCAGATTCCATCAGTGTATCCACTACTTCTCAGACACCTAGGAGTGAAAGTTCCCCTATATCTACTACTATGACGGAAACCCCATCCCTACTCTTAAAATCACCACCTCTCTATTTAATGGTCAGAACTATCTCGCGCGGTCGCAGAGTTTGACTATGTTTTTGAAGAGTAGAGGGAAAATGGGGTATGTGGATGGCAAGATACAGACACCCAACACAACTGACTCGGGTTATGACCAATGAGAGACTATCAACTTTTTGATTATGGGTTGGCTTATTCATTCAATGGTACCAGACATTGGCGAGGGCTACTTGTCTATGGAAACTGCCCAAGATGTTTGGGATGCTGTGGTTACCACCTATTCCCGTAAAGGGAATTTCTCATAGGTATTTGAGTTACGCCGCTCTATTGAGAGCTCTGTTTAGGGGAAGCAAACGGTTCTTCAGTACTTTACCTTCCTCACCAACGACTAGAAACGCTTTGATCACCTGCAGGACTATAAGCCTGTTTGCACTGTTGATTCAGTTGGGTACAAGAAGTTCATTGCACAGGAAAGGGTCTTCAAGTTTCTGGTAGGGCTCAATGGGGAGTATGATTCGGTTCAGAGTCAAGTTCTAAGTATGGACACTCTTCTTTCACTTCAAGAGGCATTTGCCTATATACAGAATGAGCAGAGTCGCCGGTCTGCTATGATGTCCCTTGTCTTTACTGGCTGTTCCGCATTACTATCTACTCCTAAAGATGGCCTTAGCTTGACTCTCATCTCTCTGTCTGTCGCCAATGAATCTGTATTTTATGATTACTGTAAAAAATCGCAGCATACTCGTGAGACATGTTGAAAGCTTCATGGGACTGTATCCAGGGATCGAAGTGATCAGTCTGATTTTAGGGGAGGTCGATCAAGCCAGTCTAGAGGACGGGGTTCTCATCCACGAGCTCATCAATCTTGTACCGTTGATACACTTGATTCTACTTCCGCTTCCGTTGGCCAGCCTTCTGATGGTCTCTTTGGCATAATTATTCCTGAGCTTGAGGATGTTCTGCGTCACTTGCTGGATCGTCGGTCTTCTACTGCTCTCAGTACATCTTCCTCGTCGTTTACCCGCTCAAGTAACTTAGCCTCTTCTCCTTGTGTTTTCCTATCTCATAAGTCTTTGCCCTGGATTATTGATTCTAGTGCCTCAGATCATATGTCTGGCTCCTCTAATCTTTTATTTGCTTATAAGCCCTCTTCAGCTCAGGACAAAGTTAGGATTGCAGATGGTACTATTTCTTCCATTTCTGGGAAAGGTTTAGTCCATGTCACTCATACCATACATCTATCTTTTGTTCTTCATGTTCCTAATTTTTCTATTAACCTGTTATCTTTGAGTCGTATTACACAAGATTTGAATTGTAGTGTAACGTTTTTTCCTAATCATTATCATTTTCAGGACTTTGTCATAAGGAGGACGATTGGCAATGGTAGTGCAGAAAATGGTCTCTACTTCTTAGATCAACCGGAAGCACTTGCTCATTCTTCCACCACGAGTCTTACTACCCAAGATGATTTATGATTGTGGTATCGGCATCTTGGGCATCATTTTTATTTACCTAAGCATTTATTTCCATCTAGTTTTACAAACAGTAATGTATCTGAATTTCTTTGTGAGTCTTGTCAACTTGGAAAACAACACAGTGCTTCTTTTGTTCCCAGTTTTAATAAAAGTTTAGTTTCTTTTTCATTAATACATTCTGATGTCTGGGGTCCATCTCGTGTTATGTTTGTGAAAGGTCATCGATGGTTTGTTACATTTATTGATGACTTTTCTCGTACTACTTGGGTGTACCTCATGAAAGACAAGAGTGAGGTTTTTTTTGTGTTCCGCAATTTTCATAAGATGATTTGTACTCAGTTTGGGGCTGTAGACACTCCATTTTTGACTGACCTTAAGACTCAGACATCACCGATTGAGCGCTTGGTGATGTTGCATATTGTGCTCATTCTGAGGTTGCGGAGTCCTAGCTGCGAGCCTTGCCTCCAGACTTCCGGACTCTTTTGTGCTTTGCCTCGGTTTGCGAACCAGGCCCTATTTTCTCTCTTTTCTCTTCCCGAAGGGAGGGAGAGGTCTCGTAGACCATCTCTCAGTGGCCGTAGGCTACGCTTTGTGGTCGTAGGCCATTTTTCCCGTTTGGAGCCCAGTTTTCGATTTTTGGAGCCGTCGGCCGTGTGTCTCGGTTCGGAACCGCTTAACCACCTCCGTTTGCTCCGATTTTTGGCGCACACCTTGTTTCCTCCCTTTTGAGGAACACTGTGGCCTGGGAAACCAACTTCGTGGTCGTAGGCCATTTTTCCCGTTTGGAGCCCGGTTTTTGATTTTTGGAGCCGTTTGCCGTGTGTCTCGGTTCGGGACCGTTTAACCACCTCCGTTTGCTCCAATTTTTGGCGCACACCTTATTTCCTCCCTTTTGAGAAACAATGTGGCCCGAGAGACCAACTTCGTGGTCAAAACGCCACTTCCGAAATTTCCCCCCTTATTTTGCTCCATTTAAATTGGTTTTTTTTTCCCCTCTTTTTTCCCCCCTTTTTTTGGGTTTCAAAGATGAGTCCCTCTATATAATACACCCTTGAGCTCCATTTTTAAGGGTTAGACACTTTTGGCTTAGGCTCATAACCCTCCTCCTCCTCCTCCATAACTCTCCATTTTCAAGTTCAAACATCCATTTTCTTGCACCATTTGCACTACAACCCCTAGCCTATCACCTCCATTACTCATTTCAGTACATTGGAGGACATTTGAAGAGGTTGAAAGCTCAGATTTTTGGACTAAAAGCTGCTGGAAAGTTATTCTTCAAGGGTGAGTCCCTATTTCCCTTAAACTTGCACTTTTTTGCATGATTGTTTACCTTTACTTGCAAGTATTTTTGGACTTCGAGCCAAACTGAAAAAGATCATATTTTGAGGTCATCTTCATGTTTGATTAAGAACTTTTTGCTGTTTGAAGTCTTCTTCTCCCCTTTTGTTCTTTACCTCTCTTTTAGGGCCTATTCTTGCATGATATGTTAGCCCTATTTTTAAGCATTTCTGGGCTCCGAGCCAAACTGTAAAGTGGTTTTTTTTTGAGCCCTTCTTCAACTTTGTTGAAGGGCTCTTTACTGTTTGAGGCTTCCATCTGTCACTTGTCTCTTTATCCCTCTTTTGGCCTTATTTTTGCATGTTTTGTTAGCTCCTTGTGCTTGTATTTCTGGGCTCTGGTCTGAACTGTAAATAGCCTTATTTTGACCCCCTCTTCATGTTTGATCAAGGGTCTTTTTCTGTTTGAGGCTACCTTTTTGCTCTTTGTTTTTAAACCTCCTTTTAGGCCTATTTTTGCATAATATTTTAAGCTTATTTGTGCACTGTTTTGGGCTTGGTCATAAACTGTAAAATACCATGTTTTGGGCTCCTCTTCAACTTTGTTGAAGGGCCCTACTCTGTTTGAGGCCAGCAACCATCACTTGCTTCTTTGTCTCCCTTTTGGCCCATTTCTTGCATAATAGTTTAGCCATACTTGTGTTTGTTTTCGTGGCTTGTTGTGAACTGTAAAGTGCTTCATTTTGAGCCCCTCTTCAACTTTTTTGAAGGGCTCTTGGCCATTTAGGGCCAGAAGCTGTTACTTGCTTCTTTATCTCCTTTTCGGGGCCATTTTTGCATGTTGGTTTAGCCCTATTTGTGTTCACCTTTTGGCCTTGCTTAAAACTGGAAATATGCTTGTTTTGGGACTTTCTTGATTCTGTCTTCACACTTCATGTTCAAATAATGCATGCGTTGCATAGCCATAGGTCATTCCATATACCTAATTTCGAGTTTCGGGTCTCATTTCATGCATCGGGTGTCATGATTCCATGTTTCGGGGCTGTTTTGCATAATATTTTGGTACTGAAATTTGCATGCTTGTATGCCATATTCCATGTCTTGCCATGCTTTGTTAGAGTGGCATTTGTGCCTTAGGTTCGGTCCTCGGTTTGCGTGCACGTGTGCACGCATCTCGAGTGTCTCATTTTCATCTAATGGCCTCCTATGTGAGTGTGGCTGAGGTCCACTCATGTTGGTGTAAGTCCATTATGCATTGTGTATGCCATCTCAGTTCATAGCATTGTGTATGCTAGGTTGTATGTTAGTGCATTGTGTATGCCATGTTACATCGTACATCGTGTATGCCATTTCATAGCATTGTGTATGCTAGGTTGCATGTTAGAATTGCATTTATGCATGTCATGCATATTGCATTGTGTTTGGGATAGGAGTTAGCCCGAGCACGGGAAACGAGGGACGTTTCGTACTTCGAGTGACGGAACGTGTCTCAATTCCCAGTCACCGACACTCCGGATTATCCATGATGGAGTCTCGGTCTTGTTGTGTTTTCATGTGCATGCATTCCATATTGAGTTGTGCAATTCGACTCCTCGGCCATCATGCATCGATATGCGTGATTGGTGGCACGAGGATCGAGGCATGCATACATATGTAAAAATACATTGCCATGTCCCTTTCTTGCTCTCTGTTGCAGCAAATCAAGAATCAGCAGCCTTCCGGAGCTTGGCACGCTTTCCAAAAACAATTGCAAACAGAGGCTAATTGGGGCATCGCGATGGATTTCCGCGCAAGGCAACCCGAACATGCATCGTTCATCATCCCGAGCAGAGTCAAGGCAGTCCCTAACTTGCACGCTAGTTTACCGCTTTCCTAGTTTAATTTGTTAATTAATTAGGATTTTGTATTTATTCGGACTGTAATTATTTATTTGGGACTGTATATTATTTATTCGGACCCTCCGAGTGAGGGCAATGTTGTAATAAGTGTGCGTGTGTGTGATGTATGTCTTCCAACCCCACGTCTTTCTTCCTTTTATTTACCAGCTTATGATGGTTAGATTAGGGCATGTTTCAATTAACATACAGCATGATAGCAAGTTTGCATTCATTCATCTGTTTTGCATGCACCGGGCTCGGCGCATCATATTAACTGCATTTGTATTTCAATTCCAAGTTGAATACTTGTTAGCTGTTGCATCTCATATGCCATGTTTAGAATAGCCGAGCTTGCTATAGTTGCATCTTGCATGTGTTGCATTAGGCATTTCTGTATAGTTAGGATCATGCATGGATTTCTAATTAGCTTCTGTTTTGGCTCGGAGTACTCGGTAAGTTTTATGCTTTAGCATCTTTGCATGCGTGTGAGTGACTGCCATCATAGCATGCTTACCATGAGACTTTGTGCTTATGTGATATAACTGCCTGAATGCCTGTGGGTGAAGGTTGGGTTATTTGGATTGGAACAAATCATTGACTGTGAGTTTTAAACCCACTAGATAGTGGCAAAATCATATTTTCTAAACCCACCCGAGGGTGGCAAATCCACGTTTTAGCCTACTTGCGAGTAGCACCATCAACCATTTTCAAATAAACAAACATGAAATGTTTTGTTCCAATTCAGGCGATCCAGTCTATACTTGTATGATGTGCGCATCACATATAGTAAATCTAGGCTAATAACTGGAATAAGAACACATAATGTTTTCAAAACTCGATATCATGGTTAGTAGAGGCCGATCGGGCGAGCGGGGGTGCTCACGAAGTGACCTTCCCCAATCGTACCCAAGTTCCCGAGCCGAGGCAACTTTGGTGATGACGGACACGTGGCCTTAGGCAACGAGTCAGGGTTTCCTAAATTTTTCAAAATAAAATATTTAGGTGGCGACTCTGTATCTGGCAAAGCAGTCCATGTTTGGCACTTCTTTCTAAAAATCTGTTTTCTCAAAACGATTTGCCGGATTTGGACTCTTTGGTTCAGATTACGAACCGTGACAAATCGAGTCCGAACTGTAGCGAGGTCCCCCGCGGGCTTGTTACAGGGGCCACTGTCAAAATCTTTCGTTCTGATAATTGGGGGGGGGGGAATACATAGATTCTAGGTTAGGACAATATTTTTCTGCTCATGGCATTATCCATCAGACCTCTTGCACCAATACCCGTCAACAAAATTGGGTAGTAGAACGTAAGAATCGTCATCTTCTTAACATGGCTCAATGCATGTGTTTTTCTATGAATGTGCCTCGGTCCTACTGGGGTGACGTTGTTCTCACCGCTGCTTATCTTATTAATCATCTTCCTATCTAGGTCTTGCAAAAACAAGCTCCCCTTCAAGTTTTTCTAGGTTCCAAGTCCTTGTTTTCTATTCCTCAAAAGATATTTGGTTGTGTCTGTTTTGTCTACAATCACTCTCCTACTCGTGGTAAGTTGGACCTTCGCTCTCTCAAATGTGTTTTCCTTGGGTACTCTCCTATTCGAAAAGGATATAAGTGTTACTACCCTCCTTCTCGTAAGTGGTTTATGTCCTTGGATGTCACATTCTTTGAGTCTCAATCCTATTTCTTGTTGTCTCCGGTGTCACAGTCCTCCCTTCAGGCGGAGCCTTGGTGTGAAGTGATTCATGTGATTCCTATGGTGGAACCAGTTATTCTTGCACCATCACCTCCTACTGGGACTACAGAACCCAATGTGATCAAGAATAAAGAAGGGCAAGTTTACGTCAGGGACAAAGACAGACAGAAAGTTAACTGGATATAAGAGACCACTTTTGCTTCTCCACTGCCATCTTCTACTTCTGATGAGAATCTAGGTAACTTTGAATCTCTTGAGTCCATTGATCTTGATGTTCTTATTGCCAAGAGAAAGGGTGTAAGATCTTGTACTCAACATCCTATCTTAAATTTGTATCTTACTCCCATTTATCGTCCTCATATAGAGCTTTTATGTTGAATATTTCTTCTGTTAGCATTCCTAACTATTTTCAGGATGCTCTTGCTACCTCTGAGTGGAAACTAGCCATGATTAAGGAAATGAAAACACTTAGGAAGAATGGCACATGGGAATTGACTGAGTTATCTAAGGGCAAACGGCATGTGGGATGCAAATGGGTATACACTGTGAAACACAAAGCGGATGGGTCTATTGAGCGTTATAAGGCTAGACTTGTGGCAAAAGGGTTCACTTAGACATATAGCGTTGACTATCAGGAGACCTTTGCACCAGTGGCTAAGATGAATTCGGTCAGAGTCCTTTTCTCTCTAGCAGCTAATCTAGACTGGCTACTTCATCAGTTTGATGTAAAGAATGCCTTTCTCCATGGTGACCTCGGAGAAGAGGTATATATAGACATTTCTCTTGGTTTTGAGGATCATTAGACAAAAGTCAAAGTATGCAGGCTTTGGAAATCATTATATGGTCTCAAACAGTCTCCAAGGGCTTGGTTTAAGAGATTCACTCAGGTTATGCTTAAATATAGCTTCAAACAGAGTCAAGCAGATCACACCCTATTTGTGAAACATTCCTTACGTGGTAAGACTACAGCACTTATTGTTTATGTAGATGACATAGTTCTTACAGGCGATGATAGTGAGGAAATACCTCTGTTGAAAAAATATTTAGCCAATGAGTTTGAAATCAAAAACTTGGGGAGCTTGAAGTATTTTCTAGGAATTGAAATTGTTCGCTCCAAAGATGGGATATTTATCTCATAGAGAAAGTATGTGCTTGACCTATTGAAGGAAATTGGGATGCTTGGTTGCAAGGCCTGTGACACTCCACTAGAACCCAATCAGAAACTGGGGATAATGAAAGAGGAGCAGCTGTTGATAGGGAGAGCTATCAGCAATTAATGGGTAAGCTCATTTTCCTATCTCACTCCCGTCCTGATATTGTTGTTACTGTCAGTGTGGTAAGTTAGTTTATGCATGCTCCTCATCAGCTCAACTTCGAGGCTGTCATGAAAATTTTGAGGTACTTGAAGTCTGCTCCTGGTAAGAGTCTTTATTTTTCAAAGTATGATCACCTTCAAGTGGAAGCTTATACAGATGTTGACTGGGCTGGATCAATAACTAATAGAAGATCAACTTCAGGGTATTGCACCTTTGTTGGAGGCAACCTAGTTACTTAGAGTAATAAGAAACAGAATGTGGTTGACAGGTCAAGTACAGAAGCTGAGTTTAGAGCTATGGTATAAGGGGTGTGTGAGCTCTTATGGATCAAGTTATTGTTAAGTGATCTAAGTATTGATCAGACAGACTCCATGCAGTTATATTGTGATAATAAGGCCGCTATCAACATTGCTCACAATCCGGTTCAACATGACAGGACAAAACATGTTGAGATTGATCGTCACTTTATTAAGGAGAAACTCACTAGTGGCACAATATGTACTCCCTTTGTGCAGTCTGGTGAACAACTTACTGACATCCTCACCAAGGGAGTTGGGAGTAAGCCTTTTCATGACATCTTAGGCAAGTTGGGTACGAGAGATATCTTCACCTCAACTTGAGGGGAAGTGTTAGAATAATATATTATTATTTGGATTATTATTTTGTAATTATTTTATACCTTAAGACTTCTTTATAATTATTGATCTTTATTAATATAAATAAGGGATAACATTCTAATCAGCTCTTAATTTTTGTGTTCTCTAAAAATTACAGATACCACTGAAGTTAACCGCATGGTATCAGCTCCTACTATTAATGTGCACCAGTGCAGTATAGTAGTGGTGCAAATTTTGAACATAGGTTCACGTGCCAAAATGGAATAAACGCCAATGATAGATAACAGGGTAAAAGTTGGGAGTTCACATTTGACAGCAATTTTAAACTATTTCTAAATTTCAAGGATATTAAATGGATTCAAAAGATTAAATTTTCATTTTGAAAGAATGATATCAAACTATAAATCCCTTTCTCCAAGATATGAAACAGAGCATAGAAATGCAGAGTTGTGATATGCTAAAATAACGCGAGATTACTTTCGTCCTTGTCTTGTATTCTTGAATGCTCTTAGTAGATTTTTGTTAAGAGTTAGGACCGTGATTTTTGTCCTCTTGGATTTTCCATGTAAAATCTTAGTGTTTTTATGAAATTGCTTATATGTGTGGTTAATCAATTAAAGGCTAAAAAATGGGTAATTAATCAGTATAATCTAAATTTTTAATTAATTGCCTATTCACCCCCTCTAGGAATATTCTATTCAGACTTCAATTTTTCACTTTCTAATAAATGTCTCCAAAGCAATTCCGTTTGTATGCTAAACTGAGAAAATTTTATTCAGACTTCAATTTTTCACTTTCTAGATAAACTGAGAAAATTTTGTATGCTAATAGAATATCACGTGACACTATCTTTCACCAATCACAAATATATATGCCCCTGCTTTGTCTTAAATACCCAACATAAATATAATAGATTCCACTATCAAATTCAAAGTAGAAGGTATCACGTGATATCTATCCTATAGGCACCCAAAAATTCCTCAGACAAACTACAACACCTTACAATACGGCTTAGGTTTAAAATTGTCTTTATTTATCAAAAGCAAATTATAGGAAAATGATTTGGAGCCCTAAAACTGTCCCCCCCTAATCCCCCTAATTTCCATTTTAGGCAACTGTTTCCTTGTTTTTTTTTTTTTTTTTACTTGATATGGAAATTAGGGGAATTAGGGGGGTTTTTTTTAGGAAGATGTAGCAAGACCCCAAATTATATCAGCTTACATGGAATCTTTTTGTTTTTGGTACATCGGAAAGGAACTTACATGGAATCTGTCGTCCCCAAAGAGGAACAAGCCCTTTGTATAGCCTGTGAAAATAAGACAAAATTGAAACTTAATCTCAAACAAAAAAAAATTAATACAATTGTTCTGTTTAATTGAAACCCAATTTGTTTCAAAGCCATACCCAAGAGCACCTTCAGACTTGACAAATTTGGGAAGGCCATCTGACAAACCTCTAGCAAACCCAGGCTGAGTTTGGACACGAACCTTCACAGCCTCAAAGGGGCAGAGGGCAACATCAGCAATTAATTCAGCAGATGCAGAGCCAACAAGGTAAATCAAAGTTTTGTATTTTTTTGCATACTCTGGACCAGCAATGTCAGAATAGTACTTCTTAAAGAATTCATAGAATCCAAACTTGCAAGCACCCTGTGCACTATAGCCAAGCAAAGTTGGTACCCAACCCCTGAAGAAACCTTTAATTCCCTGCTCCTTGAGCAAAATTCCAAAACCAGAACCAATGCTCTTGTATTTTGTGGGATCAATCTGAAAATTTGACAATGCATATGTGAGTATAATTTCTCCAGTAATGAACAAATAACCCAAAAATATGAATGAAAAATGAGTCACTCTATTATTTTAAAATTCCAGTTTCATATACATGGCTACTTGTGCGTCAGCCTCCAAAACATGACATAACTAAAAAATTGAACCGAAATGATGTCATTAGCAGATACCGTTACGTTATCCAATACCACGATTTAGAACCATGCCTACAACAACAACCCATGTCGGATAATTTTAATTTTTTACATGAATTTCTTACCCAACGAGTCCTAAAATATAAATAGATATAACATGTGATAAATACATGCATGCATGCATGCATAGATATAAATAAAGTGAATGAAATGGAAAAAGGACCTGCATGTTGCACTTGACGAGATCGAGAGGAGTGACGGAGGTGTGAGTAAGGCCACAGCTAAGGATACCTCCGGCGGTGCAAGCAGCGTAAAAAGCAGGCGAGTACATGTCGATCTTACCTGGCTCGCTGGGAGCCGGAATCACGAAGCTCTTCTTCTTCTTCATTGAAGAATGCAAGTCGGGGTTTGGATTCGAAACGAAATGTTCCAAATGGAAGAGATTCATTGAGGACGATGTCGGAGAAGAGTAGAGGAAGCTAGGAATGAGAGAGTAGGGAGACTTGTCTGAGATCGCCATTGTTAGAGAGAGTTGTTGTTGGTTGGGAAGGATAGGGATTGAAGAAGAAGAAGAAGAAGAAGAAGAGATTTGGAAAGGGAATTGAGGGAGAGGAGAGGAGAGCTTGTGGTGTGTCTGGAGTTGCGAGTATGGCTGCGTTTTCAAAGGCCTCTTCGTTACACCAGTTTCTACTCTGCCCCGCCTTTTTCGGACATTCCCTTCCTCCAATGCTTTTTTGTTTTTTTTCATTTACAAAAAATTCAAATAATTACAAATTTATAAATAAAAAATTTTATTAATATTTATAAAATTATTTTTTTTTTTTAAATCACGTTTGATGTTGAGTTTTTAATTTTATCAATTCAAACTTTAATATTTTAATTTATTTTTAATGTAAACCATCTACTTATTTTTTGTTAAATAAAATTGATAGAAAAAATAATATTTTAGTCATTAAACTCAATGAAAAAATTATTTTAGATATTTTTGATACATTTAGTCAAAACGTTACTATAAGTTATTACATTACTCTCTCTATTTTGTTACATATTTTTTCGTAAAAAGTCAAAAAAATTACTAACATGCTTTATTCCCAAATAAGGTTATGTGCCTGTTTGGCAAAACTTTTTTTCAGCTTATTTCAGCTTTCAGCTTAATTTAAGCTATTTTGATGTGTTTGGTTTAGCTTATAGCTTATAACTTATAGCTTTGTGGAAGTCAGAAATCAGCTTATTCTTTGAGTGGGGCAGAAGATGCTTTAAGAATAAACTGGAAATCAGTTTAAGCTGAAAGTTATAAGCTATAAGCTGTTTAGGTATAAGCTATAAGCTGTTTAGGCATAAGTTATAAGCACTTTCCCACCGCTCTACCAAACAGGGCCTATGTATATGAGTTGGTATGAACACATTTTCCAACAATATCCTTAATATCCATTAATTACCACATTCAATAATTGTTATAATAAATTTTCTCCATCAAATCTTTCAAAACTTGTAATAAACTTTTCCGTTAAAAATTTTCTCCATCAAGTCATCAAAAACTAGTAATAAATTTGAAGTTTTTATTAATTAATCCTATTTAAAAGTGTTCTAACTTAAGAAGTCTATGAAAGAAATTTATAATCCATTAGTCTCATGTTCCATAAGGTCATTTTTTTTTATTTACACTATTTTTTTAGACTTTTATACTCTTATATTTAATATTGATATGCATTAACTACACACCACTATTTAATATTGATATACATTACACACAAAAAATTAAATATGGGTCTTTATTGATTGTCATTATGGTTCGGTAGTTTCCATGCATCCAAATGTTGACTGTACGTGATGACGTGAATGTTTGCATCAGATGACGTAAATATTCACACTAAAACATATGAATGTGAATACAAATGTTAATGTTCATAATGTTAATATCATATGACGTAAATGTTCACACTAAAACATATGAATATAAATACAAATGTTAATGTTCATAATATTAACATCTATATTTTAGAATTCATGTGAATATTCACATTCATATATTTTAGCATATTTACATTCAAATAAAAGTTGAGGCTTGTGATTGTTTAATTTGATACAATGTTGATGTGAACATGACCTTTATCACAATGTCATCTAATGTGAACATTCACATTCACGTCATCTAATGTGAACATTTACGTCATCACGTACAATCAACATTTGGATGCATGGGAACTACCAAAACATAATGACAATTAATAAAGAACCATATTTAATTTTTTATGTAAAATGTATATCAACATTAAATAGTGGTGTGTAGTTAATGCATTTTTTAGAGTGAAGATATGGGGAATAGGAATGGTTTTGTTTTTAGAATGGAAGGAGGGTACTTTGGTCTTATTACACTTAATGAGACCTAATAGGATAATCAAAAATGATTTGAATTTTATGATATAAAAGTGTTAGAAACGAAATTTATGAAAAAAGTTCACAATAAATTTTTGGAGAGATTGTAAATAAGTGGTGAGTCCATAAAATATTTATAAATTCATCAAAAAATTTGTCATTTTAATGATTAAAGTTTATAAAATTTATTATTGATTTAAAATTATACACTAATCTACAATTTTTTCTAAATTTTTCATTAGTTACCACATTCAATAATTGTTATGATAAATTTTCTCCATCAAATCATCCAATTTATTTTTTTTAAGGTTATGTAGGGTATCCTAAGCCAATTTACGCGCACCAGACTATGTCCCTACAACCTAAAACAGGGCTTACGCCTTGCAGTCTGTGGGCCCAAGGCATGCATTTGCCCGTATTCTCCGTTTATCTTTAGCATTTGCCCCTAGTAGATACATATCATTCTCCAGAAAGTTTCAAATGTCATAATACCAAAGCAAAAACTTTTAACGATCGAAGTTATGGTGGATGATTTTAGTGTTCTTTGATTATGCCTTTTTCTGTAAAGGGAGGAGTTTTTGATGGTGTCTTATTTGTTGGATCTGAATTAGTTTATAACATATTCTTGTATTTCAATAAGTCCTATTATTTGGATATTTGATTTACAAAACCTTAATTACCATATTTAATGTAGCGGCACATCAATTGAAAGGAGAAGCCGGGCAATGGTGGAAGTATGTCAAAAATTGTGTCCCCGGTTGTCATCCACTAGGCCAACACCCAGTGGTTAAATCATTCAAATCTAATAATCAAGTTTTCAAAAAAAAAAAAAAAATCATGAAGGAGTGTATTTAGTTGATAAAATTGTGTGATGTTTCCATTGAAAAATATAAAAATGATTCTACAAAAAGAAACACCCAGTGGTTAAATCATTCAAATCTAATAATCAAGTTTTCAAAAAAAAAAAAAAATCATCAAGGAGTGTATTTAGTTGATAAAATTGTGTGATGTTTCCATTGAAAAATATAAAAATGATTCTACAAAAAGAGACACCTAAAAAGCAGAAACCACAAAAACCATCAACTGTCGCCGTTGCCGGGGATCGAACCCGGGTCACCCGCGTGACAGGCGGGAATACTCACCACTATACTACAACGACGTTCTTGTTAAATCCTCACGAGTACTTTTACAAGTTCCTTTTTCATGGTTTGTTTAATGGAAAATATCTGGACCATGGGTAATTGCATGATTTTAAAAAAATAATTAAATATTCATTACAAAGTTTTTAATTTTAATTATTAATATTTATTATAAAAAAAAATTAATTTGTAATTATTTTTTTAAAATTGCACTAATTTGATATTTCTCAAAAAAAATTGTATTGAAATATATAATTATAAAAATAAATAAAAATACATGGAAGCATGTAAATGTTGCATTAAAATTTGGGCAAACTTCACCTTATTGCATGTGGTTTAGGTTATATGCGGTTTATCTCCCTAATATTTGAAAATGACCACATAACCCTACATAATTTGTGAACTGAAATACACTATTAAACATTTCGTCCAACTTAACAGTAAATGTGAAAGACATGATTGATATAAGGGGATTATATATTCATTTTCAAATTTTGAGGGAGTAAATCGCACATTAAATAAAGTACAAGGGGTTAAATTGCACATGAAATAAAGCACTGGAGGTTAAAGTGTACTTTATCTTCCAAACAAATGACGAAAATATAAGAGTATTTTTAGTCTTTTTCATTAAATCGTTAACAGACCTAAACGGTGCATTTCAGTTCACAAATCACAAGGGGATTATGTGATCATTTCCAAACGTTAGGGGATAAACCACACATAACCCAAACCACAAGGGATAAAGTGAAGGTTGCCTTTAAAATTTTAAGTTTTTTCCCCTTTTGGCAACACAAAAAATAAGTAGCTTATTGGTTTATTGGGTTTATATCACTTCTCTATTTTTCTAAATGTCTTTTCATGATAAGCAAAAAAGTCAAAAAAATAAGTAGATGTTTGATAACCTGATTTAGCACTTTTGATAATTATAATTGATATCACTTAAGAATTTAAGTATCTCTTAAAATGTAAGCTAAAATTTTTTTAAAAAATCAAGTCATATAAAACTTACTTAATTCTAACTGAATTTATAAATACTAAACATAAGTATCAAAATATACTATTATAAAATCACTACTATCAGCACCACCACAACCACCACCATCGCCACCATTACCATCGCTATGATTATCACCACCACTACCATGCTACTGCCACCACTGTTATCACAACCACCACTATCATATATGCCATTGCCACTGCCACCACTATCATTACCATCACCACCGCCACTACTACCATTACCACCACCACCACCACAACCACCACCACCACAACCATCACCGCTACCATTTTGTCACTGCCACCTTTATCACCATTGTCATAAGCATTACAACATTTTATCACCACCACCACCACCACCGCCGCCGCCACCGCTACCACCATCACCACCAACATTACCACACTATCACAATATGAAAATTGAAATATATACAATTCACTACAAGAAAAATCACCTTTGGCGACTAAATTTTTAGTTGCCAAAGGTCCACTTTTAGTCGCTAAAAGTCGAGTTTTAGGTTTTCCCGACAAAAAATTTTAGTCGCTACTTTTGTCGCCAATAAATGGTCGCGGGAGGTATTGGCGACTAAACCTGTTTTAGTCGCCAAAAATGACGTCTTCGGTGACAAATAATTTAGTCACCAATAGTGTTTTACACTTTTCAAAATCACACATTCACCGACTAATAGTTTAGTCGTGAATACTCAACCAAACGCCGACTAAACCGTTTAGTCGCCAAAATAAGAACTTTTGGCGACTAAACTTTTAGTCGCCAAAGGTGTTTCGTCAAAAAAAAAAAAAAAAAAATCCACTTTTTTTTGCTGTTTCTGAGTTTCGAACCGTAGCCCTCCAACATTTCACACCTTTAGCCACACACTCCCTCCATTATGCCACTACACATCACATGAATATATATGAAATATATATTATTTATATAATATATTGTCCGGTATTAATACAAAACAATATTTATAAATAAAATTATTTTTATTAAATATAATTTATGTAAAAAATAAATGATTTATTAAAAAAAAATTTGGCCCACTTTTGGCGACTAAAATTAATTTTTAGTCGCCAATGCTATAAATTTCGGCTACTAATTATTTTTTGTGGCAAAAAAAATAAAGTTCCGTCTAAAAATAAATCAGTTTTGGCGACTAAATCTGGTTTTAGTCGCCAAAAACGTCCCCTTTTGGCTACTAAACCTGTTTTAGTCGGCAATTGACAGTTTTTAGCTACTAAATTTTTTTTTTGTAGCCAAAAACTTGCACATTCAGCGACTAAAATGTGTGTAGTCGGCAAAACAGATATAATCGGCGAAAACTGATATAATCGGCAAAAACTGTGACTTTTGGCTACTAAACAACATTCAGTCGCTAAAAACCCTACAATTGGCGACTAAACTGCCTTTTAGTCGCTAAAAAGCTTATATTTGGCGACTAAACTATTTTAGTCGGCAAAAGTTCTCAATTTTGGCGACTAATTCCATTTTAGTCGCCAATTGGCCTACTTTCAGCGACGAAAACTTCAATTTTAGTCGCGAAAAGTGATTTCTGTTGTAGTGATTTCAAAAAATAAAAAATTTCAAATTTTATCTTATACATATTAAATAATTTATTTGTAGTTTAGCATTTCATTTTTTATCAAACAGCTTTTTAACTTAAAATATTCAACATTCAATTTTAAATACTTAATTTTTAGTGTTCAGTTTTCAATTTTCAATTTTATCAAACATCATATAAGCCATACCCAAAATAAGCCTAAGATAGAAAAATTATTATAATAAAAAAAAACTTATAAAAAGATGAGAATTCAAGAAAGAAAAGTAATTACTATTAACACTATTATAGAAATAAGGGTGAATTATAGTAAAACTATTAAATTATGACTCGTTTGCACTTTATCCTATGATTTTCAAAACGTCAATAGTTAATCTCCTCCAAGTATTATTTTATTACATTTAACTTTTTTTTGTTAGGATTCTATTAGAAATTTAAAGAAAATTAGATCATGTATAAAGCATATAACACATTTATTAAATTTTTAGGACAATAATAATAATTATTGATTGAATTAAAATAATAACACTCAGTAGTGGAGTTAGAATTTATTGTAAGGATTCAATTAATAGTCCATACATTATATGAGTATTAACTTGCTAAAAAAATAAAAAATGCAAAAAGCTAAAAAACATCCTATTTTATTTTTTATTTTGAATTAAATTGTCAATAAGAATAACATTTTAGCAAACTTTTTTCAATATTTTTTCATGTTAAAATTTGGTATTCTCTCCAACTATATCCAACTATATAATTTAGTGGGGTCAATTTGATAAAAATTCAAAATATCTTCTAATCTTTTGAGTTATCCTATGAGATTACAAAATATTTTAACAGTTATCCTATGAGATTACAAAATATTAGTTAAAATAGTGAATCAACTCCAATTACCTCTCAAATTCCAGTGGGTTGAAATGAACCCACAGACCATAATGTAGCTGCACCCCTAATAATACTTTTATATGGTTTGATTTTATTTGTGCTTTATCTCTTTTATTTTAGTGATAAAGTATAAATGAAATTATCAAATAAAAGCATTATTACTCTACAAATTTAATAAATGTGTTATGTATTTTATATATGATCTAATTTTTTATATTTTTTTTAACAAAATTCTATAAAAAAAGGATTAACTGTTGAGTTTCAAATTCAATAAGATAAAATGTAAATGAATCATAATTTAAGTAGTTTTACTTTGATTTAGGTAGAAATAATTGGATGGTGCCAATCACTAACTGCATTTTTGTTATTAAAAAACAAAGTACTAACTAGAGGTGTTTGGAGTTAGTTTTCTTAATAATTTTATTACATTTTTAAGTTCTACCAGACTAGATAGATAAAAAAAAGAAAAAAAAAATGCACAATTTTTAATTTTTTTTTGAAAAAGTCCAAAAAGGACCCAAAAAAATGTCAAACATAGTTGGCTTTTTAAGCTTATTTTTGTGTTTTCTCCAATTCTTTTTATTTTTTAATTACTTTTTAAATTCGTCTATATAAAATGGACCTGATAAATAACAAATTTTAGCATACTTTTGAAAAAAATTATTGAAAGCAACAAAATTTTAAAAAAGGAAGAAGAGGACAACTTTTTTAGTTATATCTTAGGGGTAAAAAAAGAATATAATGGTAATATCAAAGACATGATATTACCATCTAATAGTTGTTTGTTATTTTTTTTCCTATGTGGTAAAATAATTAGTGGATTATCCTTATTCATACTAGTTTATTGTAGATTAGTGCTATCATATATTATTTGATGATGTGATATCATTTTTGTAGTGAATTTTCACTCTTCTCGTAGAATAAGGATTAGATTCGGAGGGGTTATTGCTTGTTTAACAAGGAAATTAATATACACCATCCGACTCATTTCGGGTTTGAATCCGAAAAAATCCATTGTTATATCGTAATCATATATATAGAATAAAAATATTTCATCTACATAAATTTTTTCACCTTGAATTCCTTCGAATGAATATTTTACCAATAAGATATTCATTATGACCGATAAGAATGAATATTTTAATTCTAAGAGATTGACCTAATGGGTGTAACTTGGGGTGCTCCCTCTAAATCTTAGGTTCAATTTCCGTTAGTAGCAATTCGCTCCTTGGGGCCATGCCTATGAACTCTGTCCGAGATTTATCTAATTCACGTAAATGGAGCATTTTACGTGCATCTCGAGATTAGTTGAGGTACTCGTAAATTAGTTTGAATATTCGGTTCTAAAAAAAAAAAAGAAATGAATATCTTACTGGTAAGAAATTCATTCGGGAGGATTGAGGGGGAAAATTTGTGTGGATATTTTTGCAATCCACATGATTCATTTTAAAAAATATGATAGATCTAGATAGATTATGCCATAATTTCAACCGCTCCGCTGGACATGTAGCTGCAACTTAAATTCAGGCCGGGCACACAATTGAAGTTAACCAAACCTCAAGCATGTTGGGGTCGAAATCTAACCACCTCAACTTTCACTGATTTCAGTTTCCAAATAAATAAATAAAAATGGCACGTAACAACAGTTTAAATGGGGACTCTTTAATTGCCATGACTATATTAGAATAGTTCAGTAAAACTAAAATGAAACAATTATTATAAAGTTTTGAATTTATTTAAAATAAGTTATAAAAAATATGACTTAATACTCCAAATTAAAAGTTGGTCAACTTGATAATAAGTTCAAATAAAAAGTGATTCTTATTAATAAGGATAAATTACACTCACCCTTTTATTTTTTGATAAAAAAATAAATGAAGTTAATCTTACACTCAATTCCGTTGAGGTTTGAAAAAAATACAATTAATTATATATTTTTTTTGTATGATTACACTAACTTTTATGTGAATAAAATTACAGTGACTAGAATTAATGTAAATGATGGATAGATTTTAAAATAAATAATGATAAATATATATTTTAATTATTGATGAAAAATAACTTAACTGCCATACAAATTAAAATTTTAAGAAAAAAATAATATAATTATCTTAAAATTATGGGTCTAATTCTATTTTTCTTAAACTTCATAGAGGAGGTGTGTGTAATTTATCCGATTAATAATCATCAATGCTTATCACTATGGGAATGGGTAAGACATGCAGGAACAGGTCAAAAGCGAAATGTTTCGGAAATAGATGAGTAGGTGAATGATAAGGAGAGAAGGCATTATATATTTGTCATTTCACTATTTTGGTTTGGTTAGTTTTTAACTAAAGACTAATTCGGTCAACAAATGAAACAAATTTATTAAAACATTCATCATTTTCATTTCATATAATCTTTATCTTTCTTGGAGATAAAAATAAATTTTAAAAATATTATTTAATATTTATAATAATATATTTACTTTTATTAAACTAATTTATATTTTTTTTAAAATATTTTTAAAATTTGATACTAAAAGTAAATCCTTAGACCATCTCCAATGGTGAATCAAATCTATCAACATATTTGAATTTAGTGAAAAAAATGTGACCTTTATAGCTCCAACAGTTTCACCAAAGGGATATCAAATTGAGAATGTACCAAAAGTTTCACCAAAGGGATATCAAATTGAGAATGTACCAAAAGTTTCACCAAAATGAGAAGCGGAGCATATTTCACCAAAACACTGTGCGTTTACGTTGGAAGTGGGCCCATCGGACAACCGGCCGAATGTCCGGCCAGTTGTCCCATGGGTCATCCCACCGGTCGTCCCTACTTCCAGAAATCCTAGATGGCTTTTCTTCTACTGCAATTAGTTCAACCACTAATTCATCTAAGAAACAGAGAGTTGTAGATAGATATACTACACTTAACACATAGCTGAGTAAAGAGAGAGACACAGAGAGTTGTAGATAGAGAAAAAAAAAAGGTGAACAGAGTAGAATAGGTTTCTTGCAGAGTGATTAAATGTGAAGCAAAGGGGAGAGAGAGAGAAAGTTAGAATATAAATGTTAACACATTTTCTTTTTTCTTTTTTTAAAATTTTTTTAAATTACCTTATTTGGTGGTCTGTGATGAGATCGGCTGTTGATTCTGGTTCTGTCGTTTTTGTTAGGCAATAATAGTGAATATTTGGGCAATTGAGAGCTAGGGTTTTCTATGCATTATGGGGTTTGACTGAAAATATATATATATATATTTGTGTGTAACTAGTTATTTGTATTTAGGTATATAAGATAGTGATGGAAAGAGAGATGGTGTTGAAATCAAGTTTTCTGTGGTTGATCATAGTGGTTCATCCTCTGAGCTTCATTTGTGCAAATATGGAAGGTGTGCAGATGAGTTTACACTTTTTTAAATTAAAAAAAAAAAAATTTATGCAAATGGTAATCTTGATTATCTTGTTTGCAAAAAATGGGCATTTTCAGTTTGAAATACAGAGGCATGTAAGAGAATGATATATGATATCAGGTGAGAGGGAAGATTTGCACGACAGTACGGCCGAGCTGAGGCGACGTCAGACTTAACGGAATGCACGGCGCCGAGCTAACTCCTCTGTTGATGCGACTGACTTGCACGGTCGGAGACAATGACCGGGCAAGCGCGAGCTAGCCCTAGCCGAGCTGTGACTCGCACGTTCCGGGCGGAGCTGGGAGTGGCGAATGGTAACCGAGCTATCGGGTGATCCGGGTTGGGCTGAGGCTGCAGCGAGGCCGGCATGCCTCTGACCGGCCAGCCGAGATGAACGGCTTCGTGTGACCGAGAATTAAGATGGAATGGTTGGGGGCCGGCATGCCTCGCAACCGGTTGGTCCTGATAAGCCGGTCTGGAGTAGCTCGGCCGGAGTGGTCTGGCTTTCGCCGGATCCCAAGGGACAGGACGGCGATATATAGCTCGGTTATGTACATGTAATGGTGATCTTCCACAAGTAATAGGCCAGCTATGGTACTCCGGTTATGTGTGCCACCTGGACCAATGGCGCGAGGGAGAGGACATCTGCTCTACGCACGCCTCAATACCGTTAGACAGTTTTGTGTGTACTGGTGGAAGGACAAAACCTTTACACGCGTAAGGTGGTGAGAGGCGCGCACTGCCACCTGTCCAGGGAAGGACAGCAGAGGAAGTGTGCGCACAACCTTGAGGCTGCATGGCCAGCCTAGAAAAGGGTAAGAAGGGGAACGTTGGAGGTAAGCCATCTGAACCATACACTCTCTCTCTAGCCTTCTTCTTCAAGTGACCTGACTTGATCGTCGGAGGGTCTATCCGGCCACCTCCTCCGTCTGCTCGGGGACAACGACTGTTTGCTCGGGCAGGATCTCATCGGCGTCGTCGTCAGCATCCTCCACCGCGACAACCTCCCGATCGATAACTTCTTCGTTTTCCGCATCTTGAGATGCCACTGGTGAAGACTGCTCGGTTTGTTGTGCGGCGGCGGCTTCTTCCTCAGCCTCTTTCCTCGCCTCTGCAATAAGTCGGTTTTGCGCGGCCCTGGAGTACGCCTGCATGTAAACCGGGATATAGGCATCAGGAGGGTTGATGAACATGTCAGAATCCTGACCAAGGCCAACTTTTTCCACGGCAGCTTTCCAGCCGCACTGGAAGAAGATGTCCTTGGTCGCTTGGACTTAACGCTCATAGGTCTTCTCCCCCTGAGCATATCCACGGTCTTCTGCGTCTTCAACCACCTTGTCTTTCTCCGCCTTATGGGCATCGCGCAGCTTCCTCAGCTCGGCAAGGTAACGAGCCTTGGTTGACTTCATAGCTCTTTGCTTGTCTTCCTCAGCTCGGTCAACCTTCTGGCGCAGTGCATCTCGCTCGGCCGCAACTGCATCTTGCGCGGCCCTGAGTTTCTCTATCTCGGCCTTTTAAGCCTTGTTTTCGGTAATGGCGTCCCGAAGGCTCTGCCGCAATTTGATCATGCGGTCGTGGGCAAGGTAGGTCTTTTGCGCGGCCTGCAAACAAACAACAGATCATTAGCATTCAAAAACCAAGCAAAAAACCGCGCAGACAGTAAAAAAAAAAAAAAAAGACGGACTTACCAACACGATTGATTTCGACGCCGAGCGGAGGACCTTTAGGTCGGACAATTCGTCATGTTTTTTCATGTCTGCTGGAAGGATTAGTGCCTTGGTCATATTGAAACCAAGGGCATAATCCTTATCAGCATAGACAGAATCCTCAGCTGAAACTGGACGGCCCTGATATACGAACTCGGGCGCCCAGACCGGGGGGGTGGCTGGGCCCTTGCCCTTGGATTTGCCGGGCTGTTGTTGCTCGGCCTGGTCGCCCAGCTCGTTGGAGGCCAGCTCGGTGGAGTCTTCGTCCACAAGGCTTTGCCCGGCCTTCTCCTTCCTCTGTCTTTTCTTAGGTCGGCCAGCCTGTTGTTCGCTGGCCAAGGCGAGCACCGCTCCTTCTGTTTGTCCGGCGAGGGTGAAGGATGTCCCCCCAGCCGCTTCTGGAGGCTGGGACTCGCCTTCCTCTCCAGTGATCATGGACTTGATCGCTCGGATTTTTGCCATTTCTTGCTCCGCGGTGAGTGGAACGAGTCTAATCGGTGGAAGAGTCGGGTCTGGTTCTGGAGATGGAGCGCGCAGAAAGTCGGTCACGCGGCTTTTGCGCGGTGCCTGGTAGTGATATGTTTGTTCGAAACCGAGCAGTTTTGAGGCTTCTCTCTCTTCCTCAGGGTGACGAAGCAGAGCTCGGATTGCTTCTAGGTTGGCCTGATGATAGTCCGCTGCCAAGTGTCTATCTGCAAGAGGAAGACAAGTGTTAGACCGGTGCAAAATAATAAAGAAATTGACGCATTATAAAGATAGCATGGTGAGCCGGGCTACTCACCAGCATGGCCGAAGTCTTTCCTAATGTACCAGCCCGGTATGGGCGCCTCGGTGTCCTCGTAATTACCGGACACCCAGAGGAAGTCGTCATCGTTTGTTTCTTTGTCGGGGTTGCCCTCTATAAGTTTTGCTCGGCCCTTCTTCACTTTAAGGTACCAGCAGAGCCCGCTCTTATTCCTACTTAAGCTATACTGATGAAAAATCTCAGCAAGACCGAGATTCAGACCGAGCCTGCGGTTTAGCTCGGCGACCCCGTTTATTATCTTGTATGTGTTATTTGAAACTTGGCTCGGGCAAAGCCTTGTCTGCCTTAAAATTCGCAGAGCAAAGGCTGGGACCGGGAAGCGGACGCCTCCCTCTACTATGGAAACGACCGTGAAGGGGCACCAGTCTAGATCCCCCCAAGGGGTGTCTCCCTTTTTGGCGAGCTCTAGGATGACGTCGTCAGGAATTTTGTACTCCTTTCGGAACTCCGCCATCGCGCTGGGCGAACTGACCATGAACCGGGTACTTCCCCATTACCTCGGTTTTATTTGGTTTGGTGTGTATCCTCGGTCAAAAACGTTGGTGTGTTTGCTCGGTCTTTGAGCTGCACCGGTTATAATGCTGGACGGGCTTGGTCGGTCTTATTTGTTCTGCATGTTAAAAAATAAGGCCAAGGGTTAGCACGGCAGATATTGCGCGGCTCTTAGTGGAAATAGCTCAGGGAAGGATTCGGTGTTTTGACAGACTCAGCTCGGTTTAACTACATGTGTGCCTAAGCCTCCTAGTCCGGTTTTAGCTCGGTTAAGGCTACCTGCGGGATCTAGTTGATCCTCCAGCCCGGTCAAGGTGTCAGGCGGGGTTTTCACGGTTTTAGTGCGGTTCATCTTACTTACCGATCTAATGGGTATTCAGCCCGGTCGCAGCTTCTACGAGAAGCCACAAACAGTTTTTTTGCTCGGTTATCGCTCTACCTACGGATCAAAACGAGCGTTTAGCTCGGCCCCAACCCAGATTCAAACTGTTCATCCCAGAAATGGGACGAACCAGTTCGAACCCAGGAAGAGCAAGGGGCACGAAGGCCCCACCCTTTCCCAATGTTTCAGTTTGCCCTAGAGTGTGCAGGTTCTAAACAAAGAGAGGGGGCACGAGTAGTCACAAACAAGAAGTGCGAAGAACAGTGGCAGAAAATCGCAAAGAACATGAAGAAATTGAATACGCAATGAGGGGGAAGAAAAACTTACCAGAAAACGGAGGTGAGGTGAGTTGGGCCTCGAGAGATGGAATGCACCGTCAGAAATGGCAGAGAATGAGCAAGGAAGGAACGTAAGGCAAGGCAGCAGCAGAGAGAACGAAGAGACTGGGAGCTAGGGTTTTTCTGGCTTGAAGAGGATAATGGAAAGTGAGGGGTTGAGAGGCTAGGGTTTAGGCTATGAAGGGTCCCTAGTGACCCTTGGTCTGAGCACGAAAAAGGGGGGAAAACCACCCAAACGGCGCGGCCGTTCGAATTCTGCGCGTGCAGAACGGCTGGCTGCACGACCCAATGGCGTGATGACGCGTGGCACTGAAAATACGGCTGTACGACCTTTGATGGGACTGCGGAGGTAATGGCCGGCAATTGAGATTGCTCGGCGACAGAAGTGTCCCCAATTGAACCATAGCTCGGCAGTAGACATTCCTTATTCAAACTCGGCCTGGCGAGGGCGCAACTCAATCATAGCTCGGACACATCGGTAAACCCAATCACGATAGCTCGGATGGGTTTAAGGGGCAATTGAGAGGGAAGATTTGCACGACAGTACGGCCGAGCTGAGGCGACGTCAGACTTAACGAAATGCACGGCGCCGAGCTAACTCCTCTGTTGATGCGACTGACTTGCACGGTCGGAGACAATGACCGGGCAAGCGCGAGCTAGCCCTAGCCGGGCTGTGACTCGCACGTTCCGGGCGGAGCTGGGAGTGGCGAATGGTAACCGAGCTATCGGGTGATCCGGGTTGGACTGAGGCTGCAGCGAGGCCGGCATGCCTCTGACCGGCCAGCCGAGATGAACGGCTTCGTGTGACCGAGAATTAAGATGGAATGGTTGGGGGCCGGCATGCCTCGCAACCGGTTGGTCCCTGATAAGCCGGTCTGGAGTAGCTCGGCCGGAGTGGTCTGGCTTTCGCCGGATCCCAAGGGACAGGACGGCGATATATAGCTCGGTTATGTACATGTAATGGTGATCTTCCACAAGTAATAGGCCGGCTATGGTACTCCGGTTATGTGTGCCACCTGGACCAATGGCGCGAGGGAGAGGACATCTGCTCCACGCACGCCTCAATACCATTAGACAGTTTTGTGTGTACTGGTGGAAGGACAAAACCTTTACACGCGTAAGGTGGTGAGAGGCGCGCACTGCCACCTGTCCAGGGAAGGACAGCAGAGGAAGTGCTGCGCACAAACCTTGAGGCTGCCATGGCCAGCCTAGAAAAGGGTAAGAAGGGGAACGTTGGAGGTAAGCCATCTAAACCATACACTCTCTCTCTAGCCTTCTTCTTCAAGTGACCTGACTTGATCGTTGGAGGGTCTATCCGGCACACCACTGCCGGGCAGCTCACCGTTTCTGTGTTGCCAGGTTAGACGCCGTCAAGAGAAGCTTGGAATGCAAGGAGTACGGAAAGCAGATGATATTTTGCCCCCGTACATCAGGTTTTGGAAGGAGATCATTGTTTTGAGAAGCCTAACCGGTCGACCGGCCGGTCGATCCACCGAACGTCCCCTTCACTTTTGATGCTAACCATTAGAGCAACTCGTATCAGATTGAGAAAATCAACTTTTTTTTACTCAAATTTGGTGAAAATTATACTGAATCGTTGGAGATGCTTTTACAAATCTATCGTGAAGCATGATAATGTTTCTTCCAACCTCACAAATTTATACAACTTGTATCACATCATCATTACGTGCTATTATTCACTTGGTTTGTTGTGGGTTTTTTAAAAATATTTTTCAAAAAACTGTATTTTTTTATTTTTTTTTAATATTTTAAGTAATTTTTAAAATTTTTAGACACACCTAACATAAATATACTTTTTAAACATAAATACACTTAAAAAGTATAATTTTCGTGAATCTTTTTTCAAAAAAATTCACTAAACACAAAAAAATACAAAAAAATACGAAAATTCAATATATAGTTCGTTTTTTTAAGTATTTATTAATTTTTTCACAAATATTTTACTTTTTAGATACACCTAAGTAAGGTGTTTCTAAAAAAGTTTTTAAAAAAATGCTTAAAATTTAAAAAATATTTACTAAAAACAAAAAAAAAATAGTTTTTAAAAAACTGAAACCAAACACATTGATTATTGTTTATTTTTTTAATAATTAAATATTTGGATCAATTTGTATTTATTTTGATTAATTTTAGAACTCCAAACTAACAATGAGACAAATATCCAATGGCCTATTAGAGTAAAATCTTAAATTTTATTATCTAGGTCAACTCTTTAGATTTAGGCCCATTTTGGGAATGTAAGTTAAAATTAAAAGTCAACTTTTAATATATTTTGTATCATATCACCTCTCACATAAAATAGTAAAAAGAAAATTTAAAAAGTCAAAAAATTAATTTTTAATTATCTTTCCAAAACATCCCTTAGGATTACTACGTAAGTATAATCAATTAACATATGTGACAACTACATAATTTTGTTGAAGTGAGTAATTACATTTCAATTTTGAGATTTACCTTATGTGTATAATTATTATTAATAAAATAAAGAAAATTTTACTATACACACCTCATGAAAGGAGTGTACTATATGGGTAATTATTCAGTAATTTCGGAATATAGAAATATGGTATTTTATAGTATTGTGATTGGTGGAGAAGGTGGATAGGTGGGGTATTGTGTTGGGTGATTGAAGAACATGAGAAGACATGTTGAATGATGATTGGTTAAAGAATACAGACACGTGGTACTTCGGAAATATTGAATAATTTCCCGTACTATATGCACCCTTAATTATATTATTTTTTTCTTTAATTACAAGTAATTTTCATCTTTAGTTATAATAATATTTTAATTATGACTCATTAGATCTTTCGTTGTGGCCCATGTGGTATTTGATTATAATTTTTTTTAATTATGACTCAAAAAGTATAGAATTATATCATATATTTTTTTAATTCTAAAGTGCATATTATACACACATTTTGAAGGGGTGCACCATAATATTTTTCATAAAATAAATCATTTATTATGAGATTAAAAATTTTAATAGATAGAAGGGAATTTTTAGAATCATAATAAATAATTAATATTTATAATTTATTTTTTAAAAATTAGGATAAATTACAAACACACCCCCTGAGGTTTACTTAAATTACAAATTATCCCTTGTGGTTCTAAAAATTACATTATACCTCCTAAGGTTTATAATTTCATAACAAATAGGTTATTTTATTAATAAATCATCAAGTTAATTAACAGTTTTAATAATGTTAAAATTTTATTTCAATTAATAATTTAGATAGTTTTATTATTGTATAGATGAACAGTTAGAAATTTCATTTTTCAATTAATCCTGTTAAATAAAATCCACACTCATATAAGTCTCATATGAATATTTGACAAAAAGTTTAGTAGAAATCTTAGAATCTCTAACATTTTTTAAAAGTATAATGCAAACACATCTTTCAAAGAGAAACTCTCCGAGATAATGTTTGGTTTAATTTTTAAAGGCCGAATTACGTTAACGGTCACTATAGTTTGGGGTTTGTATCACTTTAGTTCCTGACTTTTCAATTATAACACATTTGATCCTGAATTTTGAATCTTATTCCAAATAAGGACAATTGAAGATATTATTGCTTAATTTCAAGGGCAAAATTGTCAATTTAGTAAAATATAAACTAATTTGACAAAAACAAATGTCAAAAAAATATTTTTGAATTTCTAAAAATTATTTGTACCCACTAAAGGTAAAATTATGTAAAATTGATCAATCTCTTAAATATTTATTTATTTTATGTGATGATCATTGTATAGGGAGCAAATATTCGATACCGCCCGTACTCCTCGCGTCCAAGCTCCGCTTCGATCCAATTAACCTACGAACGTAACGATGGTGAGCTACCCGGCGGTGTGTTGCTGGAAAACCCCTCCGACGGTCAAGTTAGCACACACTCAGATAGAGAGAGAGAAAGAGAGAAGCAGACAGAGTTTCTCTCACCAAATGATGTTCCATCCCCAGCATGGGGGGCGCAGTCATGCTTATATACTTTCTGCGCTCACCTCTGCATCCATTCGCTTATTGACACGCGGAGCTGCTCTCCTATCTGTCAGCGCAAATTCAGCTAAACACCACCTAATAAAACCGCCACTCGGCACCGACAGGAGCGGGCAGCCCGGCAAAATCATCCCGGCCTCCTTCGACCGAGCTACTTAACGAGTCCAATCAATGCCACTCGCCAAGCTACATCACAGCCGGGCTTAGTAGCATTCCAGTACGGCCGAGCTCTAGGCAAGTTAGGCCAGTTCGAGGGAGACCTTTCCGCAGAGCTACATGCGCGATCAATAAGCCTGGGTCGACAGGCGATTATCTCGGCCGAATGGGCCCTAGAACTTAACCGAGCAAACCAGCTCTGGATTAGCCCAAGTTACCTCGGCCCAAACGTGCTCGGACCCCTTTTCTGTCCGGCTTCTACCATGGCTCAAAGCCAGATTATGAAATCTCCCTCTCAATTGCCCCTAAATTCCATCCGCATTTGCGTGACCGGAATTACATTACAAGGCCGAGCTAGACTCTTTGCTCGGTGGTTCGCTTCACTCGATTTAGAAACTTCAAACTTGGCAAGCAAAGTCAGCTAGGCAACTTGCTTCTTGCTGAGCTGGCAAGGACCTTCAAAGTTCGCGAGAAAAGTCAGCTCGGCAACTTACATATTGGCGAGCAAAATCAGCTCGGCAAGGAACTCCAAAGTCGGCAAGCAAGGTCCGCTCCGCGACTTGCTTTTTGGCGAGCAAGATCAGCTCAGTAAGAAACTCCAAGGTCGGCGAGCAAGGTCCGCTCCGAGACTTGCTTCTTGGCGAGCAAGATCAGCTCGGCAAGGAACTTCAAGATTAGTGAGCAAGGTCCGCTCCGCGACTTGCTTTTTGGCGAGCAAGATCAGCTCGACAAGAAAACTCCAAGGTCGGCGAGCAAGGTCCGCTCCGCGACTTGCTTATTGGCGAGCAACATCAGCTTGGCAAGGAACTCCAAAGTCGGGGAGCAAGGTCAACTCGGCGACTTGCTTCTTGGCGAGCAAGATCAGCTCGGCAAGAAACTCTAAGGTCGGCGAGCAAGGTCCACTCCGCGATTTACTTCTTGACGAGCAAGATGAGCTAGGCAAGGAACTCCAAGGTCGGCGAGTAAGGTCAGCTCGGCGACTTGCTTCTTGGCGAGCAAGATCAGCTCAGCAAGGAACTCCAAAGTCGGCGAGTAAGGTCCACTCCGCGACTTGCTTCTTGGCGAGCAAGATCAGCTCGGCAAGGAACTCCAAAGTCGGCGAGCAAGGTCAGCTCAGCGACTTGCTTCTTGACGAGCAAGATCAGCTCGGCAAGGAACTTCAAAGTTGGCGAGCAAGGTCAGCTCGGCGACTTGTTTCTTGTCGAGCAAAATCAGTTCGGCAAGGAACTCCAAAGTCGGCGAGTAAGGTCAGCTCGGCGACTTGTTTCTTGTCGAGCAAAATCAGCTCGGCAAGGAACTCCAAAGTCGGCGAGCAAGGTCAGCACGGCGACTTGCTTCTTGGCGAGCAAGATCAGCTCGGCAAGGAACACCAAAGTCGGCAAGCAAGGTCCGCTCCGCGATGGCGAGCAAGATCAGCTCGACAAGGAACTCCAAAGTCGGCAAGCAAGGTCAGCTCAGCGACTTGCTTATTGGCGAACAAGATCAGCTCGGCAAGGAACTCTAAAGTCGGCAAGCAAGGTCAGCTCGGCGACTTGCCTCTTGGCGAGCAAGATCAGCTCGGCAAGGAGCTCCAAAGTCGGCGAGCAAGGTCCGCTCCGTGACTTGCTTCTTAGCGAGCAAGATCAGCTCGGCCAGAAACTTCAAGGTTGGCGAGCAATGTCCGCTCCGCGACTTTTTTCTTGGCGAGCAAGATCAGCTCGACAAGGACCTCCAAGATCGGCGAGCAAGGTCAGCTCAGCGACTTGCTTCTTGGAGAGCAAGATCAGCTCGGCAAGGAACTCCAAAGTCGGTGAGCAAGGTCAGCTCGGCGACTTGCTTCTTGGCGAGCAAGATCAGCTCGGCAAAGAACTCCAAGGTTGGCGAGCAAGGTCAACTCGGCAACTTTCTTCTTGGTGACCAAATTTAGCTCAACAAGGAATTCTAAAGTCGGGGAGCAAGGTCAGCTCGGCGACTTGCTTCTTGGCGAGCAAGATCAGCTCGGCAAGGAACTATAAAGTCGGCGAGCAAGGTCCGCAATGCGACTTGCTTCTTGGCGGGCAAGATCAGTTTGGCAAGGAACTCCAAAGTCGGCGAGCAAGGTCCGTTCCGCGACTTACTTCTTGTCGAGCAAGATCAGCTTGACAAGGAACTCCAAAGTCGGCGAGCAAGGTCAGCTCAACGACTTGCTTCTTGGCGAGCAAGATCAGCTCGGCAAGGAACTCCAAGGGGGGCGAGCAAGGTCAGCTCGGCGACTTTCTTCTTGGCGAACAAGATCAGCTCGGCAAGGAACTCTAAAGTCGGCGAGCAAGATCCGCTCCGCGATTTGCTTCTTGGCGAGCAAGATCAGCTCAGCAAGGAACTCCAAGGTCGGCGAGTAAGGTCACCTCGGCGACTTGCTTCTTGGCGAGCAAGATCAGCTTGGCAGGGAACACCAAAGTCGGCGAGTAAGGTCCATTCCGCGACTTGCTTCTTGCCTTGGCGAGCAAGATCAGCTCGGCAAGGAACTCCAAGATCGACGAGCAAGGTCCGCTCGGCGACTTACTTCTTGGCGAGCAAGATCAGCTCGGCAAGGAACTCCAAAGTTGGCGAGCAAGGTCAGCTCGGCGACTTGCCTCTTGGCGAGCAAGGTCCGCTCCGTGACTTGCTTTTTAGCGAGCAAGATCAGCTCGGCAAGAAACTCTAAGGTCGGCAAGCAAGGTCCGCTCCACGACTTTCTTCTTGGTGAGCAAGATCAGCTCGGCAAGGAACTCCAAGATCGGCGAGCAAGGTCAGCTCAGCGACTTGCTTCTTGGCGAGCAAGATCAGCTCGGCAAGGAACTCCAAAGTCAGCGAGCAAGGTCAGCTCGGCAACTTGCCTCTTTTCGAGCAAGATCAGTTCGACTAGAAACTCCAAAGTCGGCGAGCAAGGTCAGCTCGGCGACTTGCTTCTTGGCAAGCAAGATCAGCTCGGCAAAGAACTCCAAGGTCGGCGAGCAAGGTCAACTCGGTGACTTTCTTCCTGCCGACCAAATTTAGCTCGGCAAGGAATTCTAAAATCGGGGAGCAAGGTCAGCTTGGCGACTTACTTCTTGGCGAGCAAGATCAACTTGGCAAGGAATTCTAAAGTCGGCGAGCAAGGTCCACTCTGCGACTTGCTTCTTAGCGAGCAAGGTCAACTCTGCAAAAAACTCCAAGGTTGGCGAGCAAGGTCCGTTCCACGACTTTCTTCTTGGCGAGTAAGATCAGCTCTGTAAGGAACTCTAAGATCGGCGATCAAGGTCAGCTCGGCGACTTGCTTCTTGGCGAGCAAGATAAGCTCGGCAAGGAACTCCAAAGTTAGCGAGCAAGGTCAGCTCGATGACTTGCCTCTTGGCGAGCAAGATCAGCTCGGCTAGAACTCCAAAGTCGGTGAGCAAGGTCAGCTCGGCGACTTACTTCTTGGCGAGCAAGATTAGCTCAGCAAAGAACTCCAAGGTCGGCGAGCAAGGTCAACTCGACGACTTTCTTCTTGGTGACCAAATTTAGCTCGGCAAGAAATTCTAAAGTCGGGGAACAAGGTCAGCTCGGCGACTTGCTTCTTGACGAGCAAGATCCGCTTGGCAAGGAACTCTAAAGTCAGCGAGCAAGGTCCACTCCGCAGCTTGCTTCTTGGCGAGCAAGATCAGATCGACAAGGAACTCCAAGATCGGCGAGCAAGGTCTGCTCGGCGACTTGCGTCTTGGCGAGTAAGATCAGCTCGGCAAGGAACTCCAATGTCGGCGAGCAAGGTCAGCTCGGCGACTTGCCTCTTGGCGAGCAAGATCAGCTCGGCAAGGAACTCCAAAGTCAGCGAGCAAGGTCAGCTCGGCGACTTGCTTTTTGGCGAGCAAGATTAGCTCGGCAAATAACTCCAAGGTCGGCGAGCAAGGTCAACTCGGTAACTTTCTTCTTGGCGCGCAAATTTAGCTCGGCAAAGAATTCTAAAGTTGATTAAAACCATCAACAAACCTCTTTCCGAGTAAAATCCATCCGACAAGGAATTTCAAAGTTGTTAAAATCATCAACAAACCTCTTGCCGAGCAAAATCCGCTCGACAAGGAATTCTAAAGTTGATAAAATCATCAACAAACCTCTTGTTGAGCAAAATCCGCCCCGCTAGGAATTTTGATCTTTCCGTCAAAATGATCGTTGGTTGCCCCTTGGTCCGCACTAAATCCGCTTGGCGAGGCAAATATACAACAATTTTCAAGAAAATGTTCTACTTGTTTCATTGCTCCAATGGCAAAAAAGGGTTACAAAAATAGAACTAAGAACAAAACTTTAGATTGGCAGAGTTCGATGTTTTGGAAATTGATCGGCCATTTACATTCTGTGAGTTTTATGCCCCTTTTCCTCGGCCTTCTTACTGACGTCTTGCAAATACCAAACTCTTTATATCCCTTCCATGGTGGTTTGCATGGCTATCATCTTGTCCGACTGTGTGAACCATTCCCACTACTCTTTTGTTCTCTACTACCGGACTTGCCATCACGGTAGCTGCGGCTGCATCGTCTTCGACTCGGATGTGCTCATTAATGTGTTACATGAGTAATTTCATGGTCGACGGTTGATTCATTATGAGCAAGTCTCTCAGTTGATGTCCAACTGGAAGACCGCGCTTATATTGAGTGATTGCAAGGTTGGTCGGGCAATTAAGGATCTCGTTAAAAATCTCCCAATACTTAGTGTTATACACCTTCAAAGAGTCGCCTGGCTCTATCTTTACTCTCAAGAGATGGTTAATTTCCTTGGGCGTTTTGGCGTTTATCTTAAATCTGGTGACAAACGCCTCTGCCAACTGCTGCCACCCCTCGATGCTCTCCTCCGGCAGCCTCTCGAACCATTTTAGGCCCAACTCGCCCAAACTCGATGGAAAAACAAGGCACATGAGCGCATCGTTTCGCCTGTGCCCAGCCATAACCTGCCGGAAGTGGCTTATGTGCATATATGGATCAGTCTTTCTGTCATAGAGTGTGAACTTTGGTTGATGGAACCCAGGGGGAAGCGGTGTGTTCTCGATCTCTACGGAAAAGGGGGTGGTGCTCAACCTTGCCAACTCTCTGTCTGGTGGCGCGTGTGCCGCTAAGCGTGGTTGTGGCATAGCGACCTTTTCATTGGCTCGCCCTCTAGGGACCAGCCGCTGCAGTGCAGGCACCCTCTGTGCCTCCTACCGGCGAGCGCGCTCCTCCAACACATCCCTCAAGTCTTTCGAACGGTTGGAGCGAGAATATCTCGACGCCGTCGTCGGGCATGAGGGGTGGTAACCGTTATCCTGCATGCGAGATATCGTCGTCGGCGCAATGTAGTCTCCAGCTCTGAGGCTTCTCATGACGGAGAGTGAAAGGGTGCGACGTCTATTGAGACTGCTAGAACGGCAGAATGGGCGTGCTCACTGTGGTTTCCCACTCCAACAACGCCCTTTCCTTTTATCTGGCGTCTCATGGCCTTTATCTTCGTCGCCATTTTCTTGATGATGGTAACTTGGTCTCTTAGCTTGTCTTCTAAGTGTTGAGTGTGTAAATCTCGTCGTCGGCGACGCTCTTTTGGAATGACAGAGCGCCCAAAACTCCTTGCGCGATTGTCTCGCGCATCCCTGGGAAGTTCTTGTGCGGAGGTCTCCAAATCAGCCATCGTCGGACTGGCGGATAGGCCATTTCTATACCGAACAGACTCTGGAGTGATGCCGTCGATGGCAAACAACAGAATGTCGTCGTGGTTCGCCACAAAAGATGACCGAAGAAGCTTAGAGGACAAGGTTTTGTCTATTGTTTTCCCACGGACGGCGCCAATTGTACGGGGAGCAAATATTCGATACTGCCTGTACTCCTTGCATCCAAGCTTCGCTTCGATCCAACTAACCTACGAACGTAACGACGGTGAGCTACCCGGCGGTGTGTTGCCGGAAAACCCCTCCGATAGTCAAGTTAGCACACACTCAGATAGAGAGAGAGAAAGAGAGAAGCAGACAGAGTTTCTCTCACCAAATGATGTTCCATCCCCAGCATGGGGGGCGCAGTCATACTTATATACTTTCTACGCTCACCTCTACATCCATTCACTTATTGACACGTGGAGCTGCTCTCCTATCTGTCAGCGCAAATTCAGCTAAACACCACCTAATCAAACCGTTACTCGGCATCGGCGGGAGCGGGCAGCCAGGCAGAATCATCCGAGCCTCCTTCGACTGAGCTACTTAACGAGTCCAATCAATGCCACTCGCCGAGCTACATCACAGCCGGGCTTAGTAGCATTCCAGTACGGCCGAGCTCCAGGCAAGTTAGGCCAGTTCGAGGGAGACCTTTCCGCAGAGCTGCATGCGCGATCAATAAGCCTGGGTCGACAGGCGATTATCTCGGCCGAATGGGCCCTGGAACTTAATCGAGCAAACCAACTCTGGATTAGCCCAAGTTAGCTCGGCCCAAACGTGCTCGGACCCCTTTTCTGTCCGGCCTCTACCACGGCTCAAAGTCAGATTATGAAATCTCCCTCTCAATCATGTAATGGGTAGTAATTTTTATTTTCATTAAATCAATTTCTATTTTTTCAAAAATCAAATATGGCGACAACTCTGATATCATTAATAAACTAATCCATTAAATCAAAAAAATTTAAAACTAAAAATATTTCATATATTAAATATATCGATTATATATTAAAATTCCAATTTCACCCACTACATGATTATCATTAAACACATAATAAAAATTATTTTGGTAATAAATAAATAAATGTCTAAAAGATTTATTAATTTTACATAATTTTATCTTTGGTGGGTTGAAATAATTTTTAAAAATTTAAAAATATTTTTTTGACATTTATTTTTATCAAATTAATTTATATTTTATCAAATTTACGATTTTAGTCTTGAAATTAAGCAATGATATCTTCAATTGTCCTTATTTGGAACAAGATTCAAAATTTAGGGTCAAATGTGTCACAATTGAAAAGTAAGGGACCAAAGTGACACGAGCCTCAAACTATAGGGACTATTAGTGTAATTCTCCCATTTTTAAATTATGATTTGGATCAAAACATTTTAAAAAAATTATTTGATTAATAAATTTTTAAAATACAACTCAAAACTTTATTTTCTCTCTCCTCACTCTTTTTGTTTTTTAAATTATTAATAAATCAATCAATCAATTTTTCTCTCTCTTCTCTTATTCTACACATCAATCAATTAAATTTTATCTAACTCTCATTTATTTTACTAAAAAAAAATTTCAAAAATTTAAAATCATCAAAACTTATAAATTTTCAACTTTTAAAATTTTTTTAAACAACTTTTCTTTTAAAATATAAATCAAAAACTCATTTTAAAAACTAAACTAAACGGACACTTTTCCTACAAGCACCCTCGAAACATCGGCATCTCTGGTCACCAAACCAGTATGTCACTGTCAATATTACATTACATTTCAAAGCTCAAATTTTAACGACCCGGTCCCCCTCTGTTTTGTTCTCTCAAAATTCACTCCCGCGAAAAATACACACCTCCTCACCGTTGATCATTTCAAAGTTCTCTCTCTCTCTCTCTCTCTCTCTCTCTCTCCATTTTCTCGAGAAAATCTCATATTTTCCTTTCTCGACAATCTAGCTCCCCAGAAAATTCAGCCTTCTACAAAAACACAAACTATATCTATACATATATATATATATACTTGTATGGATCGGAGGCGAGCGGCGAGTCCGGTGTACACTAGGCAGTGGAGTGGGAGCAGCACGGGGTCATCTTCTCCGGGCACCGGCCTCTCCACCATCAAGAGGAATCAGAACTTCGCCGCCAAGGCCGCCGCTCAGCGTCTCGCTCAGGTGATGGCTTCTCAGACAGCCGACGACGATGACGACGACGAAGATGACGATGGGTTCCGAATTGGTGCTCCTTCATCTGTTAATAGTATACCTAATGTTTCACTTGCTAGGCCTAATAGATCTCCGTCACCTGCGGTAATTTTTTGTCAACTCTCTGTTTTGTGGTGTTGTTTGGATCCAATTTTCATTGAATTGCTGTGATTAGACTGATAATTAATCGGTGTTAAGTATAATTGAGAGCTTTTTAATCTTTGAGGTTGGTTTGTTTTTCATGTTTGAGATATTTACACGAGTCAACTCTTGACTATTAGTTCAAATTTGAGTTTATTTGTCTGATGAACTTTTGATTAATAGAGTAAATTGTACTAAATTAAAATTCCGAATTGTGGAATGTAAAATTTGATATTAGAACTTATTAACAAATATGAGTTTAGTGTAATGTTTCTATGTTTCTCATATCAAAATTGTTGTTAAACTCTTAAAACCTAACCCGTTTCTTTAGAAATTTTAAAACACTCTTTGACTCTTAGCCTATGTTTGTTTGGGCAAACAAACATGACCTTGGGTTTTGATTAATAATCTAACAAAATATATAATCTCACATTGGGTTAAGAAAATTGGGTTTGGACTAATAGTCCACCCGGACATGATATCCCCTTATGGAGACTGTTGAATCCCAAGATGGTGGGATACAAGATGGGGGCCTAAGGAGAGGTTCATACTAAGTGTCTAAATTAAAAAATTGATCTGATTTTGTCTATCTCTTTCTATAATCCTGGATTAATTCAAACGTGTGATAGGATACATAATCCCAAAGGATTGATAATTACACGATTAATCGTCTTAGAAATGCTAATCCAATCTAATCTAGTCTATCCATACAAACATAGCCTTATTCTATTGTTCGGATGCCAATGTTTTTGGGGAGTAATTTGCCAATTCTCATAATTTCTGGTGTGGGGCAAGAGGCTTTTAGGGATGGAATGTCTGCGGTGGAAACAAGGGGCTTTTGGATTTTTCAATTACCCTTTTTGGTCTTCTACCATTAAGAAAACTAAAATCCAGTTACAAATTTGTTTTGAATTACTTGTCTATCCGTCGACACATTGCTTCAAAACACATATTGGTTAATAGTAGGAGGGTGAATATTTCACATTGGTTATAATTTTGAAGGCTAATTTCATATTCTCGTATGTAGTTAGGTCGGAACTTTATGGAGAGCACTTCTTCAGTTCATTCCACATCAGCCGGAAGGCCATCAATGTCAGTTCGTTCAACGGCATTAGTGCCACCTAGTCGAGGATCATTGAGAACTCCGGTCCCCATTCTACCGATAGAACCTCCTAGTAACAGACTAAGAGAAAACAGGTAACAATTATTCTTTCATTTTTTCTTATTTTACTTGTTCTTGCTGATAATAATTGAATATCTTTTCCTTTTTTTGTTTTTGGCGGATTAACCATTTTAAAATTTTATATGTCAACTAACTCTTATATTTTCTTCCTTTTCTTATCCTTTTTTTTTGGGGGGGGGGGGGGGGGGGGGGGTGTGTGTGTGTGTGTGTTCAGCAATTTTCTTGAAAGAGCAACCTCTAAACATTTGATATGGGGTACACTTTCTATACTATTAACAGTTGGCACGGGCCTGTTTTTCATATGATTTTGACGCAGCTCCTCCGCACGTGTATTAACAATTTCACATACTCCAAACTCAAGCCTATCCTTGTACATCCTTAGCTGATATTTTAACTGACTACATGAGCCAACAATAATATAATAAAAACTATGGGTTAAAATGTCTTTGTGCAGGTGCTTTAGAGATGATCTATTTTTCTTTTAAAAAATTGTAGTCTTTCCATTTTGTTTTGGTATACACAAGATAGCTTTTTGAAGAAAGGATGAACCAGACAAATTACAGATAAACTGAGTGGTATTGGTGTTGACTGTAGTGGTGAGGTCATAACGGTGCAATGCTTATGTATAAGCAGTTATAAATTCATCTAACATTAAGTAAGAATCATGCTTTTCTTAACTTTTAGCTTACATTTCAAGAGCCACTTAAATCTTAGAGTGATAGGAATTGTGATTATCAAACTGACTTAACTAATTTTTCACTTAATAAATTTAGTTTAAGTAGTGAATTTGGTTATTAAACACCACCTTACTTGGTTGTTGATGCTTGATGGTTGATCCAGATTTAAATTATTTGCAATATTGGCTGGGTACTTACAGTACCACAACCAAACGTGTGTGTTCAGCAATTTTCTTGAAAGAGCAACCTCTAAACATTTGATATGGGGTACACTTTCTATACTATTAACAGTTGGCACGGGCCTGTTTTTCATATGATTTTGACGCAGCTCCTCTGCACGTGTATTAACAATTTCACATACTCCAAACTCAAGCCTATCCTTGTACATCCTTAGCTGATATTTTAACTGACTACATGAGCCAACAATAATATAATAAAAACTATGGGTTAAAATGTCTTTGTGCAGGTGCTTTAGAGATGATCTATTTTTCTTTTAAAAAATTGTAGTCTTTCCATTTTGTTTTGGTATACACAAGATAGCTTTTTGAAGAAAGGATGAACCAGACAAATTACAGATAAACTGAGTGATATTGGTGTTGACTGTAGTGGTGAGGTCATAACGGTGCAATGCTTATGTATAAGCAGTTATAAATTCATCTAACATTAAGTAAGAATCATGCTTTTCTTAACTTTTAGCTTACATTTCGAGAGCCACTTAAATCTTAGAGTGATAGGAATTGTGATTATCAAACTGACTTAACTAATTTTTCACTTAATAAATTTAGTTTAAGTAGTGAATTTGGTTATTAAACACCACCTTACTTGGTTGTTGATGCTTGATGGTTGATCCAGATTTAAATTATTTGCAATATTGGCTGGGTACTTACAGTACCACAACCAAACGTGTGTGTTCAGCAATTTTCTTGAAAGAGCAACCTCTAAACATTTGATATGGGGTACACTTTCTATACTATTAACAGTTGGCACGGGCCTGTTTTTCATATGATTTTGACGCAGCTCCTCTGCACGTGTATTAACAATTTCACATACTCCAAACTCAAGCCTATCCTTGTACATCCTTAGCTGATATTTTAACTGACTACATGAGCCAACAATAATATAATAAAAACTATGGGTTAAAATGTCTTTGTGCAGGTGCTTTAGAGATGATCTATTTTTCTTTTAAAAAATTGTAGTCTTTCCATTTTGTTTTGGTATACACAAGATAGCTTTTTGAAGAAAGGATGAACCAGACAAATTACAGATAAACTGAGTGATATTGGTGTTGACTGTAGTGGTGAGGTCATAACGGTGCAATGCTTATGTATAAGCAGTTATAAATTCATCTAACATTAAGTAAGAATCATGCTTTTCTTAACTTTTAGCTTACATTTCGAGAGCCACTTAAATCTTAGAGTGATAGGAATTGTGATTATCAAACTGACTTAACTAATTTTTCACTTAATAAATTTAGTTTAAGTAGTGAATTTGGTTATTAAACACCACCTTACTTGGTTGCTGATGCTTGATGGTTGATCCAGATTTAAATTATTTGCAATATTGCCTGGGTACTTACAGTACCACAGCCTTCCAACCAAACGCGTGGCTAAACTCTTTGTTTATGGACATTCATATGATTGTTTGTGACCATGCATCTCTGTTGCATGTGAGTGTGGACGGACAAACAAATTCCAACTTGCATGGGTATGTTGTCAGCATAATTGATATTTCCTTATTTGGCAAATGTTGTAGGTTTACATCAGATGCTGGTCGTAAAGACTTGAAAGATACAGACTACCAGCGGGAGGCTTCTGCACTAAGAGATGAAGTATGAACATGCTCATTTGTCACCCATTGTCTTCTTATCTGGCTTGTATCTAACCTCTGAAATAGAGTGGCGGAAGCCATTTCTAGGTCATAGCTGGATGTTATTCATCCTGGGTTGGTTTGAATGACACACAAATGCAGATGCTTACTGAGTCACTTTTGTGTAGTATAAATTGTAATCCTTAAATCATTAATATGAAGTTGGCATCTGCTTGAATTGCAGCTTGATATGCTACAGGAGGAGAATGACCTTATACTTGATAAGGTGAGCTTCCCCCATTGCCCCAACTCCAAAATAATATATAAATGAATACAATAAGTTATACCAGCATAATTTGTTATGTCTTAAAGTTATTCTTGAATTTGCTCTGCAGCTTCGGTGTGCGGAAGAAAAGCATGAAGAAGCAGAGGCTAGAGCCAGGGTGCTAGAGAAACAGGTAAACAATCTCAATTAGTTGGTAACCGTCAATTTTCAAATTATGTCTATTGCATGTAATATAACTGTTAAAAAATAGTTGTTGTTCCCCATCCTAAAGTCCTGATATGATAGCTATGATGTTTGGATTTCCACAGAGATACCATGTCTATGTTGGACAATGACACCTTGCAGACATGCCTGGACACCTGTCCGAAACCTCAAGGATAGGTCCATAATTAAAAAATATATTTGTTTATTTTGTTATTTTAAACACTTTGCATCTCAAATGCCATCCCAATGCATGACCTATGTAACACAAACACATGTTAGTAGAACTATGTAGTGTTGGAATCAAGATGAGCAAGCCCTGAAGATTCCAGCCTTGGTTTTTCTGTGAATTTTTTATGTTCAACACGGCCACCAAGTCAATCATGCAATGGGTACCCTTTACAAAAGGACAAGAATATAATTGTAGAGATCAAAACATATAATCTGAGCGAATTTGTTTAGTTGTATATACCTCCTCCTCCTCCTCTCTCTCTCTAATTTCATCATTTTGTCATATATTTGTAAATGACTATTATTTGACTGCTATCTCTTATTTTCTTCCATGTCTCACTCTTGAATATTTCATAAAATTGATCTTTCTTTATTTTATTTATTTATTTATTTGCAAATTTAGCAATGATGCCTAGTTATTCATTTCCGCCATTTAAAATATGGACTTATAGGTTGCTACTCTTGGGGAGGGCATATCGTTCGAAGTTAAATTGTTGACCAGGTAAATTGGATTGTTCCATCTCTGTCATACCACTACTTAACATACTAAGTATGATGTGTTATGTGGTTATTTGCAGGAAGGAAGCAGCATTGCGTCAAAGAGAGGTGAGTATGAGCTGCATAATACAAAATTGACAATGGTTGTGCATTTATTGTATGTTATCTTTATATTAGTGCTGAGATCATGATTGCTTTGAGATGACTTATGCTAGCAACAGCTTGGTGTCACAAATCATGTATTTCAAAACATTTGATCTAACTGTGCTCAGTGTATGGTTGGTTCTATATTGTGAGGGAGTTCTTGTAGTTTGCTTTGTGCTGAATGTTATTCTTCCTCGGAGGTTGCCCTTACGTTGCATTATGAGAAGCATGGACAATTCTAAGAAGTTGTGTGTGTATCGGACAGATGATAAAACATGTGCTATGAATTTTTATTTTTTTTTTAGAGCTGGACGTACTTTAAACACATGGGGGACATACTTGTCTATTGCTTAAACACACATAAAATACATTACAAGTTTGAAGAAAAATAACTTGGGATCAGATGATAAAAAGGAAAACAATGTAAATTTATACCTATTAATCCCCTCTCCTTTAGATTTTAGGAATTAGTGTTATGTCTCAATTTTATTATATTGTAATGAAATATTCATGTATAAATGACATATAATAAATATATATAAAAATATATTTTATGCATGTCCTCACATGTTGTATCCTACATTTTTTAAAAATTGCCATGCTAGTGTGTCTGTCTATGCTTCTAGGCTGCAATTACAATTTCTTTTTTGGGTGACAGGTTGCTCTTAAAGCTGTGCAACAAACAAAGGATGGGAGAGATGAGGAAATTACTGCGCTTCGTGTAGAAATTGAGGTAGCGTAAGCTAATAATTAAGCTCTTCAATTCCATTTTTCATTTTAATAGCATACTGTTGATCCTTTGCTTCCTGCTTTAATTTTTTGGAATCAGAACTTAAAAGATGATACTGAAAGTGCTTCAGAACAGCTCCGTGAAGCAGAATCTGAAGCAAAAGCTGTTCGCACAATGACTCAAAGAATGATTTTGACACATGAGGAGATGGTTGTCCTTCAAAGCTATACCAAGATTTATGACTAGCTCTCTAAAGACTCTTTTATTTTTACTGACTTTTTAATTCTACATTTCAGGAGGAGGTTGTTTTGAAGAGGTGTTGGCTTGCTCGGTATTGGGGCTTGGCTGCACAGCATGGTAATGTGCTTGCTATTATTTCTTCTTTGTATGAGTCTGAAAGAGTGGCAAATTAGAAATTGCATATCTAGAAGGTTCTAGATGCACTTAATAATCTTTATTAGTTCGTCCCTTACTCCATTCCTTACTCATTTCCCCCCTATTTGAATAAGGCTCTTTCATCCACGGATTCCATTCGGAAAGAGCAAGCCTAACAATGAGAAAAGCCTGAAATTAAGCAATTAAGCCAAGCCATCAAAGAGCGCACCAGTCGCTAAGGAAGAAAGCTTGTTCTTAAAGCAAAGCGATGAACCGGTGTAGATCAAAGAAGAATCCCTGTTAGGAAAGCCACTTCTCTATTATATTATATAAGCCAATCCGATTTCAAAACAAGCAAATCAAAGTCAAGCAGGAATTGCCGCCTATAAGTTCTTGTCTGAGACCCACCCGCCTTACCAACCCCAGGGAAACTCCGAATACAGGCCTAGATCATTTGTACAGGCAGACTTTTTGGGTGCTAAGATTCAAAGTCGAGAGGGAAACAGCCCAGATTGTATGCTAAGGTCCCTAAGCAATCACTTAGTGGAAAAGTAAGTGATCGAGCGATGACAACCAGGAGGTGGGCTTGGGTTCGGAGGGCACTTTAGTCAGCCGCCGGTGCCCGACAGCGTCTTGACCCCTATCCAATTTTTGGGCCCATTCCCCCTTCGTACTACCAAAAAATGAGATTCTTGCTGAATCTGAGCTTGCTGCTCCAACCATTACCAAACTAATACCTATTCCGTTTAGTACTTCAGGTGCTTTTGTTGCGTATAATGTAAATCCCATAGCAGATCATAACGGTTATATTGTAGCTTCGAGCCCTACTAAGCCTATGCCAACCCCTTCTCTTCACCTGATACAAGCAAAGTTTTTAAAGGCGAATGCGTACCTTGAGGCATTTTACCCTTCATGAGGCGAGGCGTAAGTCTCAAGGCGTTGAGGCGTAAGCATTTCAAATTTCAAATTTTAATATTTAGTGAATAAATTAAATATTTTAAAAAAGTAAAAAAAATAAAAACAATTAATTATAAAGGTGTAAATACTTTTCTCCTTAAGGTTTTGAACATTCTACTACATAAAAAGAAGTTTTCCTTCACTGAAAGTGATTGATTTTCTTGACTTTAGTAATTGAGCTTCTCACTTGACCATTAACTGTGTTTTTTTTTTTTTTTGATTGATCATTTATTTAATTTTCCCTGTAGAATATAGTTGCAAAAAAGATTTCTTTTTATTTTTATTTTTTTTTATGTTTAAACAATCTAATAGGCTAAGTTTAACAAAAGCCCAAGGCAACCTCTGCATGTGCGTACTCCTCACATGCTTATGCGCAAAAAGCGTACAAAGCGCACTTAAGGTGCATGTCTCAAACTGTGATGCGCAAGCCTTTGGGGAGTAATGCCTAAGAATCAAAGCCTTGATGCGTTTTACCTTAGTCTCGAGGCGAGGTGAGCATCAAGGCGAGTCTCAGGAAAGCCTTTTAAAACTCTGGATACAAGGAAGTCACAGTCCCCGCCACCCTGCAGATCTCAATCTAGCAACGGCACCTGGAACCACACTGCTGCCGCTGCCCTTCGGGCACGCCTCCTACGCTTATCACTCACCTACACTCTTGCAGCATGCCCCCTGTGGGCAACTACTCAATAAAGCTCCATATGATACGGGAAGGGAAGAGAGTTGGGACGGAGACGAATCCAAGCCAACAAGGTTACAAACGGTACAAACAAGTTGGAGAGCCTGTTGACGATGACTTTGATTGCTATTCCCGCTCCAGTTTCTTGAGTCAGTGCGCAAATCCTTCCAACTATAGCTAGCTTCCTTCTTTCGTTTTGATTTATTTTCTTATTTCTTTGTAGAATTTGCCTTACTGCATTTTGGAAGTTCATGATCATTTTCTACTTTCTTTGTTACAAATTCAGAGCTGGATCTGTTACTCTTCTTATCCTTTCCCTTCTTACTGTTACTCTTTGACTTTAGCTCACTTGGAAGTGGAGGCATAGTTAATGAGGAAGACGGAACTACTATTGTTGGATTTTCACCGCTTCAATCACTCCATTCAATGAATGGGAGGACCTTGTTCCTGAAACTAAGGGCTACGATCAGACATGTTCCCACTCAGAAAATTAGGCGATCAGCCAACTAATCGTAGATTTGAAACTGGGGTGGGATTACTTAAAGGCTTAGTCCGCATTTCATTTCATCATTCCACGAATTGATGGGCTTAAGTTAAGTACCTGAATGCGAGGTTCGATTGACATTGCAAGAAACGGAGCCTTTTATGAGCTCGTCTACGAAAGAGAGAGGAGAAGGAATTCTTGCCCTTTTCAAGAGCGGGACTTTTGTAGCCTGTCCCTCTAAAATGAGTAAAATCAAGGAAGCCAGTTCGTTTTTCAACTCGATTCTTTTTTCTAGTAACAGTTGATAATACAATAAATTTAGATGGTCCGGGGAAGGCTCAGGCTCCGCTTAGCTTGCTATTCTGTCGGACTGCTTGCCCTTTGTTCACTGCTGGCTACAGTTTACTGCTTGCTGATCAAGTGAAACCTGTCTGCATGGCTTCGTTACTCTAGTGACTGGGCTGTTAATAGCACTTAAAACTGGTATTCTCGGGTTACTTCTTTGACCGAGCTACCTGGCACTGTTACCCTAGTTGAACCCGATCTCTTTTCATTTGTTTTGAGTATTAAGTCAAACCGTAATCGGGCTTGCCTTGAAGGTTCACTCGGGTCTGGCACTTTCAGGTGGGCTAAAAAAGAGCCCCAAAGGAAGTGAAATAGGAAAAGAAAGGTTATGCGAAACTTAAGCCTTTGGAGGGAGCTTAAGGGTAATTAAATTCTTGTTCATAAGCACTTCCTTACCAAGGACGTTAATATATCTTCAAAACCACATGAGATAGGCACTTACATCTTTTGCCATCAGTTAGAGCCATTCTATAGCTTGATCTCAAAATTTCAGTCTATAATTTCTGGTTTATAAAGTTTGCTTATACATGAACATGATTTTATGTAACAATGAGTTGTCAAAAACCAAACTACTTTTCAAATTTCTTTCATTTCCCAAATTGATTGATTTGCTGGCTTTCAATGAGCGACCTACTTTTGTACATAATTTCTTCGATCACCTCTGAGTTGATTTTTTGCCATTTTTGCTTGCCTACTTTACAGGCATCTGTGCAGATATATCAGTCTCAAAGCATGAGCACTGGTCATCTTTAGCGCCTCTTCCATTTGAAGTTGTCATTTCTGCTGGACAGAAGGCCAAGGAGGAGTCTTGGAATAGTGGCAAGTCCTCCTGTTGCAATAGCAATCATTCTTTCTATTTTTTTGGGAATTTGCTTGCATCTCTATTGCTTGATGTATAGAGGGTTTCATTCTTTATAACAACAAGCAGGTAACAATTATTCAGATAGGAGGAGCAAACTTGTTCGTGATCCAAATGACCTAACTGGAGAAGGAAATATTGAAACTATGCTTTCTATTGAAATGGGCTTAAGGGAACTAGCTTCCTTGAAGGTTCTTTCACATTTTGAACTTTTTGTTCCTTGGTTAAATACAGTTGTTTCCATTTTTGGATTTGATTTTTTTCTTTTGAGCAAATGAAACCAAAATTAGGCATAAATTACTGGAAATATGAGCTTCATTCTTGTCTGTAATTTTTATTTATTTTTAGTATAGTAGAGATCTTCGTTCCCCTTTAAATCTCATTTTTTCGTTGCTTTGTTTTTTGGTAACAACGGTATCCGGAATTTTGCCCCAACTAGTTCCTGGATACATGCAGTCCCCTCATCCCACACATACCATGTAATTACCAGGCACGAGCCATGGGGGGGCCCCAAGTGCTTCATGAGAACCTAGGCTTCTTGAGGCGTTTATCACGGCTCAACTTGCCACTAGGCTAACCCCTCGGGGTTCCTTCATATATATATATATTGGCCTAATTTGTCTTCTTTTTTTTTCTTTATCTTGGTGTTTTTTCTGACATCTTTATTGATTGATTATTATTACTGCTCATTTAAGGTTGAGGATGCTATTGTGCTTGCATTTGCTAAACACCGACGGCCAAATTTGGTTCAAGAATTCTACACAGGTATGATTCATTGTCATGCTCAAGCTTTTTTGATACAATGATTACTTTTATATTTTTATTGTATATAAATTCTCTATTTCAGTTGATAAGTAAAAAAATATATATATTATAAGAGAGGAATTTTCAGCCTGGTTTGTCCATATTCTAGGTTCATTAGTTACTGCCTCGTTCAATTTTTACTATCATAATAGCTTTACTTAGGGTCCTTATTGACCTTTCCTCTTGGAAAAGGGCATCAAAATCTGTTTTATTTGCCCATTAAACAACAAGCTTGATCTTTTCCCAATACGAAATATGACAGTTATAGTGTCTAATTTGCAAGTGTTTTTTGACTTGTTATAAAATTAAAATTTTGTAGAACAATTTGGTAGTTTTTTTGTTGTCCTTTCTTATAATGCTTAATGAGATCTTTCCATATATCTGGAAAGTCCTCTTGCTTCAAATTAACTCTTTTTGTGGGAATATAAAAATTACTAAAAATTTTCATCGTGTCTTCCATTGCTTTGCAGATCCCAAAGCATCAGGCGATCCCAAGTTTATGGAGGGATTTGGTAATAGAGACACTCTTATTGTTGTTATATGATCTGTTGCACTTGAAATGCTCAATTGAGGGATATCACCTCTATAGTAAACTTTAGCATTTCAGTAATAGTGGCACTGTTGAATTCACCTCACTTAGTTTTTCAATCAATGGAACTGATTTGGATGTCAACTATTGCCCCCGTTGTAGATTCCTCTGGCTACAAATCTATTGCATCCATTGCATTATGGAGATATAATTTCTCACCTTCCTAGAATTGGATTTGTTAGGAACCATGGGTGCAGGTATGGGTATGTTATGGATAATGCTGATACGGCAGAACCTAAAAACAGTAGGATTCGGGTATGGTCCCGTACGTCCATAAAAATATATTGTTTATAAGTTGTAGTAATACATGACACATAACAATTAAAAAATCAGATTCAAAAATGTGTTAAAGTACTTTTGTAATGGTCAAAAAAAGGACCCAAGTATTTTTTTTTTTTATATACCATATTTTTTATAATTGCAAATATACCATATATTTTTTAAGTTTTTAAAAATAGGCACAATATAATTGTTTCAGTACCCCTATATTTTTTAAAAATTACATTTATGCCCCAAAGTATCCACAAAAGTATCTTAAACATACCCACCCCATACTCAAACGTATTTTCCATACTGGACATATGTTTTGTGTACTCATACCAGTTAAGTACCCATTAAGCGTACGACAATATTTTGGAATACTCATGCTTCATGGTATCTGGATATACATTTCTTTTGTTTAAACTAACAAGGTTGCATGCATGTTAGCAAGTGTACCTTGTGCAAAATCTAGTTCACCTGACCGGGGCCCTCAAGATATAGTTTGTGCATCTCCATTCTGTTCTCAAAGAATATAGAAGAGTTGATTGTATTACTAATTTCATGTTTCATATTCTTGGTTGCAGAACTAAGTCCAGAGGAATCAGAAGATGTTCTTTTCAAGCAGGTCTGTTGCTTGCTTTTGCAAATTTGTTTATTTTGTCGTGCGCCCTTGACATACATGGCCTTTTTCGATGATGTATGTTCATGCCATTGTCCATGCTTGAGATGTGATTAAGTAAACCTTGGGAGAAATGTATGGAAGCATCAGTGAAGCTTTCCACTATCATTTTTCTTTTTGCATACTTTTGAAGGGTTGTTTTATTAAAGATTTTCTGTATGTTTTTTAGTCTAAAGTCATGATAATTCATGGTCTTTATAATTTTATATAATATGTTCAGGCTTGGCTTATGTATTTTTGGAGAAGAGCCAAAACTTATGGTGTAGAAGAGGATATTGCCGAAGAGCGACTTCAATTTTGGATAAGCCATAGTGGGCAGTCTCCAACATCACATGATGTGGTTGATGGTAATTCTAATTGCCTAGTAGCTCATGTTTTCAGGTCTTCTTCACTATCTGACATGAGAAACATAGTGGTGCCATTATCTGACATAATTTGCATTTTATCTGAAGTGTCACAACTATTTGTGAATAGTGTACTAAAGAGAAGGGATAATTACACCCATAGTACCTGTAGTTTGCCTTTTGAATCAATTCTAATTGCATCAATTTAATTTTTTAAACTTTCATATTATGTCAATTTGCTCCAATTAATAATGCCCGTTTAGAAATTGGACTGAAATCAAGAGGCAAAATAGTTCATTCACTCGCTTCAAAGTGATTGAGAGGTTGATGTCCGATATGAAATAGTCCGTTCCCTTTTGAATGAACCATTTTGCCCTTGATTTCTATCCAATTTTTTAAGTGATGTTATCGGTTGAACTAAATTGACACAATGTAAAAATTAAATGACAAAATTGATACATTTGGAACTATAATGATCAAATTGACACAAGAGGCAAATTATAAAGATCATGGGTATGAATTGCCCTAAAGAGAATAAATGTTAATTTTAGTTGTCTAAGCAAGCAGGCAATGGAGAAGTAGCAAATTGTTCAATGATTTATCTATGGATTCATGAGGCCATTTCTTGCTTGCTCGTGATCTTGGGTTCAAAAAAGCTTCTTTTTTTTTAAGATCTTGTTAAGTTCTTGGGTTGATTCAGAAATGCTAATGCTTGTTAAGATGATTTTGTGCAAAAATCCTACTTTTATGTTTTGCAACGCTTTCTCTGTTGTAGTTGAGCGAGGCTTGACAGAGCTGAGGAAACTGGGAATAGAACAGCAACTGTGGGAAGCATCCCGCAAGGAAATTGACCAGCCCTCTCCAGCCTCGGTCGCTAATTCCAAACTTGCTGCAGAATCAGAGACATCTCCGTGATGGCTGTGGCCATGATTTATTGGTTCATCTCGTTTTTTTTTTTTTTTTTTTTTTTTTTTTTTTTTTTAAATTTGTTTCTTTCCTCCTGTACAAAGTTTCATTGATGTTGTCGTTAGGATAGCCTTCTTTGTGCTCTGTGATTCGTTTGAGCCATGTTTGTGGCCACATTCGTTAGGATGTCCTTTATTCTCTGTGATTCGTTTGAGCCATGTATGTGGCCACATTATATCTCTTCTGGTTACCTTTACATACAGGAAATGTAATTGAGGCTTGTTTGTAAAATATAGATTGGATGCTGTAAAACCAAATTAAATGTTGATCACCATAGCTGCGTTTAATCCCAGCTATCAATTGCTTCTCTTTTTTTTTGGTTTGGGTATGTGTTTCCTACAATTGTGAAGAAGTGAGACTTAGCCTCGTTTGGAAACACGTTTTTTTAATAATTTTTTGACTTTTTGGTTAAAATATGATGTAAAAAAAATTAATATGTTTGAGATGATTTTTTGATTTTTTACGAAAAGATGTGCAAAAAGTAAAAAAAAAAAATAATCTTTGACTTTTTGATATGAATTGTTGGTGTTTTGATTTTTTTAATAATTTTTTGACTAAAAGAGACATTTGTCAAACGAGGCCTAAATTGATTGAGGAGATTGGAATGAATGATGGGACCAGAGGTGCCTGCTGTGCATACAAAACAGCAAAGTTTTGACTTTTTATTTTATTTTTTTAAGAGAAGAAGGGAGAGAGAAAGAGAGTTGTTGGTTTGAAACAAAATAAAATAAAATCTTACGAATCTTCAAAAGCATTTATTGTAGTAAGGAGAAATATATAGACATTTTATTTTTATTTTTTTTGAAAATTCACAGGAGTTGAAATTTAATGTATATTTATTGATTATAATATTTTTTATGTTTTTAAAAATCAAACTATTTATATTTCTTTTGACATTGATATTTATTATAGTTGCTTATATTTTATTATTTACAAATAAATATAAGTTATTTGCTATATATTTAAGTATTTGTGTCAACTTGTGCTCATCTCGAATAATCTCATAACTTTGAAATTAGTTGGGGAGTCTCAAATTAATTAGTTGATTTTTCAACAAATTAATAAATAATATGTAATAATACACATCATTGCAAGTAAATTTAACAGTAATATTTTAAGGATTTTATAATTTTTTAATTGGTTTGCCTAAACGAAAACAATATTGATGTTATTATTATTATTTGCAAAAATTAAAAAAAAAATTATATTTTGAACTTTGTAACAAAATAAATTATGAATTTTTAATTTTATCAATTTAAATGTTAATATTTTGATCTATTTTCAATCTCAATCATTCGCTCATTTTTGTTAGGTAAAATTAATGAAAAAAATATTTTAGTTATTAAACTCAATGTAAATATATATAAATATCATTTTTGCATCAACTTATCTAACGAAAATAGGTCAATGATTTTGATTGAAAATAAATTAAAAAATTTAAATTTAAATTGCTAAAATAAAAAACTCACAATTTATTTTGATATAGAGGTCAAATTTTGAAAATTTTTCAAAACAAATTTCCCTCATTTTTTTTTTTTTTTTAAGAACCCCACTACAGCACACACACCAGCATAAAAATAAAATAAAATAAAAAGAAAGAAAAAGAAAAACCTAACGCACCAAAATGAAAATATATAACGTTTTGCCGTGCAGCACTACTTGCAGTACGGCAGGACCCTTTTCGACTCTTTGATCATTAAAACATCCCAAAAGTTCGTATTTACAGCATTATGGTAGGGCAATGTTTATAGTTTGTTAAATTTTATTTATAAAATGGAAAATGAGCCGTAACTCGAAAATCTTGGCTCGAAATTGGCTCGAATGTCGTTTTGGGCGTTTTGGGTGGTTTGAAACAGAGGAGAAAGAGGGAGAAAAGAGAGGAGAAGAGGAAGAGGAAGAGGAAGAGGAGGGGAAGAGGGAATGGAGAGAAGAGAGGCCCCCTCCGCTTCTGCCGTCGGCCGAGCCCCTCCGCTTCGTCGCAGCACCATTGCCGTCGCCTCCGGTCCCGCCGAGCCCCTCCCCTTCGTCGCAGCACCACTGCCGTCGGCCGAGCCCCTCCCCTTCCTCCTTCCTCCTCCTCCTTCCTTCTCTTCTCCCCCTGTGATTATGCCCCCTCCAGTCCTCCTCCTCCTCCTTCCTTCTCTTCTCCTTCTCCGCTTCTGAAATTGGATTCGAGCCAATTTCGAGCTACGTAACAGTTCCGTTATAAAATATATTAAACATGTTTATATTTATTTTCATAAAAATAAAATCAAAAATCAGGATTATTATGTTTTTATAAAATTTTATTTTAAAAATAAGTAAGAGAAAGGAAGGTGGTAATCAAAGGTGGTTAGATGGCAAAAAAATTTCGACTCGATTATATTTGTTCCAATTCAATTTTAATATAAATGGTTTGAGATAGTATTAATTTGGTAGAGTAAATATAATGATATGTAGGTGAAAATTGTTGAGTTTATAGTAAATAATTAAATTGTATTACTAAAATAATTAATTTTAGGAAAAATTAGTCTAAGGTCTCTCTCCCATTTTTAGTAATGGAAGAGATCCATAATATTATTTTTTGATATTTAAGGTCCCTGAATCCACACCCATTTATCAGATCAGAGAAATTTAACTCTCTTTCTCTCTTTCCGATCACCACCACCATGCCTCTCTCATTTCTCAGATTTATCTCTATCTAAGTCAAGCGAGTAATGTTGGAGATTGATAGCGATGGTGATGGATTCATTGATCTCCACGAGTTTGCCGATTTTCACCAAAGAACTTACCTCTGATTTCATGGCCAAGGATTCCCACGTCCTCCTCTCCGATCATGCCTGGACGTTTAGATTCTCTGATGCCCACAAATAGTTTGAGCAAGTTCCAGGTTTGGTTGAAAGTATGGCTTCATTAATGTGTGTTGATATTGATTTTAATTTGGATGCACAAGAAGTGGCAGACGATTCTGCTAGTGGAGGCTCATATGTGAATGTTACCAAATTGAATGTGGTGGAAATTGTAGAGACTAAAATTCGTGATGCAAATGAGAAAGGAGATGACATTGTGAGATGGTTGGAGCTTGAGGACCTTTACAAGGACGATGCTTTTTTATTGTCTCTTGACTTGCCTAGCAAATTTCTATTATTTATTTTTCTTGTAAACAATTGAATGAGTTTTCTTCGACTTGTTAGTATTTTGTTTTGATCAATTTATTTATTTATTTTGTTCTTGTGAACCATGAAACACATTTTGCCTGAGGTTTATGATTTTCAACCAGAAAATATTGTGAGGGGGAATTTCTCTGGGTTAGAGAGGGGGATTTACTCTGGTTTGAGTGAATTTTCTGGGTTGGAAGGAGATTTTCTCTGAATTTGAGTGAATTTCTCTACGGTAGAGGGGGAATTTCTCTGGTTTTGAAGAATTTCTCTGGGTTGCAGTGTTAAGAGAAATTTCAAAGACCAAAAATAGAATTAAAAAGGAACCTGATAAAATCATTAGGGTTATTTGAAGAGTTGGCTGTTTCATTGATTAGAAGCCAAAAATAGAAATTAGCAAGATAAGAAAAGTAAGATCATTTTCCTTCATTTTCTTACAAAACAAACGGTCCCATAATCATAAAGATGGAATGCAGCCCAACTATATTGGCATTTCTAATTCTGAAGATAGCAGTAGAATATGCGAATAAGAAATTTCAGATAATGAATGCATACAAAGGCATTTAGAATTCAATGAGATATACCTTTGAGGGAAGAGTGAATTGTTGAAAGAAAGTGTTTGTGCTGCTGGTTTGCCATGGTTAGAGGTCCAAACTCCAAAATGAGAGAGAGAGAGAGAGAGAGAGAGAGAGAGAGAGATATTGTGGGATGATGGATGTTGTGTGGAAAGGAAAAAAGAGAGGAAAAGGGCATTAAGTTGGTTAATTGTAGATTTGACTGAGTTGGACTTTTGAGATTGATGGATAAATGGATGATGCAGAGAGTTGCAGAGACATTCAATAATTCAAGCCATTGTTTTTCGGGTTGTGGTTTTTTTTTTTTTTTTTGGGTGATGCAGAAAATTTCTCTGATTTTAAAGAATTTCTCTGGATTGAATCCAGAGAAATTCTTTGGTGAGATTTTCTCTGTGAATATACATCCAAATCACTAAAGCCATCAAACTGCAGACAACCCAAGTGAATTTCTCTGGTTGGAGGGGATTTTCTCTAGGATGGAGAGGGAAATTTCTCTGGGTTGAATCTAGAGAAATTATCTGGTGAGATTTTATCTGTGATATGTCCAGAGAAATTTGGAATTTTTTCTGTGATTTGTCTAGAGAAATTCTCTGGATCAAATTTTCTTTGGATCGATGTTTAGGGACCTTAGACGTTATGAAAATATTAAGTGTCCTTTATACTATAAAATCTTAATACCATAGACCTTAAAAAAAATTTCCCATAATTTTAAAAGTAAGAATTCATGCACAAAATTTAAAAAATTCTATTTGTTGCCATCCTTGGTGGGCTAAAGGAGGACGTCAATATTGGCGATAGGCAAAGGGTGAAAGAGAAGGAAAGGAATAGTAGTTAGATGTAGGGTAAATTATAAATATGTTATAAGGTTGGTTTAAAATATAATTTATTCCTATAGTTTTAAAAATTACATTTCGTCTTTTGAAAATTTTAATTTCATAATAAATTATCTTTTTTATTAATAAATTATCAAGTGAATTAATAATTTTAAATGATATTAGAAATATATTTTAGTTAATAATTTAGATAATTTTATTATTATTATATAGGAGAACAGTTACGTGCCATTTGGTAACACTTGGGTCTGTTGGTAACGTTTACGTTTTCAGTTTATATTTACAAAAATTTTATAAACTAGTTTTTGTTTATTTTTTGTTTATTTTTAGAAAAACATAAACTACAAATGCGTTTGGTAATTGACAAAATGTTTAAAAAAATTTAAAAATATAAAAAAGAATGAGAAATGGCAAGTTGTGGCAAGTGGCGACGGAAGACGGTGGTGGAAAGTGGTGACGGTGGGTGGTGGGTAGCGGGTGGTGGCGGATGGGTGGTGGTGGTGGTGGTGGGTGGGTGGCTAGATGACGGTGGCGGGTGGTAGCGAGTGGGTGGTGGTGGTGGCAGGTGGGTGGCAGATGGTGGGTAGTGGCGGGTGGTGGTGGCTGGTGGGTGGGTGACGGTGGCGGGTGGTAGCGAGTGGGTGATGGTGGTGGCGGGTGGTGATTGGTGGTGGCAGGTGGGTGGCGTATGGCGGGTGGTGGTGGGTGGTGACGAGTGGGTGGTGGTGGCGGGTGGTGATGGTGGGTGGATGGATGGATGACGGTGGCGGGTGGTAGGTGGTGGCGGGTGGCGGGTGGTGGCAAGTGGGTGGCGGGTGGTGGCGGGTGGGTGGGTGGGTGACGGTGGTGGGTGGTGGTGGTGGTGGTGGTGGTGGCAGGTGGGTGGTGGTGGTGGTGGTGGTGGTGGGTGGTGGTGGCGGGTGGCAGGTGGCTGGTGGTGGTGGTGGGTGGTTGGTGGTGGTGGGCGGTGAATGGTAGTGGCGGGTGGTGGGTGGTAGCGGGTGGGTGGTGGGTGGTAGTGGCGGCGGCGGCGGCGATGGATGGGTGGTGGTGGCGGGTGGCGGGTAGTGGTGGCAGGTGAGTGGTGAGTGGTGGTGGTAGGTGGTGGGTGATGGTGGCGGAAGACGGTGGTAGAAAATGGTTGCGGGTGGTGGCTAGTGTTGGGTAGTAAAAAAAAAACTGAAAATTCAAAACGGAAACACATTTTTTGAGTTTACATTTTTTGGCTAAATTTATAAACTGAGACCATTGATTTATAAATCAAAAATTTACCAAACAAGTTTTTATTTGAGTTTTTTAAATTTTCATAAATATAAACAAAAAACTGAAAACGTAAGTGTTACCAAACGGCACATGTTTTCAGTTTTTTGTTTATATTTACAAAAATTTAAAAAATTTAAATAAAAACTTGTTTGATAAATTTTTGATTTATAAATCAATGGTCTCGATTTATAAATCAATGGTCTCAATTTATAAATTTGGCCAAAAAATGTGTTTCCGTTTTGAATTTTTAGTTTTTTTTTTTTTACCACCCAATACTAGCCACCACCCGCTACCATTTTCCACCACCGTCTTCCACCACCACCACCCACCACCCACCACCACCTGCCACCACCACTCACCACTCATCTGCCACCACCACCTACCCACTCGCCACCGCCACCGCCACCGCCACCGCCACCACCCACCTGCTATCCACCCGTCAGCACCCGCCACTACTATCCGCCGCCCGCCACCACCACTCACTATCCACCTGCCACCACCATCTACCACCAGCCATCTGCCACCTGCCACTCACATGCCGTCGCTGCCACCACCACCACCACCACCATCACCTACTCGCTACCATCCACCACCCACTACCGTCACCCACCCACCCACCACCACCACTACCGCCACCACCGCCCGCCATCCGCCACCCACCTGCCACTACCACCCACCACCCCCCACCACCACCACTACCACCCACCACCCGCCGCCATCACCCACCCATCTATCATCACCACCCGCCACCCATTCGCCACCACCACCCACCTGCCATCCGCCGCCCACCTGCCACCACCACCCACCACCCGTCACCACCACCACTACCACTCACTCGCTACCACCCGCCACCATCACCCATCCACCACCACCATCACCCGCCACCACACATGACCACCCCGCCATCCGCCACCCACCACTCGCCGCCACCACCACCACCACCACCACCACCACCACCACCACCCATCACCCGCCGTCACCCATCCACCACCCACCCGCCACCACCCACCACCACCCGCTACCCACCACCCACCGTTATCACTTTCCACCACCGTCTTCCGCCACCACTTGCTATTTTTCACTTTTTTTGTATTTTTAAATTTTTTTAAACATTTTGTCAATTACCAAACGCGTTTGTAGTTTATGTTTTTCTAAAAATAAACAAAAAATAAACAAAAATTAATTTATAAAATTTTTGTAAATATAAACTGAAAACATAAACGTTACCAAACAGTAGTAAAACCACTTTTTCAATTAATTATATTAAATAAAAAATTTAAAATAAAGCAGTATTGTCATTTTTCAAATCACAACAGACAATCTATATTTTAAACAAATTTTAGAGATGTATATATAATTTACCCTTACATTTTATCATGACCCTAATCAATTGTGTTAAAGTGACGTTGATCAATGTTATAATCTAATTATTGATAATACCACATGTGCAAATAACATGATAACCCGCTACACTTAGGGCAGGTTTGGCAAGTGTAAAAAAAGTCAAAAAGTTAAAAAGTTATCATTATTCATAAAAAAAAATTAATATATAAAATATTAAAATATAAATCAACTTTTTGACCCATCAATGTCTGATGTCAAGCCAACTGCAGGGAAAGGGAAATTTTTTTTTTTACATGTGTACATTAACTAAGTTGGATGGTAAAGTTGGACTCGTGAGGGCCCACTATGGGTCCTGTTTTGATAATTCGAACCGTCCAAAATGTAGAACTCGTCTAGTACTATATGCTTGTAAAAAATCACGTCTATTGGATATCGTTAACTACATGATCAAATCAGTTTTGTATAAAAATTGGATGATGTTATAGTTAACAATTGACAAAAAAACTATCATGATAAGATTGTTATCGATATCCAATCAACGTGATTTTTTGCAAGCATATAGTACTCGACGATTTCTACATATTTAACGGTTCCGATTAGAAAAATGGGACCTGTGGTGGGCTCCCATGGGCCGAACAACATCGTCCAATAAAAGCCCGAAAAGGAGGCAATTTTTTCCCATGTATTCACCCAGCCGATTGACTGCCAATCTGTACGGTGTACTACACTATCTTCTCTTACACACTTATTTATACAAATTTTTAATACACATTTTTTCATAAAAAGTCAAAAAGTTAACCAAAATATACATATTTTTTTCTTCAACTTTTTAGTCTAAAAAGGTAAAAAGTACACTTATTTAGGACACCCCAAACAATTTCTTAAGAATTACTGAACACATATTTTTATGTGAAAGATGTGTGAAATGAAATTATATATTTTTTTATCTGTCTAAATAAACAAAAATGTAAACTGATGTAAGAAAATGATGTTCGGGTGGTAATGGAATGCTTAGAAAATTAGCAATGACAAGAAAATAGAAGAGTTGTGTTATGTTTAGTTAAAAAAATTGGAAAAAAATATATGAAATTAAATAAAATATAAAATTTTAAAATTATATATATATGTATATATATTTAAGGATTTGGCTTCCTTTCAATTCCAGATCGAGCTGGATGGTGTTGTTGGGCTCTTGAGGGCTCACCATGAGTCCCGTTTTGATAATTTGAATTGTTTAATGTGTAGAACTTGTCGAGTACTATATGTCTGTAAAAACTCACATTGATCGGATATTAATAGCTATGTGATGAAATTAGTTTTGTATATAAAAAAATAGACAATAAAAAAATAAACGGTGACAAAAAACTGATTCGATAAGATAACTATTGATATCTGATTAATATAATTTTTACCTATATATAGTAATCGACGGATTTTATATATTGAACAATTTAAATTATCAAAACAAAATCCATAATAAATTTTTCCGGACCAACAATACTCTCTAATTCAATCTGGGCCGAAGGAAAGTCCCTCCCTATTTTTAAATCCATTCTCAAACATTTCAATGTTAGTGGGTGAGTGAGTGATAGTGGGAGTTAGCCATTTGTCAAAGAGCAGTGATTGGTAGCTCGAGTTTTTGGCTCGAAATTGGCTCGAAAATGTGAGAGGGAAGAAGGGAGAGGGAGAGGAGGAGGGGGGAGGGCGAGGGAGAGGAGGGGGGAGGGGGAGGAAGGACTGGAGGGGGCCTAAAAAATGGAGGAGGAGGGGGCGGAGGTGAGGCAGAGGCATGGCGGAGGGCTGCGACGGCAGAGGGCTACGACGGACTTGTGACGCGATCGGGCAGAGGCGACGGCGGAGGGCTGCGACGGCGGGCGGAGGGCTGCGACGGACGGACGACCTGCCTCCTCTCTCTCTCTCTCTCTCCCTCTCCTCTCCTCTCCCTCTGTTTCAGTTCAGACGAAGAAGAAGAAGACCATGCGAAGAAGAAAAAAAAAAAAAAAAAAAAAAAAAAAAACACAACCCAAAACGACGTCGTTTTGGGCTGTCGAGCCGTTCGAGCCACGATAATTCGAGCTACCACGAATTACTCTTTGTCAAAACATGATTACAATCCACAAGAAGCAAAGCGAACGGCAAAGTATCCAACGCGGGCAAAACCGACCTTATTACTGAGCACGTATGTTTACGAATTCCCTCAATTTTGCATCTAACAGTTGTGCCCAGTACAACTGCCAGATCCATACTCTCTCTCTCTCTCTCTCACTCTCTGTCAATCAGACTCAAGACAGGAAGGGGGAGGCTCCACCAAGAACCAGAAAAAGCGGAACCCCAATTCTTTTTCAAGACAACGAAAACGCAACAACTGCCTATCTCTCTCTCTCTCTCTCTCTCTCTCTATAGTATTTCTATTTTTGAAACTACGCAAAAGAAAAACCCTTTTTTGTTTTCGTAAAGTAAAAAAAAACAAATGGCCACACAACAAAAGCATCGCCCTCCCATCATCAACACCACCACCAACTTCCAGGCACTCTCTCTCTCTTCCTCTCGATAGTAGTACACATTTATATGCACATTTCTGGATCTAGGGTTCTCATTACTCATTTCACGTATTCGATCTCATTACTCATTATATATATATGTATATATGTTTGCAGGGAGACGAGGAAGACAAGGAGTTTGATCTCGGATCTAACCAACCTGAGTCCCCACTCCCCCTCACCGTCACTTCTAGGGTAAGTTCTAGAGAGAAAGCAATGCATTTTTGATGTTTATGATGATGATGATGAGGGTGGTGGTGGTGGCGGTGGATGCAGGTGTTGTATATGTTGGGGGACATTGCAGCGAATCCGGCGTATCGGTTCTCCCAATGGTTGGAACTGGTTCGTAAACGCAGTGGGACATATCGCTCCTCCGGCTTTCCCCACCGATCTCACTCTTCCAATAATACTATGCCCTTCGCCTGGAGGTTTTCTTGCTTCTTAATTTGACTTTATACTGTGCTAATCTATCTACTTGTAATTAGTTGGACTAATCCAAGTAATGGTTAATGGAGTAATTTTACACTACAAATTAATACTCTTCTTTATCTTGAAAATCAGCTTGGGAAATTTCATTTATAATAATATTTCATTACGGTTTTGCTTTACAAAATAAAAATTGTGGTTTGAAACTTGTGTGTTTGACTCAAATTACTGGAGAGGGAAGAAATTACTTAACTAAATCTTCTTATCCCCTCATTCTCTGTCTCAGTCTATCAGTTTTATCATGCGGTCTGCATATATAACAATATTCTATGTGTTTAAAACTAATAATATTTTTGACATTTTGTTTTCACACTTTCAAGGTCTTAGATTTCTATCTAGACACCAAAAATGAACTGTGCCCTTCATCTTTGTCGTTATTTTTTCAATTATTTTTATTTTTTAGCTCACAACGTTATCTTAATTTTTGTTATTGTAATTTACGTCACTTAAAGTTAAAGCAGTAATTACCCTGTACAATGGAGATCTACTACGTCCTTTGTTGCTACCATCAAATAATTGAATGGAAAATGATATAAAAACCCCACTTTGTAGACCCATTTTCAAGGCCTTGTGATGTGCAGTAAAAAGAGATGGTTGGCTGATGATGAAAGAAGACATGGAAGAGAGAGTTGCTTTAGATATTCTAATAAACTGTCACATCATGAGATTTGGAAAGTGAGTCAAATTTTTAGGCTAGAGCAGCACTCTAATTGAAATTGTGATAATTTCTGATTTCCTATGCTGTGTGCCAAAAACATAACCAAGTTGTTTGACTTATATAGCTTGATATTGTTATAGTAGCATACTAGCATGCCATGTTTTGAAAACTGGACCGGTAAGCGAACCGAAAGAGAGACCTGGTAGATGGGTCACTAGTTCAATCGTGAGATCGAAGCGGTCGAATAGTGACGCCATAATTAATATTATATAATTAAAAATATAATTATAATTATAATTATAAATTATAAATAAATAAAAATATATATAATTACTGAAATAATAAAAAAAAGTGTTGCATAACATTTACTAATAATATTTAATAAAGTCATAATTGATAAAAAAAAAAAAAAAGCCACTAGTTTTAAAGAAATTAAAAAAATTTAACATTCCCTCCAAACAAATTGATTGAATGTTAGATTTAATTTTGGAGGGAAATGAAATTTTCAACTTTCCCTTCAATCAAATATGATTCAAACAATTTGATTAAATCCTACATTAAATTTTTAGGTTCTCTTTGAACAATTTTTCCCTATAAATAAGAATAGATTTTTATAATTTCTTCAAACTTTCAATGAGACAACTTCTCATGCGAGGAGACTCTTGAAGTAAGAGTTTTTAGTCAAAATTTTGATATATATATATATATATATAAATATAAGAAAGAAAGAGAAAAGAAGAGAAGAAATTTTTCTTTTTTTTATAAAAAAAAACACCAACTGAGTTGGTCGAGAACCGGGACCTGTTTGCCAATTTTACCGGGTGAACCACCAGTTTTTGCAAACAAGGCCGGTTTTTGGCATAGTCCGGTTTTTGTAGGTCATCCGGACCGGAACTAGGTCCGATCACTGGTTCTATTGGTTGAACCGGCCGGTCCGGTCCGATTCTTAAAACATTGCTAGCATGGTTCTCATTATGATTAAGATTTCAGTGCAGGAGACTTAATTTCTGATTTAAAAAGTTCTCCGCCTTCTGAGAAAGCTACAGAAATCAGTTTGTGGGAAAGACTTGGTAAAGTTGGTATGATGGACATTGAGACAAGTTCCTTTTCGTGGGACATGCTTTCTTCACTTCACCACACTGAACATGGTAGTAGCACTGAGCCGTCTGAGGAAGAAATGAATAAAGCCTTGGAGGTATGCAATCCTTCTAAGCTCCAAATTTTGAAGAACAATATTATTGACACCGTTCCATAACTGTTTAGATACAATGTACTTGTCTATTTTTTCTCCACAACAAGAAACACCAAAACCGGGTTAAATTTTGATCTCTTATCACATCTATATTATTTCAATAGTCTGTTTCAATGAAGAGAGGACTTTGGAGGTTTGTAGACAGGAATAAGTGAAATTAGTGGAGCTTTTAGTTCATATTACCATGCCCCGTTCTTTATGTTAGAGGGCTATGCAAAAACTTGTGCACAATTTATGCCTTCTTGCTATCTTCTTTTGCTGAGGAAGATGACTGGCTCTTATCCAATCTGAAGTACAAATAATGTTCAGCAATAATAATTATACATATGTTCATAATGTGCTGTGTGCGCCTTTCTTTGCACTATTTCCTTTTTCCTTTTTTTTTTTTCACATTTTAATGAACCAAAAAATATAACTAAACATTATTGTTTATGCATTATCTGTTATCTTATATTCATGTGGATACAGGTCACTGTGAATTCTGGGGGAGTTGTTTTTTTTGCTCTATTCAACCGGCCTGTGCATGATGATACCTTTCCCAAGGAAGTAGCTGCTGTTATTAAGATATCATCTTCGAGGATGGCTACACAATCAGAACGCCTCGGCTATGAATTTGCAAAGTGGCTAGGAGTCCGAACTCCACAAGTTGTACTTTCTTACTTAAGCTGTTACTTGATTTTTACCAACTAGGGCCATAAGTCTGACATATGGAAAAAATAATTTGCCTTGAAAACATTGCAGGCTAGAGTTGTTCACAATTCTAGTCCTGAGTGGTTGCAGATCAAGGAAGCTGCAGAGAAAGCAAGAGATGCAGCAATTTCAGAGGGAGATGAAGCTGGTGAACTGACATGTTCAGAACTTTTGGAAGCTCTTGAGCTGAGCCGATGCCTTTTTCTAATGAAGTGGGTACAGAATCTCATTTTTAGCCATGTAGACATCAATTAGAGGAGGAAGCATGAAATTTCATGATGCAAAACACCATAAAATGTAAACTATGGTGGTTATAAAATTTTGATTTGTTTCTCCTAAACAAAAAAAAAACTTTTGTTTTTGCAGTTATGTACAGGGATCTCCTCTATTAGAAAGTTCTAATGCATTTGACTCACAAGAAGCTGCAGAAAAGACAGCAGCAGCTCTAGGCAGGATCTTGATGTTGGACCTAGTCATCAGAAATGAAGATAGGCTTCCTTGTCGTCAACTCAGGTGGCGCGGAAATTGTGCAAATTTATTGTTGGCTGATAAAATGGCATCAGAAAATATGGATGCGTTGGAGGAAGCCTTTGATTCAGCAATCAAGAGATACAGACCAAGGGTTATTCAGAAAGAAAGAAGATCGAATTCAGTAGATAGCAGATTGACCCCATCTGACTCAGGATTGGTATCACAGAGCTCTGATCTTTCTGATATCACAGAATCACCAAAATCCAGCAACATGAGCCTAAAAAGTCAAGCTTCAAATGCATCAACAACAGTGTCTGATTTTCATATTGTGGCCATTGACTCTGGTGTTCCGCGCCGACCGCCTGCTGGGAAACGTTCAAATGACCATGTAAACTATCCTAAGCTGGTTGAGCTCCTCATCAACAGTTCTCAATACTCCTCAAATCTGCTATACGAAATAACTGGAGGGAAATTAGGATGTCCACCAGATGATGCTGATGTAATTACTGATTTGCGTTCGACTGACATGACTTCTGTTGTTCATGAATTTCGGAGTGGATTCCGTGCAGCTCTAAGGGACTTGCAGGGATTTCATATATTCCTACTTACACTTCACCAAAGATTGGATTGCCTGTTACGAGTATTTCTGAATATTATAAATAGAACATCCTCGGGGGAATTTGACAAAGAGGATTTAGTGCTTCCTGAGACACTATCACATGTTGCAGGGATAGGCATTCATTATCCCTCTCCACCAGCTAAGGAACAGGTTACTAATGATAACCATCTTGATTTAAATGATCCCGAATTGCAGAGGACAGCTCCTAGGTCATCATCTTCAGGATGCAAAGAGAGCTCAGACTGTAGTTCTCCCATGTCACGAGATGGTTGGCATGGAAAGTTCAATAAAGGGAGCGGGGAAGCACTTCGTAGCTTGCGTATGACAACAAAGCTTCGTGATTTCCACAGATTTGCTAAGGTTTGCCATTTTCTTCGAGGACTACATTGCTATTGGAAAAATAAAAATTATATTGTGTAAACATGAAACAGAAATCACTGCTCACAAACGAAGGTATTGTTCTATTTTCACACTTCACAACATACACATATATGGATTCTCCAGTAGAACTGAGGCTGCTGATCTTGTTTCTTCAGAGGGATGGCATCTTCCTTCTGACAGACCATAGTATAGAAGAATCAATGACACACTAGTCAATGTTTGCTTCTCATTTGAAGTGGTAAAACTATGTACATCAATGTTTATTTGAAGAATTGACCTTGATACGTATGGCTTTGATTTGTTACTCAGTGGTGCTTTTGATTTTTTAGTTGGCAATTTTTTTGGGAAATACTGCTTTGTAGGTGGATTTCCTTGACTGGTGCCACATTTTGAGAACACGTGCTTTAAGCTTAGGCATGCTATTAAAAAGGGCAGTCCCAATGCACGAGGCTCCCACCGCTGTAGGGTCTGGGGAGGGTTAATTTTATGTAACCTTACCTCTGTGTGCAGAGAGGCTATTAATGGACATATATTTTCTTGCCCTATTAACATGGGTAAACCACATGCATTCTGTACAATTGGCTAAATAGAATGCCCCGATTGAAGTAGTGATATTTTGTCTTCTGCATTTTATTGAAGGGTTCCATACACATTAAAATCATAGTTGTGCTAAGAGTTTATGTGATGCTTCAGTTCTTAATTCAACAGAACTTTGTCTGAATGAGATTTTTATCTCTCATCATCTTTTTCAGGTCGATGCGGAACTAAACCAAGAATTGGAACAATGGAATGAATTGCTAAGAAATGATGCTGTAAAACTATGCCAGGAGAACAATTTCAATACCGGTTTTTTTGAGGGCAGTGATAATAATAGTGTTGTTGATGCTTATGAGTTAAAGGTAATGATCTTGTCCAACTTAGGAAGAATTTTTCACATATATGGATTAACTGCTCTCATTATCTTGGCTTGTGTTTTCTTACACAGATAGAATTACTTATCTGTTGTTTTATATTCCTTATATTTATAGGTTAGACTTGAGCACATTCTTGAGAGAATAGCATTGATATCAGATGCTGCAAACACAGAGAAGCCGTCACCAATTTCACGTAGCCTTTTTATTGGTGGGGCCCTGGCTGCGAGATCTGTTTACACACTACAGCATGTGGGGATCACACATATATTGTGCTTATGCTCTAATGAAATTGGACAGTCAGATTCTCAGTATTCTGATTTATTTGAATATAGAAATTTTTCTGTAAGTACTTTCTGCCCGTCTCTCGTTCCTTGAGTTTTTTTTTTTCTCCCTGCAGGGGGTAATGTTTGTTACTTTTTTTTCCCTATATAACCTAAATTTACGCTGCTATATAGATATATGTATGTATGTATGCATAAATATTTATTTGTCATCTTTTTGGTCCTTTGGTGATGGGCTACACATAACCCCCTATACATCAGATGGTGGTGGAATTGGATCACAGGTCTACGGTACTACTGCCAATAGACTTTACTGGCTAAGCTAGGTGGCACTTTGTATGTATATTTTATATTTATATATTCTATGATGGCTGCTTTTCTTTTGAGGCATTACAAACTCGTGAAGAACCTTACATGTATGTATATATATTCTCTTTTTTGTTTATTTTGACGTCCATTTTCTTACACCAAGTTGTAACCTCCCCAAATATGTTTGAATTCGGCATTGTTTGGTTGAATAGACAACTCTGAGGCATGCATCAGTAATCAATTTATATGAAATAATTTCTGTGAGTGCTTTATAATGTCTTTATCCCATATGAACAGATACGCGATGAGGAAGATACAAACATCAGCAGTATATTTGAAGAAGCGCATGATTTTATTGATCATGTTGAACAAGCAGGGGGGAAGGTTCTAGTTCATTGCTTTGAAGGGAGAAGTAGAAGTGCAACAGTAGTTCTTGCTTACTTAATGCTCAGAAAGTAAGTGATATTTGCATAGTTGAATGGTACATGTCATTTGTTATACATATTTCTTGAGGAAAGTCTACATCTGGCACGGAACCCTCCCATTGGTAGATTTTTAGCACGCCATTATCCTAAATATATTATACACAGGTTTGACAATAGTTTTTTTAGTAACGTTTCATTGGTTTTTCTTCTTAAGTGAACTTTTTTTCTCTCTCTAAATTCTTAAACTGATTTTAAAGTTTTACTTGATTAGACAGATCTGAAAAGTGTTTTTTTTTTTTTTTTTTTATAAAAAAAGTCAACTAAAATTTTTAAAAAAGCTAAAAAATTGACTCTTTTTGGTCTTTTTTGTTTTGAACTTTTTAGATCTTTATTTACTAGACGGACTTGGAAAGTAAAAACTTTTGATGCATTTAAAAAAAAAAAATAATAATAATCAATAACAGATAAGATTGTGTTGTCCGGAAGTCAATTCACAACGAATGTTTACCGATCAAAAACTTCGTTATTGATGGTTCCTGTTCTGTTATAATGTAGGAAGAAAACTCTGTTGGAAGCATGGAACATGCTGAAACGTGTGCACCGGCGAGCCCAGCCCAATGATGGTTTTGCTAAGATTCTTTTGGAGCTAGACCAGAAGTTGTATGGCAAGGTTTCCATGGAATGGCATCATCGGAAACCATTGATAAAAGTTTGTCCCATCTGTGGAAAGAATGCCGGGTTAAGCAGTAGCTCACTCAAGCTTCATTTGCAGAAAGCACACAAGAAGCTATCATCAGGAAGCGTGGATAGTGCCATGACGATGGAAATACAAAAAGCTTTGAGTGCACTCAAGATGAGTAGAGGTGGAAGTGTCAGCCCTACACAAAGGCAATCTAATTCAATGATGGATGAATAAGACTTGACTGGTAAGCTTCCATTTATAATTTGTCCGGAGTAAAGTATGAGTGTGTGTCAAAATGCTTCTACGACCTCAATGGCATTGATGATATTAACCTCAAACAAGCCTTTCTCAACTCTCCTCCGATACCGCTCCAATACAAGAATCTTCCTCTCTATAATGCTCTACTATCAGTTAACTTTACCAGAATGCTCTTGCTGCCTTAGAAAAGTGGTGTAATCATCAGAAATTCTTGAAACAACTTGACCTATACGTGTGTCAAATACCCAGGGACCTGCATTTTCTGCTATGCCATTGTTGATTTATTTGGGATCAGGATCCAAATGCTTCTCAAGTTAGCAAGGTGGAAGAAATGTCAGATATACCAGATGCGCTGATCATTCGCATAAATACCCGTAGATGAAGATTGTATATTTATCGTGCATTGAAGTTCTATCTTTATTTTTTTTTTCTTTTTATTCTGTTAAAATACTGGTGATTTTGTTTTTAGTAGTTTTGGTAAGCCTGTGTACATCGTGTATGAGGTTGCACCCTTTGCCATGTACTTATAAGGGAAAAAAAAAAAGAAGTTTATTAACAAATTTGTATATACCATTTTGCTGCGATACAAGATATTATGTGCAACAGTGATACAAATTGTTTCAAATAAATGTAATAAGTGCACAGAAGACCAAACAAATAAATACAGTAAATGTATAGAGAATCAAATACAGAATGAGACACAAATGTCTCACAAGAGATGAGGCACACAGAAGGTTTTATCCTCATGTGGAACCCACTATTTGTGAGACATCTGCCTCTCATTTTGTGTTTAGTTTGTGTTCTTATGATCCTTGTCTAACAGGTTTGGCCTAGATAAGCTTGCAGGTGAATCAATGGATTGCCTGTCACAAGCCAATAAAGGGGCTGGCTCACAGGTTTAGCCCAACGGGTTGAGATGAGCCTTCTAGTTTTGTGTGTTTCTATTCATTTTCCCTCAATTTTTTCATATTTTCTGTCAGGCTCACAGGTCGATTGGTCGACAAACAGAGCAGGCTCAAACCCCAAGCCCAGGCAAAGCTCATTCAGACTGCTTGGAGTAAAGTTTCGACCAAGTAAAAACAACAATGATTCATCCCCCCTTTTTAAGACCCCCTTTGGACCCCTTCTCTCTCTCATTGGTCACCTTTTCTTTTTCTTTTTCTTTTTTTTCCTGTTCCTCCAATCACCTCTTGCCACGTGGCAAGGGGGGTAAAGGGGGTGACCCCCAAAGGGGGTCCCAACCTTTATTCCAAGTAAAAATTGAAAATATTCCCAAGAATATCACAACAAATAAATAATGCCCGTCATTGAATAAATCAGAGAAAGCAAAACCAAACTGATACTTGAATTTGATTTACATGTCCTGTTATCATGAAATCTCTGCGAATCTATCACTAACAACATCCTACTGTTTCAACTTGGATTACGAGTGCAATTCATAATGTAATAGATACACTCTTAAACCCTAGTCACAGATTCATAAGACCAGTTCCCCCAGCCTCACCAACCAGTCTATCAATTAAGCCAACTTCAGTAAAAACATATAAATAAGGTCAAAATAGCAAAGTCTATGACCTACACAGTGATTGGTTCTGGCAATGACTCGGGAGGCGCACCGCTGCTACCATTGAGAACAGTAACATTTCCATCAGAATCAACATCGACAATAACTGAATCACCCTCTTTGATCTCTCCTGCCAACATCTTCTCAGCCATACTGTCCTCCAAAAGTCTCATTATGGCTCTTCTAAGAGGCCTTGCTCCATAGCTCGGGTTGTACCCTTCATCAACAACCCTATCTCTAAACCGCTCCGTGACCTGTAGCTCGATTTCTTTGATCTTCAATCTGTCAAATACTTCTTTTAGCATTATGTCAGCAATTTCCTTCACTTCGAGCTTTGTGAGTTGCCGGAACACAATCATCTCATCCAATCTGTTCAAGAACTCGGGTCTAAAATATTGCTTGAGTTCCTCGGTCACTAGGCTCTTGATTCGGTTGTAACTGCTATCTTTCTCATCATAATCCAGATCGAACCCTATTCGGCGGCCTCCCTTCTCAATCACACTACTTCCGACATTTGACGTCATAATCAAAAGCGTGTTCTTGAAATCCACAGTTCGACCTTTGCTATCAGTCAACCTACCATCCTCGAGAATCTGAAGCATCATATTGAAGACATCGGGGTGAGCCTTTTCAATCTCATCAAAGAGCACAACGGTGTAGGGACGACGCCTAACAGCCTCGGTTAGTTGACCTCCTTCAGTGTAACCAACATAGCCGGGAGGTGAACCGATGAGCTTGGAGACAGTGTGTCTCTCCATGAACTCGCTCATATCGAGCCTGATCATGGCTTCTTCAGAGCCAAAGTAGTAGGCAGCTAGGGCTTTTGCCAATTCTGATTTTCCGACACCGGTAGGACCGGAGAAGATGAAACTAGCAATGGGCCGATTGGGGTTTTTGAGTCCGACACGAGCACGGCGAATGGCGCGGCTGATCGCTTTGACAGCTTCATCTTGACCAATGACTCGCTTGTGGAGAGTTTCTTCCATCTTGAGGAGGCGATCAGATTCATCGGTAGACACTTTCTCAACCGGAATGCCAGTCCATGAAGAGACTATATGCTGAATGTCGACTTCGGTCACCACAGGACCTCCGTCCCCTGCTTCGGTCTCTGCTTTGCTCATCTCTTTGCCTTTGTCGATAAGAGCCGTGATCTGAGCCCTAAGGTCCATTTCTCTATCACGTAACTCCCCAGCCTATCAAAAAAAAAAAAAAAGAATTTAAGCTTTGTAGATAAAAATGAGAAGGGTAGGTGCATTCAGCATCCTAAACAGCTCAGAATCAGTCAAAAATTTTATATTTATGGGCAAATTACGTTTACCCCCCTCAACTAATAATTGCTACATTTTGCCCCCCCTAACATTCTGAAATGTTTCAATCTCAACCATTTATTACAATTTTGTAATGAAAAGATGATATGCAGAAGTGGGATGTGAGCTGTATATCCCAATTTTATGACCAAAATGTTCATTCAAGAACTAGTTTATATATGTAAATAAATCAACTCTTGAATGGGCACTTTGGTCATACAATTAGCAGGTGTAGCTCACATGCCATTTTTCCATCCCCTTTTGTAACAAAATGTTAATATGAGGTTGAAATTGAAACAAATTAGAAGATTACTGTGGTAAAATGCAACAATTTTTAATGAAGGGAGATAAAATGACACCTGCCCATAGTTGAAGAAGGTGAAGTGTAATTTTGCCTATATTTATTTACGACACACACTTCGAAGGAATACTCCTTGGTGTTGAATTTCTCATAATTTTTTACTTTGGTGAGCCCAAATATGACTTATATCTTGTTCATAACCAAAAAAAGTTGCACCTAGTGCGTCTTATGAGTACCTTTTCGAAGTCCTGGCTGCGAACAGCTTCATTCTTCTCTTTTGTGATCTGCCTTAGCTCTTTATCTAGCTCTTTGGCCTCCTCTGGGAGCTGCAGAGAACAGTGAATGAGATTCAACAACCTAAAAGTGTAACAGGGAAAAAAGGGTTAGTAACAAGGCTGGCATAAGTGATCATACCTGAGCATGGCGGAGCCGAACCCGAGAGCCAGCTTCATCAATCAAGTCAATTGCTTTATCAGGCAGGAAGCGGTCACTGAAATGTACAAAAAGCTCATCAAATGCAGAACTGAGTATAACTGCACAAGAGAAATGATACACACAGTAGAAGTATAACTATATGCAAAATAGATTGTGAACAAGAAGCCAACCATTAATCACGGAAATTACGGATAAACTTCTGGAAAAATATATATGAAGAATATCCTCTAATTTGTATCACTTTGCTAACTTGGTCACTCAAATTTATATAATAGCTCCTAAGTTAGTTAATTGTGCACACCCCTAAAACTAAGCTGTCATTGCATATTGCGGCCCCTTTTGTTTCTTGTTTCCCTCTCTCCCCCCTTTCATTTTAGTAGACTAGTTGTGGCACATGCGATGCGTGCGCATATGATCATTTTGTTTTAGAAAAATTAGATTGCAAACTGTATGATTGAATTAAAAATCTGATATTAGAATTTGAGAGATTTAAAAAAAAAAAAAAAAAACCAACCTGAATTTAGGGCATAACTGCCCCATCCAGTTGCTCTAGGGGTATTTTGGAAAAACCAAAAGAATGAGACATAAACACCAGAGTTTGGTCTTCACGTATATAATAGTATAGAATTTAAAAGCTGATATCAAAAGTTGAAAGATTAAAATAAATTTTTTAAAAAAAAAAAAAACCTGAATTTAGGGCATAACTGCCCACCTAATTGCTCTAGGGGCATTTTGGGGGGGAAAAAATGACATATAAACACCAAGTCTGGTCTTGACATATATTATAATAATAATAATAGTATAGATAGATAATAGTATAGATGAGCATGCCAAGCATATCTCAGAGTGATCTTCAAGGGATAGTTTCAACATTTTTTTTAAAAAAATTTCCTCACCTGCCAAAACCAAACCAAAATCTAATAAAAATTTGGGTTCCACCTAATCGTACAGAACAAACCTCATGACTGTTGGTACCAACCCAACTAGCTGGAATTGGTTAAGAATCAGTTTAAAACTATCTATGATTCTATGTCTAAAACTAGCTATGCTTCTATAGCTGGATTTATTGACAACTTACCACCACCTGTGGTTATCATTCTCAGCAGAGTCAATTTGGGTTAATTTTTTCCTCTTTTCCTTTCTCACCTTTTTTTAATATATTTATATTTCTTTGGATCTTCAAGATTTGTGAAAATTACTAGACGAGTAAATTCAATGCCAACTAGCCTGAAATTTTCTATCAAGTTAATATTGGAGCCTTTCAAAATTGATGTGTTGACATATAATATAAGCAATAAGTAGCAAGAGCTGGTTTCATTCTCTAGTTAGCACGCATTTTGGCTTCAGTTACACTCTGACTGGTCCAGGATGGAAATTACCACCAGCGTGCAGGAGCGGAGAAGAGTTTACAATTAGAAGAAAGAAAAAGAGCAATGACATAGGATTTGCAATTCTTCTATTAATACTGCAGTCAATAATCATGTTGCAATTCTGCTATGCACTAATAGATTGCTGACAAAAAGTGTGTTTCCAAACTCTTTTCTGTCCTAATATAATTATTACGGAGAAGAAACCAAAAGGCTGTAAATGCATTTCCCCATATAAGTATAGCCGCTTCAGTTCATTTTGCTATAGGTATATTGCATCTCATGTGCATCTGTCACTGACTTTGTGCAGAAGTGTAGAATACACACTGAAAAGTGATTTTTTACTAAACCACATACCTAATGTACTGGTATGACAGTTGAGCTGCAGAAACTAATGCCTCATCTGTATAATGAAGCTTGTGGTGTATCTCGTATCTCTCTCGAAGCCCTTTCAAAATCTGTATAGTTTCATCAACAGTGGGTTCAGGCACCTTAACTGGCTGGAAACGTCTCTCCAAGGCCGGGTCTTTCTCTATGTGCTTTCTGTATTCATCAAGTGTGGTGGCCCCAATACACTGCATTGGTTGGGATAACACTAGTTATTCCACTGTAAACTAAAATAATAAGAAGATTCAACAGCAAATGTATGAGCCCTAATGTAAATTTGGAAAGGAATGTATCAAAATAATTCCTGTACACCAAATAATCAATTCCAGAAATAGTAATAGATGAATCTGACAAATCTGAAGGTAAATATGCCAAATCAACAGATGATCAAGAACACTGGATTATCAATTGAGCACTCCTTATACCATAAAATTCTAATAAACTTTACAAACATTGATTAAACACTGTGCCAGCATTGTGACTTAATATTTCAACTGTCCTGCATACGTACATAAAATTGGACACTGATCCTTAAAATTTGGACAAAGTATTTCCTGGACACTCCAGGACAGGACTCAACCTGGGACGTTGAGATGCAATTCTTTAGTATAGTATGAATAGAAGTATTAAAGAGAAACCACATGGTGTTTATTCCAAAATTATTAAATGCTTGAAGTTTTCTCCTTTTGATGTGTAGACCTGAAGCACTTACCAAAATAAAAATTTGAGTTCCAATTAGGAGAAGAGGACGAGAATGAGTTCTCATAATTGTGCATACCCATATACCTTCCTAGTAAATTTCCTACTTCAAAAACTATTGTGCTAACATACTTGTAACATGCCAAATCCATATACATACTAAAATAGCCAGAGCTTAGAAAGAAAAGCTAAATAGCGAGAGCTTAAAAGGAAAAGTACAAGCTATATGATTAGTGTGTGTTAGTGTTAGTGTTAGTGTGCGTGTGCGTGTGCGTGTGCGTGTTCGTGTTCGTGGTTCCAAGTTACCTAAATGTAATGTGTCAACTCCATATTGAAGACACATGGCCATAAAAAAAGTAAAGCTACATGTGTTAGTTGTACCTGCAGTTCACCTCTTGCAAGAGCTGGCTTCAAGATGTTTGCAGCGTCAATTGCCCCCTCTGCTGCTCCTGCTCCAATCAACGTGTGCACCTCATCAATAAATAATATTATTTCATCACTTTGTTTAATTTCCTCCATCAGCTTCTTTAGTCTTTCCTCAAACTCTCCACGATATTTTGTGCCAGCAACAAGAAGGCCCATATCCAGGGTTATAACCTGAATTACCCAAACATAACAGTATTATCTTCCGGTTTTCAAAGGAAAAAAGAAACAACAATAATAATACAAACAAGATTACTGAGATCATGCCATTTTTTCCTTTCTAGGTGTATTCAGGTGATTATTCAATATTAAACAAGAATGTCTCAAACATGAAAAATTTGGAAATTCATTATAATAACATGCTACCATATTTCATAGCCCTGAAAGTGCAATAAAATGGATTTTAAGATTTGAAATAAAAATCATGTCACATCTCAAGTAATTTCTCAGAAAAAATTATCAAATGGAAGCTTCCAGAAAAGAAACATCTTGCATGGAAAGACTAAGAACTGACTTGTAACATATCATGTAGGATAGGTTAAAGTTATTGCAATATTAACATATGAAAAGATCTTTGGAAAATTCACCGCCTTTTTCTGCACTTATAGCATATTGCAAGGCTCTATGCATAAAATTGCAACAAGAAGTGTGGCCGGATAGTTCTCACATTTGGAAGTTCAAGCAGGAGTACATTCTCATGAGCTATCTCTCTCATACGAGGAAATCTACTGCAATAAATCTGTCTTATGGTAGAACCTTTAATTGAGCTCATTTCTATTCATAATACACTAAAGATACACAAAAGAATCCTGCTTCAGTGAATTCTTCGAATTTGTTTTGTTTTGTTTTGTTTGATATTTTGTGTACAAGAATCCAAATAACTATTCACCCAGAAGCCAATAGTGAACATGAAGTGATTAGTAAGATGGACAACAATGAGCAATCTAATCAAACATGTATCAAGAGACATGAACATGAATTGTCCAATAGAATCCACGACTTCCTATTTAAAACACAATCTGATTGTTTCCAACCTTCAGATAGGTTAGTTAGATTAGCTTGGATACATAAAACCTTCTTGACAATCGTTGTACATGCCACCAAGCACTACAAAACCAAGATGAAAAAATCATGGTTTGTTTTCCTTCAGCCATGCAAACAAGTAAAACAAAAATTCATATTTCTAGCTGTATATCCTTGCAACTGCTCTTTGTTATGATGATTTTATAAGAAAATCGTATAGGATTCAGTTATGATCCTAACATCAATCTATAACTCGTACTCACCTTCTTCCCCTCTATTGTTTCTGGAACATCACCATTTGCAATTCGTTGTGCGAGGCCTTCTGCAATAGCTGTTTTTCCAACACCAGGCTCTCCAATAAGGCAGGGGTTATTTTTTGTCCGCCGACCCAAAATTTGGGTCACACGTTCTATTTGTTGCTGCCTTCCAACAACTGGATCCAGTTTACCCTAACAATGAAAGAGGGTGAGTTTTAAGTAGCAATCCTACGAAAAACCAAACCATTCATATGCAGAAACAGATAAATTTAATCGCGAACCAAACTACCTCCTCTGCCAATTTTGTTAAATTAGTACCATACTCCTCCAGTGTCGGCATCTTATTGCCACTGGATCCCCCTCCCACACCAGCACCAACAGCTTCTGTACTTTCTCCAACCATTCGAATGACCTAGTTGCCCCAATGAAGATTCAAATTTAGTTAATTAGAATTTAGTAATTAAATCAATGGAATTGGGAAAACAAAAAATTGGGTTGATGAGCCCACTTGCCTGTGTGCGGATATTATTTGGATCAGCACCTAAATTTTCAAGAACACGGGCTGCCACACCTTCACCCTCACGAAGCAATCCCAACAGCAAATGCTCGGACCCAATATAATTATGACCTGCAACATTAAGCAATAAAATTAATGCAAATATTTAGCAAGTGTAATTCAAATATATACCACAAAGCCTTCTGTACATTAAGAATAGCACAAGACATACACACAAATGGAATGGAAAAAGACCTTATAATTCTTGCTTAGAAGTTTTTAAATCCAATTCCAATTTTCTAACCCAAGAAAATAAGTAAAGTGAAGCAAGTTACCAAGTTGGCGGGCCTCCTCTAGAGAAAGTTCCAAAACACGCTTTGCACGAGGAGTAAATGGAATCTCCACAGCAACAAATCCACTGCCTCTTCCAATAATCTTCTCCACTTCCACACGGGCATCTTTCAAATTGATTCCCATGGACTTGAGAACCTTGGCAGCAATGCCAGTGCCCTCACCAATAAGGCCCAACAAAATCTGCTCTGTCCCAACAAAATTGTGACCAAGCCGTCTTGCCTCCTCTTGTGCAAGCATAATCACTTTTATTGCTTTTTCTGTGAAACGCTCAAACATAGCTTTTGGCACAATTCGGCTAGCCCTTCCTCGCCGGACAGAGGTTGAAGCTGCCACCTTAGAATGGAAATCATGGCCAGATCTAAAAGTATCTAAAGCGTTAGATCCTCGCAACCCTGAGAAACTTCTCAACCTAAGTGGAGATGTTTGTAAAGTACACATCATTTTCACAATCCTTTTTGTTTTCCCAGATCCGTTGAGTTGCCCATGCCTTTCACAAACTAAAGAAGGGAAATTAGTAGACTGAACCAAAGCCCCAGCCATGACTTCCACCAAGAGGTCTGCATTCAGTAATGGTAAAATTAAACAGCAATACCATGGGCATGAAAAATTCCAAAAACAAAAATTAAAAATCTCAGTATGCAATTTCCAAGATCAAATACCAAGCATTCAAGTTTCATAAATCAAGACAACCAACTCAAAGTCCACAACAATAATACAAAAGTTAAAAAAAAAAAACAACCTAGAAAATAACCCAATTATCAAACTTCCTATACAGAAAAGTAGAAATAAAATCTGATATCTTCCAGTTTCTCCCTAATTATCTGAGGGACTCATAAACAGGTTATATAAATGCATAGCCGATAGAATGAAAATAAGTTTGTTTACAGAGCAGGGTTGAGAGAGGGAAAAAAGTTCAAATGTAGACTACACTCATCTTATCAACAGAGCAGTGGTAAACCACCACTATTAAGCAAGGTGGACCTCTAACAGGGTTGATTAAAAAAATTGTTGGTGTCTCATTCTCTCCTTTCAATACAGCTTAGAAATCACATCAGGATATGAATTAGCAAAAGGTTAATTGACAGAAGAAAATAATCAACATGTCCTACACCTTGGCATTGGATTATACACGTAATCTTATCTCCATTGAAACAATGTAATTTTCACTTTCCAAATGAATGGGAACATCAGGCATTGTGTCAATGTCTATAAACCCAACGGCACATGAGGCTAAACTTTTTATAGAGGATGCCTAAAACTCAATATCAAGGGGTAAGAGGATAAAAATAAATAAACAATAAGACTAACAACTTATACTCAATACCAAAGGGTAGGAGTGATAAAAATACATAAACAATAATACAAGACTGAAAACTTATATCAACAGATTAATGGGATAGATGCTTTCCTGCAGCTCAGACTAATTCAATATGCAACTATATACATTGGCTCATTGTGTCAGACAAAAAAGCACATCCAGGTCCAAGTCAAATAATTTGATAAGCATGTACAGGTTTTGATTCAATTTCAAAAGTCAAATGCACGAGAAGGACTTCTCTTGAGAGTTTACGGCCTAAACAAGTGGATTTGACAAATTCACATGCGATGCACATGACATTAACTAGACATGTAAAATCTACTGATTAAAGAAAATGCAGTTGATGAACTAATTGAACTTATGCATGGAACAGAGTGTTTGTGCCACTGAGTGGACAATTGGTGGGGTCATTCATGCTCTACATTATTAAATAAATATACAAACTTACAAAATCACTGACACTTGCAGTCAAAGAGGGCAAATGAATCGATCCAAAGATAGCATAAACAAATTCTAGCCAGCAAGCAAAATTTATACTACTTTACAACAAGGTCGCTCTCATCAAAATCAGACTCTCAGAAAAGATCAGGAAAACAGAAATAAACAATCATTGTCCATTGAAATAGAAAAACAAGATAAGACAGCTTCCTATAAAATCTACACAAGCTCACAAGTATACAATTCACAACAAATACCCATATACTAATTTGTTAATTAGATGGTTAGATGACAAAAATGAGGATAATTTTTTCCAAGAACCAGTAGCTCAGAAAGATTACAAACACTCATCACCAACAACCATACACTCAACAACCAATCAATTGAACGAATCCCACCAATAAATATGTTAATCAACAAAAGGGATAATTACAAGTATACAATTCACAACAAATACCCATATACTAATGTGTTAGTTAAATGTTAGATGAAACACTTATACAATCCATAATCAATCAATTAAACGAATCCCACATATAAAGAATGCTACTTTTAGTTCCAATAAATATGTTAATCAACAAAAGGGATAATTACAAATAAGTATACAATTCACAACAAACACCCATATACTAATGTGTTAGTTAATGTTAGATGAAACACTTATACACTCCATAATCAGTCAATTAAACGAATCCCACATATAAAGATTGCTACTTTTAGTTCCAATAAATATGTTAATCAACAAAAGGGATAATTACAAATAATAAGTATACAATTCACAACAAATACTCATACACTAATGTGTTAGTTAAATGTTAGATGAAACACTTATACATTCCATAATCAATCAATTAAACGAATCCCATATATAACGATTGCTACTTTTAGTCAACAAAAGGGATGATTACAAATGTGGCAACATCAGAGAGAGGGAATTTCAGAAACCAATTAACAAAAACGGTCAAAACCCTAAATTGAATAATTGAAACATTAGCTCCTCCAGATGCTAAGGTCGATACCTCATAGAAACACATTAAACATGTATATATATATATGAACATACATTAGGATGAAATACTTCACCTGAGTAACTCAAGCAGAACTCGATTGATTGAAGAAAATAAAGAGAGAAATTGAAAAAATAAAAAATAAATAATTTTAAGAGAGAGAGGGTTTATATATATGGGTCGGTCGGCTTGATTGGAGAAGGATAGGTAGATGTAATAGGCGGTTTGTCTATTATATGTATTCTACGCACAACTTCATTGATCTTCTGACTCGCTCCGTTAGGTTTTATTTTCGCACATTGAAAATGCTCCACATTATTTTTTAAAATTACATGTTTACCCTTTATAATCAAATTATTATTTTTAAAAATATTTTTTAAATTTCACATGTTACGGGGTGTAACTTGAGCGGGCTTAACCGGTGCAACCCGAGCCCAGCCCGAATTTTTTTAGAGTTTTAACAAAATATTTTCAAATTCGATACGGATTTGGGTAAAAATTCAGAAACCCGAATTAAATTTAGACAGGCTTGGACAAAGACGTCAAACAACCCGAGCAACTCGAAACCCGAATTATACATATATAGATATATAAAAATATTAAATACACATAAATTATTAGTCATTACATGATATTAAAGTAATTTATATTATTAAATCATATTGAATATATATTATATATACAAATAACATAAAATCTTACTTTTTTTTCTTTTTATTTTCACTCATAAATTGTAAAGACTACTATAGTGACATTTCTTTTACATTATATAAATTATTTGTTTTGATAGTATTAATGATTTTCTATAAATAAAAAAAAATATACGTAGATTCAAATTTTAATAATTTAATAATGTAGCTGCAAAAAAAAAAAAAACTAAAATTCATTTACAATTTGGCCAACTCGGGTAATTTAGGTTTAACTCGGGTCGGACTTGGGTAGATAACCTCAGGTTAGAATTCGGGCTTGGGCTAGGCTTCGACAACCTCCTAACCCGACCGAACCCGCCCGAGTTACACCTCTACTACTAGTTAGGCTAACTTTGGGAATCTCCTACATTAGTTTAAAATTTTAAAAATTTAAAAATTATTAAAAAAAAGTTAAAAAGTTACCGCTACAACCGCCATAAAAAATTCCCGACATTGGAGTGTTTTAGAAAATTGGTAAAAAGTTGACTTTTTGACTTTTTTGGTGACTTTTTTTGGCAAAAAACTGGATTGTTTTGAATAAAAAAAACTAAATTTTTTAGTTAAAAAGCTGACTTTTTTAGCTAAAAAGCTAAAAAACTAAAAAACTGACTTTTTACTATTGTTGCCTAAATGCTCCATTGTAAATTCATAAGGGTTAGGCCTAATCTATGGATTGAAAAATAGGGGAAATTATAGAAAAAATTGAAAGAAGTCAAAAGAAATTCAAAGGAGTGAGAAATCTAAATTAATTGCATCTAATATGGAAACTAAGAAAAATTGTAAAATCATGAAAAAAAATTACATTCCCTTATATTTTGGCATAGTTTTTTTTTTCTCTCATCTCTTTTCATTCTTCTTCTCTATCCTCACTATGCAACAACCACCCATCTCCCACTATTCCTTCTAATGGTTGCTAGTCCTTACCATTTCCCAACATCTTTCCCTTTCTCCAGCCATCATTGCCATACTTTGACCTTTGCCCGACTTATCGCCTTTAACTTTCGCAAACCTAAATCATGATCACGATTTGATCGAGTGAGTGATCTCTCTCTCTCTCTCTAACGATTTTAGCGGTGGTCACAGCTGTAATAAAAACTACGGTTGAGGAATAGAAGGTCAAAGGCGGTTTTGAGAGGGTTAGGATAGTAATGGTAGTGGGAAAAGAGCTGGAGGAGAGAAAATGGAGGCTAAAAGGGGTTATAGGTAGTATTGGTGGCAGCTGTGAGAAGTATGGTGTTAGAGTTAGGGTTTGCAAAAGGTGGGGAATGAAAGGGGAGGAAAAGAAGGGGAAAATTGGTAGAGGTGAGGTAAAGGGGCTTGGGGTGATGTATAACGATTGAGGGGGATGCCGAAAGGGGATATCGACGCCGAATTAGGGTTTGTAGACGGTGTAGGTAAATGTGAAAGAGAGAGAGAAAAAAGGGTTAGGGGTAAGAATGTAAGTTCTCCATGATTTTGCAATTTTTCTTTGTAGTTTTTATGTTTCGTTCAATTAGTTTAGACTCTTCTATTTTTTTGCAATTTCTTCTACTTCTTTTCATTTTTTTTTTGTAATTTCTCTAAAAAAAAATATGAGCTTATAGGTTTCGAGTTAGGCATGGTCCATGTAGACGTGATTTAGGATTTTTTTAATTCAATTTAAAATTCATTAAATAAATTACAATATTAAATTTTGAAGTGCATCACAATAATTAGAATTGCATATTAAATAATGAAAAAAAAGTATTTATTGAAATACAAAATTACATCTAATACATTATTAAATTTTATCATCTTTAATCTTGTAAAAATACAGTTATTAGTTTTATTATTGGCATGTTACTTACCTAGTTTATTGATTTTAATTTTATTGTTTTACAAAAAAAATAATGTGCACACAAAAATTTAAAAAAGAAAAAGAAAAAGAAAAAGAAGAGAGACAGAGAGAGTAGTATCCATTAATTAGCATACTTTGTTTGATTGGTAACAAGTATATTAATTAGACTTATTCACTTGTAAGTCTTGATTGATAAATTTATTATTATAAATTTATTGACCAAATTGATAAATTTATTCCTATAAATTTATTCATTATTATCCACATCCTTACTCATATTCACTCATTTACAAGAATCCACAATCATTTTTCACATAGATAAAACAACAAAAGAGACTGATAAATATATCACTGAAAAATAAATTTCAATTTGAAACAAATGAGGTGGTCGTGATATGGTGGTTGTGTAGATCAGCAATGGTGGAGTGTAAATCTACAGCGGTAAAGTGTTGATCGATGACAGTATAGTGTAGATCAACCACAATGGTGGAGATAGTTGGTGAACGGTGGCAGTATTCGAATAATAACGGTAATGATGGTGGGTAGACGGCAGCAGTAGCGATGGTGGTAGGTGGATGGCGACGATGTCAATAGTGGTAGACATTGGAGTGGGCGTCGTGCCTTTTTGAAGTCTAAGGCATGCATTCCACACCGATTTGTTTTGATCAACAAAGAGTCGCCACTTAATTTTTAAAGGAGAATTAAAAAAAAAAATTAACAATGAAAACTAAAGTTAAGGACTTGATTCGTTATAATCAGAAAATTCTAGGCTTGGGAGCTTAGATACAAAAGGGGAAAATCATTGAATGAAAACATCCCATTTTGCCTAATTTGAAAATTGGCCTCTAATCACTTTCTATTTTATAATTTTAGTGGTTAATTGTTCATACAATTTATTTTCAGCCTAAAACTCTTAACTAACCTAAAACTATGTGATTGTAGTAAAAATGAATATCATATATTTTAGATTGAATGAATATTTTTATTATTAAAAAAAAAAAAAAGAAGTGATTTTTCGTTAAAATGGATTTTTGACAATCCATACACTTAAACACAAACTAAAATACATGATATTCACAAAAATATATAAAACACACAATTTTGTACATAAAGAGCATTTAACTTGGATTATTTAAATAACGATGCAATAAAAGACAAGCATATGCTATGAAATTTAAGGAGAATCACCTTGTAACACCCTCAAAATAGTAACATTTAACTCAACAGTATTGACATGCATTGATATATAAAAGATCAACAACCTTCTATTCATCAGAGTATTTTCTTACAAAAAGTATTACATGGTGACAACAAAAGTAAACGTCCCATGGGCTTACAACTTTCCAAGCCAACACTTGGTTACAAGAAATGAGTACTAACTCGTATACACATTAAGCTCTAGGCTTGAATTTACATGTAATACATCAAAAGAAAATGACATCCAAAAAGTCTGACAGCCTCTAGCCTCCCAAGCTATATCCTTTGAGGTGGCATGCTACCTGTACCTGAACATGATGTTCCCATATAGGGTGAGCCACAGCCCAGTAGAAATACACTAAACCAGCCATGAACAATGACTGAAAGATTAGCAGTTGATAGATGGCCAACTTTGATACATCCACTTTTACCACATTACAATTACATGACTTACAAGTCTATGTTACTTTTCATTTCTTTCCATTTTCAGTAGATAAGCATACTAGCTAAATCAACATATCAACAGATAAGCATACTAGCTAAATCAACATATCAACAGATAAGCATATTAGCTATATCAACATCTCAACAGATAAGTATAAGAACTATATCATACAACCAAAGATAAGCATATAAGCTATATCTGCACTTCTCTAGACAAGCATATGAGCTATATCTACACTTCTCTAGACAAGCATATGAGCTGTATCTACGGAGTTCATCCCCTATCTCCTCCCAATGCTATCCAGTTTAGAGGTACATCCCCCATCTTCCCCTAAACTGTGGAGTACATCCCCCATCTCCTCCTCTACACACAATGCATATAAACACATAGGTTCTATACACAATCAACCAATATATAAAGTTAATGTATTCTATCAACCGTCATGCTCCATGACACATTCCATTGATTAGTTTTCGTTTGCCTAATCATCATGCATTGTCTACAACAATCAAGACTATCCTCCACCGATAGCCCAAAGCAGTTATTTCTAAACAGGAAATAAATGCACAAATGGATAATATATCAACATTTCAATTTGGTGAGCGATAAATAATTCAACTACACCCTTTAATCCCATACATTCCCAATTCCAACATTTCTAATTCAATTCCTCCTTTCTCAAATTAATTATTCAAATTAATTTATCAACCAATTAGGGCAAATTCCCATAATTAACAAAACAATCCTAAGGTTCCATTTTCATCCACATTCCTTTATCTATCTCATTTTTCTATGCCAAACTTGCATTTAGGTTTATTATAAACAAAACCCCAACTTTTGTAAAATTACACAAAAGGCCCAAACTTCCTCAAAACTACCCAACAACACCCAACATATCAAAATGCTAAAATTTAATGACAAAATCCATAAGAAGGAGTAGGACATCCCTACCTCAAAGTTTGAGCTCCAACAAAGAAGATGAAGAAAACGAAAATGCTCAAAATCACAAGTTTTTCGGATCAAAAGGTAGCCCTCGACGATCAACAACTTTTTTGTAAAGGCCAAATGTGAGGAAATCACTCCTACTAGATCAATACCTAGAGAGAAGGTAGAGCTCTAGAGTAAAAAGCTCAACAATGGTGTTTTTTGAAAAGTAAGAGAGAGAAAAGATGTGAAAAAGTGATTTCAAAAAGTCAAAACACGGAGCTTTAACCCAGTCGCCCCGCTCGAGCATTCAAACCCCCGCTCGAGCGGCACTCACAGACTCCCGCTCGAGCGTCCAATCCCCCGCTCGAGCGGCGGATACGCACTCTCAGAACTTTTGCAGACAGGTACCCCGCTCGAGCGCCCAACTACCCGCTCGAGCGTCACACATAAACTCTCGCTCGAGCGTCCAAACCCCCGCTCGAGCGGACAACACTGCAGAGGAAATACTGGAAGGGTGATTTTCCCACTCGAGCGCCAAAACCCCCGCTCGAGCGGAGAAGCTACAACAAAGTCCCCGCTCGAGCGTCAAAAACTCCACTCGAGCGGACATGCCAAAATCTGGGCAACTACCTTTGGTTCTAAGTTCAACCAATCTGTAACACACCTGCCCAACACATCCTATAACTCAAATACAAAGTATGAAAGGATGTAAATAAGATTTAAACAACTGTTAACATCTACGGAACCACTGTACACAAGGGGTAAAATCCGGGATCGCTATATACCTAGATGCCAACTCAAGTGTCTTTCATGCAATACTTGAAATAAATATGACCTAATATGCAACTACATGTACAAGAATGTTCCTATGCTCGATTTGAGACTATTAATATGATGATTATGCATAAAATACACTTAACAAATAAAAAGCATAAATATAGACTAAATTACATGATGACTCGAAGTAGGCCATGTATAATTATTATGTGACTAAAATAGGCTTAAAGCATATTGTTCTAATGAAATAAAGAAGTCATGCAGAAGAAAGGCAAAAAAGCTAATAAAACTAACAATCTGCATGATAGGACGATGAACTAACAATCTAACATGGATAAATACTAAAAAATAGATCAAAAAGGGTACTGAAATAACAAGAAGAGAAGAGTATTACCTTATGATTTGTTTAAACTAAAGAGCACGTGGTCAAATAGTAAGAAAGCCGAGGTTTTCTTGTTTCCAAGCCTCCCTCAAGCAAATGTTTCTAAGATAGTTCAAATCCTTCAAGCCTTAGACGATTTTCAAAAGTTAGAGTTGCTATAAGGAGATAAGAGAAAATGGGTGTTTTGCTCTCAAATCACTTAAAAGCTTTCAAAATTCTTAACTCCTTGAAAGGAAGAAGGAGAGGGAGAGGGTTCTTATATAGGCAGGCATGGGGGACAAGCTAGAGCAACCCCCATTGCTTTTTCTTCCGCCTCCAACCAGAAATGCATCAAGATTGAGTTACCAAAAATAACTCTATCATGGTTGGATGTGCGCACGCACAAACCTCGTGCACACGCACAACCATTGTACGCACGTACAACTAATGTATGCACTCCCAACTAACGTGCGCACTCACGTTTTTGCCTTGGTACACATGTCATGCATGCATACATGCACAAGTGGGAGGTCCTATGCCCTTGGTTTGCTTGTGGCTCAAATAAACCCGAATTGCCTTCTAATTGATGTTTTTGATAAAATCGGTCACTAATTTCAGAAAATGTATTCGATCAAAGCACAACTGGGCTTCTCTCTCATTCTTGGGGTTAAAAAGTTAGTTTTTTGCTAGAAAATGGGTCCATGGGTAAATGGTCATTTGCAAAAAAGTTGATTTTTAGCCAAAATAGGTTTATACAGCAACTTCAAACAATCTTAAACATTCTAAAGATGAAGTAATTATTATTTCATCATCGGGAGCCTTGCAAGCATCCAAACTGTTAGGGTCAATCAAAATGGGATATCTACAAATGGTGGTGTAAAGCTTTTAGAAAAATGGTAAAGAGAGATAGAGAGACGGAGAAGAAAAAAGAAGAGAAGATGATGAGTGGACGACGACGGTGGTGGTAGACAATGATAGTGTGAAACTTTTGGAAAAATGGTGGAGAGATAGAAGAGAAGAGAAGATGGAACAACTTGATATGTATGGTGTTTGATAAAGGTGAAAACTAAAAGACTGAAAATTAATAAGTATTAAAAACTAAATGCTGAATTTTTTAAGCTGAAAAGCTGTGTAATAAAAATTAAAGTACTGAACTAAAAATAAGTTATTTGATATGTATAAGATCAAATTTAAAATTTATTATTTTCAAATTATATATTTTAATTTTTATATTGTGATGATAGTAGTGATGGTATGATGGTAGTGGTGGTAGTGGTAGTAGTGGTAGTGGTAGCAGTGGCATGGTGGTGGTAGCGGTGGCATATTGATGGTGATGCTTATGGCGATAATAACAATGGTGATGAAAGTGGTGGTGGTAACAGTTGCAGTGGTGGTAGTTGCGGTGGCAATGGCAATAGTGATGGCAATGGCATGGTGGTGGTGGCGGTGGTGGTGGTACTAATGGTAGCAGTAGTGATAATGGTAGTGATAGTGGTGGTGGTAGTGGTGGTAACGGTAGTAGTAATAGTGGTAGTGGTGGTTGTGGTGGCCACAGCCGCGGCGGTGATGAGTTTATAATAGTATATATCAATATTTATGTTTAATATTTATAAATTCAGTCAGAATTAAATAAATTTCATATAATTAAAAAATTTCTCAAATTTTAGCTTACATTTTAAGAGGCACCTCAATTTTTAATTGATATCAATTGTGATTGTCAAACAGGCTTAATTAATTATTACTTAATACATTTAGTTTTAAGTGTTGAATTAGGTAGGACTTATTGGTGCATTAAAAAATCAATAGAACTTAATGATATTTAAGTATACTTAATGAGACTAGTTGGTAATTACCCCTTTAAGGGTTATTCTAATGTAGGTCTCGAGGATAAATCTACGAGTCAAATTTTGGGTCAGACTTTAATTAGCCTATTGGACCAGGCTTACATGTTGGCCTTCGATCCCTACTTTTTGGGGTGATTCTATTTGTACCCAAATAATAACTCAGTACGATGTGAAATTTTAATTCCTATCATACCTTAATATAAATTTACTAATAAGGACAATATGCACTAAATTCTAAAATAATTTTTTTTTTATCATGGTATACCCAAACTAGTTATACGTATTCTTTATATTTAACTCTTTTCATCTTCTTTCTCAAATTTTAATTATTTTCTCTTCATCTTCTTTGTTCCTCCAAAACTCCAATCCACTTAATCAAAACTCACCATTATCATTAATATTATTATTATACAGATATTTTACTTTTGTCCTTTTGGTGGTTGAAGTCAATCTTCTTTATAAGTAAGATTCTCATCTCATAGTGATCTCGACAACACGATCAAGGTTTTTGGCAACTGGAAAAAAAGTTCAAAACTTCCCTTCAATCTAGTGTTTTTACTAAATCTCTGGGGGAGATTCTCACAAAAGACGTATTCTATTGCTTTTTTGTATATTGCTTTTATCCTGGACTACACACATTAAGCCCTGAATAAAAGTTTTAGTGAAGTTATAATGACAATGAAAAGGGATTTAGATATAAAGATTAAAATCTACAAACAAAAAACTTTTGTTTGAAATCTCTAGATTATAGCATGTAACCATTGCCTTCTTGGTTTTGAGATCTGAACATTACTACAAAAAATTTCCAAAAACTGACCCTCCAAATTCCAATTGGTGTTTCCAAAACAAAGTAGGAGAAACAATACAAGACTTCCAATGGTGTTGATGAAAAAACAGATTGCTAAAGGCAGCAATTGTAGCGATTTAAGTAGCTACGAAGAAACGTCTCTCTTTCACTTTGGGTTTTTGATTTATTTATTATTCGGGTGTACCTTAAATGGGTAATTTGGAAAAAAATATAAAGTGTATTGAGAGTAAATTATAATTCTAAATAATTTCATAGAGTGTACTGTGAAATTAAATGTACTTAGGCTCCGTTTGGTTTGCTTTTGGAATCATGATTATAAAGGCACACCTTTCAAAATTCATAACTAAACACACAATTTAAAATTACACAAAACTCAATTCAAAAATTAATTTCAAAACTCATAACTAAACACACAACACAAAGCTCAATTCAAAACTCTTTTGATGATATAGTGTTGAAGATGGTTAGTGATGACATTGTTAAATTATTTTTATAAAAAATCTTAAAAAAATAATTTCATATTTAAAAAATAGGGTAAATTATAATTTAACCCCCTGTGGTTAGCCTAAAAAACACGGAGCCCCCCTGTAGTTTCATTTGTAACACTTAAACCTCTAAACTAAATACCAAATTGTAATTTTTGATAGATCCGTTTATTTAACCAGAGCGTGAGATTCACGAGCATGAGAGTGTAAGCAGCACTCTCTCCTGCCAAAAACATTACACTTTTGGACCAAAACACCCTTTCTCTTTCCCCTCATTATATAAATATGCAACAAACACATTGAGGCCTCTGAAATTGCCCAGATAATCTCAGGATTTCTTCCTCACCGCACAGCAAAACTAGCCTGCAATTCCACACCACCCTCCATCTCCTTCTCATTTCCCTTTCCTTATTACGCGCTTCATCCAACAAACCAAGGCGATACCCACTGCATTGCCACACCGTTCCCATTCAACAGCACTACAACTAATATATATACACACATCTTCAAAAGCAAATCTCCAAATAAATTTGTCAAATGAATCAGACCCAGTTAGAATTAAAGGAAATCATTTTTTTGAATTGTTCAATAAAAGTTGCAAATTATAATGCAAAGAATAGTTGGAACTTGAAATAGTTTTTACCTCACAACTTCATATTTTTTTGGTTGAGGTGTTGTATGTAGGTGGCTGCTTAAACTAGGACAACCATAGCTACTTTCATAAAAAGGGGAAAAAAAAAAAAGTGAGGAAGAGGGTTAAAAAAAAAACCCAGTGGTGAGTGGTGAAAAAAAATTTGATAGGATTTATACCAACAAAACCCACTTTATCTTTTCCAAGGTGGTGTTGAAAGGTGGTGGTGACATGTGCATCCAGCTATATATAGAACTAGTTTGTAAGTATTGAGTTTTGGTGTTGTTCCAATGCATCATTGGTTCGGCCATATGGTGTTCAGACTATGGCTGGAGTGTTATTCTATTCATGGTTGCTCTATCCAGCTTGGGTCTTCAAGATGGGAAGTTTAGATCATGTTGTGAAGTTAGTACCGCCAGCATTGAGTTTTGGTGTTGTTCCAATGCATCATTGCTTTGCTTCTTGCCGTTGGTTTTGTTGGTCTCAACGCGCATGGTGGTGGTTGTGTTTAAGCTTAGTCCAGCCTGCTTTCTTGGCTGGTTAAGCTTACGATGTGTAGCTCATGTTGCAAAGAGTCTCTCTCTCTAGATTTTCTCTAGAGAGAGAAAGTTCTAATCATAGTTGTGAAAGGAGTGGTGGGTTTAGAGCTCGTCGGCTTGTTCTAGTACCTGGTTGCTACTTTACTTTGTTGGTTTCTCTCATGCTGCTTTACTTTGTTGTTGTGGTGCTTGTGTTGTTCTACTGTCAAAGTATAATCCCATGGATGAAGAAGTTGAAAATTTTACAGTAAGTTCATGTCTTACACTTCTTTGCAGTGTAGACAAGTGTTCAATTACTACAACTGAAGGCCTTGGAAATAGTAAATATGGGTTTCACCCAATCCACCAAAGGTTTGCTGGTTTCCATGCTTCTCAATGTGGATTTGGTACACCCGGAATGTGCATTTCGCTTTTCTCAGCTCTTATCAATGCTGAAAAGGCACCACGGGCAGAGCCCCCTTCAGGATTCTCCAAGCTGATAGTTTCAAAAGCTGAAAAGGCTATTGCGGGAAATCTCTGTTGATGTACTGGGTATCGGCCCATTGTTGATGCCTGCAAAAGCTTTGCCGCTGATGTTGACATGGAAGATTTGGGAATCAATTCTTTTTGGAAGACAGGAGAGAGTAATGAAGTGAAGGCAATTAAATTACCATTTTACAACCCAAGTGATCAGATTTGTACATTTCTTGAGTTCTTGAAAACGAAATTAGATATTCTATGCTTTTGAGTTCCAAAAGTAATTATTGGTATCAGCCTGTTAATGTTAAGGAGCTTACGAGCATACTGCTGGCTGAAAACGATAAACGGGTTAAATTAGTTGTTGCTAACACAGGGACTGGTTATTACAAGGAAGTAAATCACTAAGACAAATACATTGATCTGAGGCACGTCTGCTGATATAGCTTGATGTGGTATAGCTAGATGCACATGTTGGCTTGGTGTTGAAAGGTGGTGGTGACATGGAGCTCACGGTGAGAAAGAAGATGGAGAGAGAGAGAAGATGGAAATAGAGATACGAAGTAATACAAATAAAATGACTAAGTAGAAAATATCTAAGGGCATTTATGACTTTTTATTACTCTGTTACTTCTGTCCAAAATTACAGTTTAGTATTAAGTTTAGGGGTTCAAGTATTACAAATGAAACTATAGGGAGGCTCCGTGTTTTTGGAGCAAATCACAGGGGGTTAAAGTGTAATTTACCCTTAAAAAATATCTAAAACAAATATATATATATTTTTCTTCTTCAAATAATAGGTTGCAATTGCAAAAATAAAATAAAATAAATAATAATAATAATTTCACTGTTTCAGTCAACCGACCAGACAACCGACCAGACGATCGGGAGGATGTCGGAGCGGACGACCGGGTAGACCCAATCCACTTTTTTCAAAATTCAAAATTCAAAATTCAAAATTCAAAAACACCTTTGAAAACAGTTTTCAAACTTTCTTCAAAACTCATAACCAAACAAATTTTCTCTTTTCAAAACTCAACTCATAATTCCACACTCAAATCATAATTCCAAAAAGAGAATTACAATTCCAAAACTAAACCAAACGTAGTCTTAATGATTTTTTTAATTCAAATAGAATCCCTTACTTTTTGACCTAAGCTCAACCATATTTTTAAGGAGGTAATTTACCTGCATGTCCTTTTTAAAAAGTGTGTCCTATTTAATCCCAAAACTTTTGGGTCTTTTTGGTAGACCCAAAAGTATTGTGTGCATTTTTCTTCTCCTCTTGCTTCTTCTCTTCCAAAACCTTCTCTCTCTTTCTCTTCCTGATTTTTGGTGACTGGGGACCAGCGACGATGCCTTACTTCTTCTCTTTTTCTTTCTCTTTCTGATATATAGCCACCGATAACCGACGACCACCATCAATTGGGGTTCACTAGCAACCACTGAGCACCGACCCCTTACTTTACACTTACTTACAGTGAAAGAGATGAGTTTCTGAAGAAGAATATGAGTAGATCTACTCAAATCTGATGTAAATCTATATCAGATCTGAGGAAATCTAAATAAAAAATAATTGTCAGAGTATAATCTTCGCTCTATATTTGTTTCTCTCCTTCGATCTTTCAATTTTTTTTTTACTTTTTCTATACTACACACTTCTATTTTATTGTTTTAATTAAGAAAATTTTAAAATTCTGAACAAATTTTTTTTGAGTTTTAATTACATGCGGTAAAAACTGTAAAATTTTACAATTTTAGCTTCTTTACTTTTTTTTCTTTTTTTAATTGAGAAAATTTTCAAGTTCTGAATAAAGTGTTTTCGAATTTTAGTTACATGCGGTGAAAACTGTAAAATTTTACAATTTCAATTTTTTTTGGTGCTAAAATGAATCATATTTTAAAACTGTAAATTTTTACAATTTCATAACATTCTTTAACTTTAAAATTTTACAATTTCATAATATGTTTTTCAATTTGATTAATAAGGATAAATGTTTAATAGAATCATACTTTTAAATTGTAACATTTTACAGGTTTGATCAATCTTGGAGATTATTTGTTTAAACCTTACAAAAATTAAAAAATAATATATGTTTTTTTTCCTATTGTTGCTATTTGTTGTTGTTATGTTTTTTTTCCCCCTTTAGTTTATCAATATTTAACACTTTTTGCTATATTTTTTCACTCTAGTTTCTTTGTTTACCTTTTTTTTCAACAATATTTTGGACATTTCGTTGAATATCTAACAATATTCTTAACATCCAACGAACGTTTTTGACATTTCGATGACTTTTAGTGATATTTAGAACACTTTGGCGAATTTTTGGCGATGCTCCGGTGACTTTTTGATTATGTTGAACATTCTAGCGAGTTTTCGATGATCGTTTGATGGAAGTCCGACTGTGGTGGAATATAACAACATCTTTAAAAAAAATTTGAAAAAAATATAAATTTTTTTGATAACAATTAAAATTATAAAGAATTAACCAGTACAAATATTTTATTTTGAAATTAAATGAGTTTTAAACTTTATATATGACACTTGCAATAAGTGCTTTTTTTAGGAAAATGTTGGGCCAAGCTGGGCAACTCCGACACCTGGCCTAGACCTAGTTCTATAATACGCTTAGAGTAATAAAATGATATATATATATAAATAAACCATTCATTTAATTAAACTATAACAAACAATACCACTATAGTTTTTTTTGCTGGGAATACCACTATAGTTTAAGCCATATAACCAGTTGTTGTTCGCTAGATTTTTTTTTTTTTTTTTTTTTTTTTAATAATTTTATGTAACCTATTTGAGTGAGGTTGTGTTGGGGAGTTTAGAAAAAGTAAAATATACATGTATATATTTATACATGAAAAAAAGAGAAAAAAAAGTTATTAAGTTACTTTGTTTTTATTTCATTTTCATTTATTTTATCTTTTTGGATTGAAGCCTTTGCTCTTCACACTACTAACAATTCATTTTTTAAAATATTTTTCTCTCTCTTATTCTTTCTAATATTGTATTTGTAGTATTTGTTGTGTTCAACTTTGCTAAGTTTGTTTGAAAAGAAAAATGTTAGCCAAGTATTTTTATGTCAAGTGTTTGGTAGTTTAGAGAATGAGTGAGTATTCCAATGGTATATTCAATGTGTGCATTATATTAAAGTCAATTTACTTAAATGATTTAAAAAATAAGTCAGTTAATGTTTAATTTTTAGTAGGCTTTGTAATATTATCCCTCACAATTCTTTGCCTCTACTTGCCCTTTCCTTGCCATTCCTCGTCCCTGTCCTGTGAATGAGGGAGGGGCATGAGAGCAACGAATAATGATGTCGGAAACCTACCGAGAGGAATTGAAGGTAAAGGGGAGGGATTAGAATTTAGAGTGTAGTGACAATAGCAATTGAAAAGAGTGCGGGAAAAGTTAAAAATGGAATGCAGGGTTTTGTCGTGGTTGTCGATGGAGGTGACTAATGATTGAAGTTGGAGGAAGAAGATGGAAAAGGAAGATGTTCACATAATGCAAAAATAATAATAATATAAAATTCTACACGCATTTTACATATTTTCATATATTTATATATATTTATTCATTTTACACATATTTTTATACTTTTTCTTTATTATGAAGTTTTCAAGTTTAACCAACGCCAATGAGCTATCTTTTATATTCCATTTCAAAAATAACGTTGACACATAATTATAGATATATTATTATACAAACTTTTTCTTTGTAAATTATTTTTTATTATTTGTCTATCATACTAACAGTATTATAATTTAAAAATATTTTTCACTAAATTATGATTATTTTCTCTAATACTATTTAATTTGTATTAATTATTCTAATTAGTGTTTTTTTTGTTTTTTGTTTTTAACAAGAGATGAGTTGAGAAAGGGAGAGAAGATAAGGTGGCAGGTGCAGAAGATGGAGAGAGTAACCGCTGAGCAACCAAAATCCTGAAAAGGACAGGTGGCAAGTGGGACATGGTTTTAAAGGTTCTGATTGGCCATTGAAAAAAGGCCTCACGAGAAACTTGGTTCCTCATAATGTCTCCAACACAAATTATTACTCTCTTTCTCTCTCCCGGTAATTATTAGGTAGTCCTGTGCACCATAAGATAATATTTTAAATTAATAACATAGTAAAAACATTTGCTTGGTCACAATTTTTTAAAAAATTCTTACTTTTTATTTTTTGTATTTTTTTTGTTTTTACTAAATTTTTTTAATATTTTAAGCAATTTTTTTTACTTTTTAGACATATCTAACATAAATATACCTAAAAAGTAAAAAAATTATAAAAAAAATCTTTTAAAAATTCAGTAAATACCAAAAATATAAAAAAATACGATAATTCAATACATTTTTTTATATTTTTATGTATTTATTAATTTTTTAAAATATTTTTTTACAAATTTTTTTACTTTTTAGATACATCTAAGTAAAGTGCATTTAAAAAAGTATAAAAAAATATTTAAAATTTTAAAAATATTCACTAAAAATAATAATAAAAAAATGAAAACAAAAAAACTCAATTTTCAAAAAATTTAATCAAAAAAACTAAAACCAAACACACTGATTTGAGTTTTTTTTAAAAAAATATTCTAAAAAAATAATTGAAAGAATTAACCTACTTTTTAAACTATTTGAAAAATTAACCTGTTTTTTTAAAATTGCATTCATTTTGAAAATGTAATTTTAAATTAAAATTGTATTTTTAACATGTAATTTCATCTTAAAATTGTATGTTGAAAATGTAATTTATGATGACATGGATTTCACTAAGATGTATTACATTTTCAACATGCGATTTCAAAAAACAGGTTAGTTTTCCAAATAATTTGAAAAGTGGGTCAATTCTCTAAATTATTTTTTTAAATATTAAAAAAAACTCTAAAAACATTCAACCTGCTTTGTAGTATTTAAAATTTTTAATTTATATTTTTATATTTTTAATAATTTTTTAAATAGTGTAATTAATTTTTAAAAAAAATTTAGATTTACTTAATCTTAATATATTTAAAAAGTAAAAAATTTGTATAAAATTTTTATTAAATATAAAAAAATACAAAAATGTATTAAAGTTTCATATATTTTTTTATTTTTTGTATTTGGTGAATTTTTAAATTTTTTTCACAAATATTATACTTTTTAAAGGTATTTAGATTAGGTATATCTAAAAATAAACAAAACTGCATAAAATATTTTTAAAAATTCATTGAAAATAAAAATATATATATAAAGTGAAAAACTTATAATTTTTTGAAAAGTTGACTCAATTTTCTAGGACCAACCATGATCATTGTAAATCTACCAGATAAAGGATATCCCATTTTTATTTTTATTTTTAATTTAATTCATATAAAATATTATAATAAAATGCAATGAATTACAATAAAAAAAATGGGTAAATAAAAATTGCTACACATTGTTGTTAAAAAAAAATTCGCTAGTCAATAATCGCTACACATTATTGTCACCCACGTATTGATATTTCTAAGTAATTTTTCTACATCAAATTTCCGAATTTGTAATATTAATGAGTTTTGATTATATCAAATCGTATTCAAGATTTATATCTAAATTTAATAGTAATAGTATTATTAGTTAAAACTAGCAGTTGACCCGTGCAATGCACGTATTATTTTTAAAAAAAAATATATTTGATGGTACAATACGTGTTATAAAACAATAATTTTAATTTTAATTTAAAATTAAAGTATGATTTTAATTATTTATTTTAATAATATTGACGCTATCGTTCTATAAAATTGTCACTGGAATACTTATATATATATATATAAATTTTAGTTAAATTATTTGTGTATTTTGATAATTTTAGTTCTATCATACTATAAAAATCTAATTATCATAAAATAATTTTGTATGATATATATTAAATTATAAAATAGTATAATAAATACTCATTTTGATATTAAAAATAATAGTTAAATTAGAAAAATAATTAGTAATATAAAATTAAAAAGTAATTTTAACTGTTTAATTTTCTTTTATATTCATCTGAAAAATAAAAATATGTAGAAATAGAAATTATATACAATTTATTAAAAAAATTAAATATAAATATGTTGTAATTGGATTATCATATAATAATTTTATATGATATATATATATTAAATTATAAGATTGTAAAATAAATATTCATAATTAAATTAAAATATCAACTATATAAAATAAATTTAACGATTAACCAAGAAAGAATCGCATAACAATATCTAAACCGAAAAAGGAAAAATAATGAAAACAACCAATCGATAGATACATTTTCGTGTGAAGTAATTAATTATCTGTAATACGATGTCAAAACATAAAAGAATTTATTATTCAACAATTGAAAAGGTAACTCAAGCAGTAAATATAAACTTTAGAGGTTTTATTGTTATGCATGTTTTTTTTCATATGAGTTGTGATTATATAAAATAATGTATAAAACGAAGTATAATTTCATACTAGAATCATTATAAAATTTAAACGACAAATCCATAATATAGAATTGGTATTGTGTATAAAATAATGTACGAAAAAAATTAAAAATAATAAAAAAGAAGACAATGTAGTATTAAAAAAATTCTAATACTCTTGAAAGAACTAAGAAAAAAAAAGTGAAATGCAAAATTAATATTGAACTTATGAATTATTTCAATTTATTATAAAAAATATATGAAAAATAAATATTTATCAAATATGGTCTATATAAAATAATCTCTCTTTAAAAAATAAATTTTTATAATATGCCACTTAAATATTGAAAAAATATTATTTTTAATAATGTAAATATGATTAGGGTGAAATGACATTTATGAAGCGTAGTCAAAAAATATACATAATAAAAAAAGTTCTTGTACAAATAAAAATAAAAATTGGTTGATTTCTGGTTTATTGATTGATTCTGGTTTATCGACAATAACGATGTTACGATGGGACTTGTTTACTGCTTGGGACCACATTGGTGATGGCACCATCAAAAAATAAGGGTAAGGGGTGGTTTGAGATCCCCTAAATAATTTATCTTTTTATCTTTTTTTTATTATATTATTTTTTTATTTTTTTGTATATCTTTTTATAAAAAGACAAAAAATACACTTATTTAGATCATCTCAAACAATTCCTAAATAGCACTGGCACCATAGAATGAAAGTTTGATATGGCGTCGCGCTACAACATTTTTATGATATTTTTTTTGTATAAATTTTTATATATGATTATAATTTTTTATTTTTATTTTTGTTTTTATCATTATTTTTTTTTTCGTCTATTCAACCACATTTATTACAGTATTACCAAACTTCATCATTCACATTTATTATAGTATTATAGAATTTTTATATATTTTTATTTTTTTGTATTTAGTGAATTTAAAAAAAAAATCACAAAATATTATCCTTGTTAAATATATCTAGATTATGTGCATCTAAAAAATAAAAAAATTCTTAAAATGTTACAAAAATTAGTAAAAATAAAAAACACACAAAAAATAAAGAAATTTAATTTTTTTTGTGAGTTAAACCAAAGAAGATGATTTTTTTTCTTTTGAAATGATATGAACAAAATATCAATATTATTTTATTATTTTATATATATAAAGACTAAAGAACAAATATGTCATTTTATATGTATAAAGACTAAATGGGTTCGTTTGGGAAGTAGATTGGCTTTTTTACTTTTTTGGCTACTTTAGACTGGGGCTAAAAAGTCTAATTTGAGAAGGGTTTTTGGCGGGAGAAATAATGTAATGATTATGGGTTAGATGTAATGTTTTGTCTTATTGGGCTAAAAAGCCTATTTTATTTTTTGTGGCTAAAATAGCCAAAAAAAGCCTGGAAACCAACTTGCCAAACAGAGCTTAAATATGTTATTTTATATGTAGGTGTAATTTTTCAAATGTGATGGGGTATCTGTATTAAACAGAAACTTCAAGAGTGTTATTATAATTTACCTAAAAAATAATAAAACAAAGTCACAAATCATAATTAGGTTTTTTTTTTTTTTTTTTGAATGGGAAAAAATATATATTTCGTGGGAACATCACAGCATCTGCGGATCCTAGCCATAAGATAATCAATTGTCGGCTAGATTTAACTCAACCCAAAGGAAGAGACTCATCACTGAGGCACCCAATGAAACTCAACCACGTGCTGCCATAGAAGACACTAAGTATCGATTGGAGTATAGTGCGGGGTCTCCAAAGAGAATCAGCTGGACAAAGCCAGCATTTTGTGCTCCCAAGAGTTGAACCTAACACACTCTTGTGGAAATGACTGCCTTTTCCACGAGACCACTACCCCTAATGATCATAATTAGGCTGGTTGATCCACCATATCAATTTGCTTATAATTATTTTTTATTTTTTATTTTATGAATTTTATAAATGTATGATGTAATTTTTGCTTAACATTGATTAGACATAAATAATTTAAATAAATTGTTAGATTTTTGTAATTAGCAATCTCGTTTAACAAAACTCGTTTCAGTTGTAATTTTATTCGCTCTTTTGTTCCAGTGAAGTTATGAGTGTTTAGATGTGAATCTAACCCAAAATATGTCTTGTAGAGGAATTTATGACCTTAATCATTTCATTTGTGCACTCAAGAGAAAAAGAATCATCTAGTACTAATGCAGAGCATCTGAACTTCCGAGAAGAAGTTTTACTACTCAAGCGGTGAAAGTTGCACTCGAGCAATCAGCCTATATGTTTCGCACTGCCTTTAATCACACCGCTCGAACGGTGAAATGTACACTCGAACGGTCTGCGTGATCCTATTTTTTATAAAATGCGTCGTTTGGTGTTGTTAGGGTTTAGGCTGTCCAAATTTTCAAAGAGGAAGAAAATACAAAGTGTTTCATATTTGAAGGTGCTTTGTGAGTATTTCCTTGATGATTTAAGAGTGATCAATGGATCCATGAATTTTATATCAACATCATCAAGAGATTTGTTTGTTTTCTTTTATTCACAAAAGAGAGAGTTGTTTTTCAGCGAATTTCACGGAATTTGGGTCTGAAATTTTGGTAGATTTCGAAGTCGCTCATCGTTGTGGATTCGACATTAGCGTTATGGATTCAACGTTGGACAAGACAATTTCGAGGTGAAGATGGTAGTAGAAGAAGCATATTGGGGTCAATTCAATTCAAACATGGATTTGCTAAGTAATTTAGAGTACACTTGTTTAATTCCTTTTTGTCTTCTTAGCAGATTGTTTTGTGGTTTTGGCCCGTGATTTTTTTTTATCATAATTAGAGGAGCTCCAATTGTAATTTTTCTACGTTAAATCGTTGTGCCGATTTATCTTTGATTGTTTGATTGAGATTATTATTTATTGTTTAAAAATTGAAATATAGTCACAAATCAATATTTTGGAGATTTTTAAATTTTTCATAAATTTAAAAAATAATTGTGGAAAGAAGAAGAAAATGTGCTGTTAGTTTCAATTTTTTTATTATTGACTTTTATCTTGATAGAAGCACTAAACACACCCTTGAATTTTTTTTGTTTGGTTTAGTTTTAGAAGCATTATTTAAGTGTGGAGTTATATTTTAAAAGATAAATTTTTAAAAAGAGTTTTGAAAAGAAAAAACTTATTTGGTTATGAGTTTTGAAAATAATTTTTTGAGTTTTGAGTTGTACTTCGAAATTGTTTTGAGTTTATTTTTTAAAAATATTTAAAAATTTTCTTAATTTTGTTTTTTTAGGGTAAATATTTTTTATTGTAAATATATATTTTTTAATATACGTTGTGTTTACTACATTTGTGCGCTGTATTTTTTTTAAGTATTTAAATTTTTTAAAATATTTTTTTATATATTTTAAATGTTTTATTTTATTTAAATATTTATTTTTTATTTTTTAAAAAATTTAACAAATTTTGGATTGCCCATATATATCTAAATTATAACAAATTATTTGGCCAACATTTAAAAAAATAAAAACATATTTTTTTTTTTGGAAAAATTTTGAAAAATCTAAAAAATTTAAAAAAAATATATTTTTTTTAAAAAAAAAAAACAAAAAACAATTTTAAAGAACAAAATAAAAAAATAATTTTTTTGATTTTTTTTGGTTTTAAAAATAGGGTTTTGAAAGAGTTTTGGTTATACATTTTGAATTGAGTGTTTTGATTATGAATTTTAAAACTTTTTTTTTATCCAAATTAAGTTTCCAAAACTTAACTAAACACTACCGTATTGTTTATCTCACATGATTCAAATTAATTCTTACATTGATAACTTTTTCAAGATAAATTTTGTATTGAATTTGGATTGACTTGACTGCTTTGAGATAACTTGGTGCTTGGGTTTGTCGTTGAGCTTAAGGTTAGGACAAGCTAGTCGGAGCTATAGATCAAATTTGGACAAATTCTCTATAGTTCAAATTGATTTTGGATAAATGTTTTTTGCATAATTGAAACAATATTATTAAAAAATAGTTTTTGTAATACTATAGTAAAGTATGAGTTCACATTGCTAAAATGCCCAAATCACTGAAAATGCTCTAACTATACATTTTAGCCATGGGTCAATATCAGAATTGTTATGTATGATCAAATATTTTTTTATTAAAATTCTTTAGTTCTTGTATGATTTTTATATGTCATAATTGCACTATTTTTGTAAATATGATGAATTCTTTATATACATAATTAATTTATTGTATAAATACACATAAAAGTTGAAATAAAATAATGAAATATATTCAATGATCATACATTCGTTACTTATTTTTAGAATTTTGTCGTGAAAGGTCCATCAAAAAAAAAAAAAAAATGTTTTAAGGACACTGGATTGAAATACCATAACTTTAAATTTAAATGTTTATTCTTGAAAAAATTAGAGAAATTTTCTTTTCAAATTATAAAATTGTGAAGAAAAAAAAAAACACTGTCAAAATGTTCTTGTCCAATCTAACATTAACATTGTAAAATTTCACTACCAAAACACTAACCATCCCAATTATCACAAATATTTTATTTTTTGAGATAATAAAATAGAAATAACACATTGGGGTCTTATTGGCTATTTTAGGCTATTTTGTTTTTTTTTTGTTGTAAATTTTAGCTCAAAAAACAGCCATAAACCCACTTCACAAACAAGGCCTTTATAATTAAAAAATAAAATGACATAATACTATACGTTTTGAGTTATAATTAAAACAAAATATCATAATCAAACATTACATGAAATATAACTAAAGATTACATGAGTCATAATTAAAGAAGAAAATTGATCATAACGAAATAAGAAAATGACATAACTAAGAGTGCATATAGTACACCTCTTTTAAAGGGTGCGTTAGGGCTGTCAACTGATCGTATTTAATCCGAATCCGGCTTGAATCCGATCCGAAAATCCGAATCCATTTACAAAAAAATCCAGTCCGTCAATACGATTTCGTTTATTAAACGGATTGAATATGCAAAAATCTGGCCCGACCCGATAATCAGATATGACTATTCTCAATTTGAATGAAGAAAACACAAAAGGAAAAATAAAATAAAAAAAAATAAAATTGTAGCTCAATAAATAAATAAATGGATCGGATCGGATTATCGAATCAGACATCTGAAATCATTGGATTCGGATTCGAATATCTACAATCGGATATAGAGGTGAGCATGGCCTGAATTGGTCTGGATTGGGGTAAAATCAAGATCAATCTGTTATCTACGGTTATTGAAAAATTGGAACCAATCTAATCTGTTTAAATCGTGGAACCAATCCGAACCAATCCATTTAAACACGGATTGAATCGGTTTAGGACCACGGATTCACATAATTAAATAACAAATATATATATATATATAACATTTTAATTTCATAAAAACATAAACATATCATCATATTAGTTTCATAATAGTAACACATATTTCCATAATAGCGACATACTATTCTAGAATTTAAACAACTATAAAAAACTAATTCCACCATAAGCATTTATACCATTAGAAATTAAAACTAAAAGCTAATAAACAAAAGCAATAAAAGAATATACTTTGCGAGTTTAGATTTGGGATTAGGTTTTATATGGAATAAGAGAAGATACTATGCGGAAAGACGTATAATATAAATATAGGTTATTCGTATACGATTTGGATGTTCCAATCAAGAACCAATCCGTGGACTACAGATTTCTAATTTTTTAATTCGAAACCGAACCACGGATTCAAAAAATCAATGCAAACCTACCGGACTGAACTGGACTGGATGGATCGGATTATGGATTTCACGGATTCCTTACTCAGGCCTAATCGGATATGGGCTAAACGGATTCGAATCGGATTCGGACTTGTCTTAAGTAGGTCGGATTCGAATTTTGATAGATTCGATATGAACCTGATCCATTTACAGGCCTAGGGTGTGTATAGTAGAATTTGCCCCATCTCTTCATATATTGCATGTTTGGAAAGGTGGGTTTGTAGCCAAAATTGATACCCTTTTTAGTGTTTATTGTCTAGTTTGATGTAATTATTCATATTTCTAATTGAATTGGGTTTCTCCCAAGTTTAGCAGAATTGGGTTTCTCCCAAGTTTAGCAAGGCCTATCAGGAGTTTTGTTTTCGATAATTTGAATAATTCATTTTATAAGGCTCTCAGTGTATATTATTTATAAAAAAAAAAAATGAAATCAATCTGATAATTGTAATCTTTTTATTTTAATCTGTTTGTCTCTAAAAAATGGATGGTCTATTTTATCGCTTTTGTCTTTGGTAAATTGGACGACAAATACATTTTTAAAAATAGACTATCTATTTTTGGGGGCAAATTACACCATTGGTTCTTATATTTTACCCTTTGTATCATTTTAGTTCTTACAATTTCAATTAATTCAATTTTGACATATAATTTTAGATTTTGTGTCAATTTGGTCCAATTGATAATATTATCTGTGTTTTTTAAGGAAAATTATCACTAAATTAGTTGAAATTAACTCATTGAGTTGAGTAAGTTTATAGTTTTGCCCTTACAACTATGACATATGACACTTATGTGCATATTTTTTTATTAAAAAAATAAAAATAAAGAGTTGTAATTAATTGGACTAAATTGAAACAATGTCATAAACTCAAGATCAAAATCGAGCTAATTGAAATTATAAATACTAAAATGACACAAGGCCAAAGTACGAGAACTACCATCATAATTTGTCATTTTTTTTAAGAGTCAAACATGATAAAATAAAAATGTTACGATTATTATATCTATTTAATTGTTTTCACCGATGATGTATATGGATGATTTTACAAAATAAATTGTTGGAATAATCAAAACGGGTGTCCTCAAATTTTGTGAAATTTAAATTTAAAATTTAGTAATGTTATACAAATAAAAAGATTATACATAATTTTCATAAATAATAATGTGACTCATTATCAATCTTTCACTTTTAAAACAAAATACCATTAAAAATGAATTTATTTACAACGATGATATTAAAAGTTCTACTTGCAAATATTATGGTAGCTTAGGTTCTGTCTAAGATTTTTTAAATTAATAAGTCCTATTTAGTAAAACTGAGAATATTATCATTTTTAAAAATTTTTTAAAATTAAGAATATTATCAATTTTGCATAGTAATGTTCCAGATAATTGTTTCATTAACTGATGAAAAAAAAAAGCAGAGTATGAGATTAAACGTTTTTGCCATTCTACTTATTGGTTTGATTAAACTATTCACTAAAACCAAGAACATTATCAGTTTTTTCTAGTTTTAAAACTGAGAATATTATCATTTTTTTCATTTTTCATTTTTCATTTTTAAATTTTAATTTTTTTTTTTTGTTTTGAACATCAATGTTCCATCATTATGCTCCTTTATAGACATAAAATTTTTAATTTTGTACAAAAAAAATAATTCAATTTTTTCAATTTGAAAGTTAATCTTTTAAAGTTCTAAAAATCAAAATAAACGTTAAATCATTATATTCCCTTATAGATTATAATAAATGATGAACAATTATTGTTTGAAAGACAATTTTGACTATTAAAAATCTATATATTATATAAGTAAAAGGGCATTTCTAACCACAACTCTTGTGGGAGCTTCATTATCTAAAAATAAAATTTCTAATTTTTTGATTTTAAATAATTAAAAAAATCTTTTATAGCTCTCATTCAAGCAAATAAATAATAATAATAATAATAATAATAAAATAAATTAATTAATTAATATCTTTTGATTTATGACTTTCAAATGGAAAGTATATCAAATATATAAAATAAAAAATAGAAAGTACACCAATCCATTTCAAAATTCAAATTTGAGAGGCGCTAAATATGAAAAGCATTCTATTAATTTAAATTTAAAATTATAATGATTTATCCCATAATATATAAGTTTTAAATAATGATATATTCCATAATTTATCTATATATCTATATACTATTATAATTACAAAATATTGTCATTTCATTAAGGTTGAAAGTTGTAATTCTTTTTTTCTCATTTTTTTTTTTTAATTTTGTTTACTTTTTTGTTAATACATGTTGCAATATGACTGGTTTATAATTTAATTTTATATTCTTAAAATAAAATTTTAAATTTGGATTCTTACTTAAATTATGTTACTATAATTGGAATGAGATCAATATTCATTTCTTAAATTTTGCATCATTTATTAAATTATAAAATAAAATTTCAAATGTAAATTTTTCTTCAAATTATATTACTACAATTAGAATGAACTCAATATTCACATCTGTCATAATATTATTGGTCTAAATATAATTTGTTTTAAATAGATGTGTTCAAATTATTAATCGCTATTAATTTTTTTTCTTTTCTTTGTTTTAAATTTTATATATATAAAAAATATATCCTTCTAAACTATAAGGACTTGAATAATAATATTTTTTAATATAATTTTATTTTTTAACAAAAGAACAAAATATAACCTTTTTAGTATTTACCAAACATGGTGGATTTTTTTAGATTTTTTTTTTAATTTATCTCAATTGTCAATTAAAGAAATTAAAATAAAGAATAAAGATATATTTGGCTCAAATTGTAAAAAAATTACTTTTGCCAAAATAAATTAAAAAGAAACGTTAATTTTTTTTTTATTATTAAAAGTGATAGTTCGTTAAACTTTTTTATTTAAAAAAAAAAAGAGGATTATAGGTGATAATTTATTATTTATCTGAAATTATTTTCAGATTAAAAGAAAATATCATATTAAATTTTTTTCTTACCTTTTTTTTATTCGAATGCTTTTATTTTGTAAGAATTTTTTTTATTCTATTAAATATTGTATTGTAATTTTTAAATTAAAAAGAATTTCTAAAAAATCATATTTAAATTATGTATGCCATTATAAAAAGTAAATTTTTTTAATATCAACTTAGTGGTAGTTTGGGAAGTACTAAATAAGTATGTTTTTTTACTTTTTACAAAAATATGTATAGAAAGTATAAATGTGATGTGACCCCAAAAAGATAATTAAATATATATTTTTTACTTTTTACGAAATGCTGTGTAGAAAAGTAGAGATGTGATGTGACCCCAAAAAAATAAAAATATAAAAAAAGGTAAGCTAATATGGCATTTCCCAAACAACATTTTATTTGATGATCCCTTTCTGAAAGGTGTATTTTTTTAAAAATATTTTCAAGAAAAATTGTATTGGAAATCTTAAGTATGTTGCTTTTTCTTTTATTCATTAATATTAAATTTTTAATTAATTTTATTTATTATTTAGAGAAATAAATTATCAAATAATTTATATATTTATATATATAATTTTGTTTTGATTGCTCAAGTTATCTGGTGTTTCTATCCAAATCCACTCAAATTTAATTTGAATTTTTGAGTTTCTGCGTATGTCCTCATTTAATTAAAAACTATATTGTTTAATCTTTAAAAAATTTTAAGCTCGACTCAAGTTACTTGAGTTGAGCTCACCTAAGTTTGCAATTCTAGTAAGGGAGGTTTAAAGTTACATAATTAAATTTGTGATAAATTAAAAAATAATAAATAAATTATGATAAAAGTGGGACTTAAATTGTAAATTTTAATTTTTTTTGTTTTCATAATTTGTATACAAAAATTTAACTATTTACATTATTTTGTATAAAAATATATTATTAATTTTTTTATATACCGTGCATAACACGTGTTACCACTAATTTAATAAGATTTGAAAATCTAAAAAATCTTAATTAAAACTTAATGAAATATAAATTCATAAATTAAGTTATGTGTAAATATCCCAATATTAATATATCATCCTTGTTAAATTTTTTTGGTATAAATTTCATATAAGAATACGATTTTCCTTTCAAATTTGAGTGAAACGCCCATTAAAAAAAAGGCCTCAAATTCATGCAAACAAAAACAGTGCCGCAAATCGTGACACAACACAACACAGCCTTGCAAAAACGTAACGTTCCAAGCCAGAGAAGCCATCATTGCGCGTCTCTCACATTTTCCCTCAATCAAAAATCTCTCTCTCTCTCTCTCTCTCTCTCTCTCTCTGTGGTGAAGCTTCCGTTCCTTTCCTTTCCTTTCCTTCACTCCAAGCAAGAGAGAGATGTTACCCAGAATCAACAACACCCTGGCGTGGATGGAACACAGAGGAGACGAAGAAACACCTTCCTGGGCTCAAAACAACAACAACAACAACAACAATTGCTTTGTAGAGCACAAAGACGAAATGGGTTCACTCTCTACATTCAAATCAATGCTTGGTGTTGAAGATGACGAAGAAGAATGGTATATAACCAACAACAACAACATCCAAAACCAAAACCACCATCCTATCACTTTCCCAACAAACTTCACTGACGCAGATAACAACAACAACAACAACAACCACAACATGTTGTTACAGCCGGTGGATTCGTCTTCTTCTTGTTCACCATCGTCAGCTTCGGCTTTTACCAATCTCGACCCATCTCAGCTACAGTATTTTCTTCCGCCAAAACCCACTTCCATGCCTTCTCTCTTCAATTTGATGCCCAGTAACTTGATAGACAACAGTTTTGATATGGGTTTTCTCGATACCCACCAAGGTTTGAGTTCTTTCAACAGGGGAGGAGGTGGGGTTTTGACTGGCTTCACTGATTTGAGCTCTCAGATTCATATGGCTACTCCCAATTTGGTCTCAGATCCTCAATTTTCAACTACCCATTTGCTTCAATTGGCCCAAAACAACAGCACAGTGGGTGCAGGTGCCGGTGTCGATTTCGGGTTTCGGGGTTTTGAGGAGGCTTCTGGGAATTCTTTGTTTCCAAATAGATCGAAATTGTTGAAGCCACTTGATAATTTTGCTTCAGTTGGAGCACAACCAACTCTGTTTCAGAAAAGAGCTGCTCTCAGGAAGAGCTTGACCAACAATGGGGCTAGTTTGGGGGTTTTGGGTATTGAAGGTTGTGGGATTGGAAGCAATGGTGAAGGGTATAATGGGCAAATGGAATTGAGTAATGTGAATGAGAAGAAGAGGATGAACATCAATGAAGATGATTTTGAAGATGTGAGTATTGATGGGTCGGGGTTGAACTATGATTCGGATGACTTTATGGAGAACAATAAGGTGGAAGAGAGTGGGAAAAATGGTGGGAATAGCTCGAATGCGAATAGTGCTGTTACCGGTGGAGATCAGAAAGGGAAGAAGAAGGGGCTTCCGGCCAAGAATTTGATGGCGGAAAGGAGGCGCCGGAAGAAGCTCAATGATAGGCTTTACTTGCTGAGGTCTGTTGTTCCAAAAATTAGCAAGGTAAGAATTTCTTTACAGCAATTTTCTCGTGAATTACAGCTTGAATTATTGACATGTTTTGGATTCTTAGGTGGTGGTGGTGGTTGTGTGAGTTTTTTTGTTTTCTGTGTTCACAAGAAAGGGCAAAAACAAGGCTTATTTGGTGCAAAAATATTTTGAAAATAAATAAAAACAAAAATAAATAAACATGTTTGATGAGTGGTAAGTGGGAGAAAATGATTCATGTAGCCGATTCTACTTGGTTGGGACACAAGGCTCAGTTTGGTTTGATTTGATGAGTTGCCGGGGAGGTGATGACCGGCGGTGAAGGGTGGACAGATGTAGTGGTTGATGGTGGCCGGAGTGTCGCTAGGTCACGGGTGGTGACCAGCTAGCTAGTCACCAGAAGGTGGCTAGAGTTTATAGGAGCTTGCCACGCAGTTGGCCAAAAGATGGCCGGAGCTTGACCGGCCAGCTTGGGTGGTGGCCGGAGGTGGTGGGAGAAGGTGGAGAGGGTGAACTTATTTTGAAAATAAGTAAAAAACATCTATTTTTTTTGTTTCCAAAATTTTGAAATTTTGAAATCAATTTTACTATTTTGGAAAACAAAAATAATATACCAAAAAAATTTTCATTTCCAGTTTCCAGAAAACATAAAAAAAAAAAAGAAAAAGTAAAAAGAAACGGAAGCATTACCAAACAAGGCCTTAGTAATTTGTTTTTTGTTTTTGTGTTTTCTGTTTGATTACCTGCATCTCTTGCCTTGCTTGGGTCAAAAAGTTCTGTGAATTGAATATGAATGTTAGTATTAAATTGTTTCACATGGATTTTGGTGGTTCTTTTAAAAAAAGACAAATATTTATGGACCACAGCAATTATGGTTATATGATAAATGAATGTTTGTGAATGTAGCTTTTCTCACTGGCACACTAAGTATTAAATTGAATTTTATATTTCTATTCGCTGAATAGTTTGGGTTTCTTATCAGTTCCTTTGAAGCTTATCTTTTTGTTCACTGGCACACTATCCCTATCCAACCTCTCTCTGGTCTTTGTTAGGACAAGTTCATATTTGGATTGAAAATGCCAAAAAACCTTGTGGAAAACTTAAAAATATTGGAAATAGTCATGTTTGAAGAGTTCTCTAGGATTGGTTCTTTGCACTAGATTAAGATTTGATGAGAGAGAAAAGTTTGAGCCTCTTAGGTATTCCGAGCATTTATGTGGGTCAAACTATTTTTAATCTTACTACTTTATGACGCACATAAAATAAAACAGTGGTTTATACCAAGCAAATTTTTTTATTATCAATGAAAATGTTAGTAAAATAAAAACATCAATAGAAGGCAAAAAGGGACTATACCCTAGAATGACAAAAGAAAAGAAAAGAGAATTAAAGAATAAAATTATTTTTAATCTATTTTTCATTTAAATTCATTAATTGATCAAGGTTTTGACAAGATCTAAGGTCACTTCAACACATTGATCATGCCAGTTCAGTGGTAGCTATTAGTCTAGTGTGCGTAAGCTGGCTCAGGATACCCTACATTGAAAAAAAAAAAAATGAATTCAAAGCTCCTAAATTGAAATTGTACGGTGTGTAAAATGGTATGATGTGGGCTATATTGTTCTATTATGTTGACAGATGGACAGGGCTTCGATTCTTGGGGATGCGGTTGAATACCTGAAGGAACTTCTGCAGAAGATCAGTGATCTCCACAACGAACTCGAGTCGAACCCTCCGGGTTCTTCATTGACACCTACTGCCACAAGCTTCTACCCTTTGACACCGACCCCACATTCCCTGCCCAGCCGCATCAAGGAAGAGCTTTGCCCAGGTTCATTGCCGAGCCCAAATGGACAACCTGCAAGGGTAGGCCTTCATTCTTCTGTCTACAGATGCCTAGGGCCTATTTGGTTGCATTTTCGGTTTCTGTTTTCTATTTTAATTTTTGGAAAGCACTAAAAACCATTTTTGACGAGCTGTTTGGTCGTGTTATCTCTGTTCGGATGCAATTATGTATGATAGACTCTGCACTACAATAATCGGAGAAACTGGCAAAATGACACAATTGCCATTATGCTGTTATTGCAGGTAGAAGTAAGGCTAAGAGAAGGAAGAGCTGTTAATATCCACATGTTTTGTAGCCGCAAACCGGGTCTCTTGCTCTCAACTATGGGGGCTTTGGATAACCTTGGGCTAGACATCCAACAAGCTGTTATCAGCTGCTTCAATGGGTTTGCATTGGATATCTTTCGGGCTGAGGTACCTTTCTTTTGCCTTCTTTAGAATAATATTGGGCATCTTTGTTTGAAAAAAATGTTGCATTCTAGGACATAATCTGCATAGAGGATCCACTTCCCCTCCAAAGAAAACCCATGGTAGTTGAATCCCACTTACCCATAATGATTATTCTATCAAATATGAGATGGAATTTTAAACTGTTCGTGACATATTGTTAGTGTGACAAATTACTTTTAAAGTTAGTCTGCATGCAAGGAATCTGGTTCAGCGTATAACCTTAAGATATTTAATCTGAAAAACCTTCATACATGAAGTGCATATGCAGAAACATGGTACAGATACAATGGCCATGATATGTTTGATAAAAAAAATATATTTTAATGACTTTTAGTATTGTATTGTCCATAATTTCTAAAAATGGTGAGATGAGAAATCACTACAATTTTTTGATGTAAAATGCTAATCTTTAGGAATTAGGTATTATCTTAAGAGTCCGTTGCCAGTTTACTTTTAAATTTCCAGTAGCTCTTATAAAAATTTTATTTCAATATCAAGTCTAAAACTGTTTATGTTGAAATAGCAGAACAATCCATGCTTTTCCCTTTTGCCCAAAGCATTATATGCGAACATGTTGTACGTTAGTCTACTTTCTTGTTCATTTGTGGAAATTCATTTTTATTATTGTTATAATTTCTTATTAATCCTTATTTCCTATAAATTAAGGATAGAGATATGAGTTACATATATGACACATTATTCGACAAATTCTATAAAAGTTTGATCTCATTATATCTTCTTCTCTAAGAAGTTAGCAAAGTATTAAAACTATTATTGTATTTATCATATCAATTATTCTCTAATACTATACAAGAAAATGGTACAATTTCAATATAACAGTTCAAATATGTGACCTAGAGGATTTGAAAACTTTCTTATACTTCTTGAAGTAAAAGATTGATTTCAAATTATGGATATATTTGGGATGAATCTAATATATATATGTGAATATACGTGTTAGATTTACTGGCATATTTCATGGCTTCCCACCTTGACTGGAGAAGTTAGCCAAAGCCCAACATGGAAAAGAGTTCATCTTTGATATAGTAAGCCCGGAAAGACTGATATGATACAGAGTAGTGTGCTCCACATTGGAAGTGAATCTGATTCAGAAAGAGAACCTGAGCTGACTTATAGTGGTCACACGATACCACTCTAGTTCTAACTTCTAGAAGCGGCTTGACCTTTAGGCCAAAAAATCTCAAAAAAAATTCTTATTGCCAAATGCCCATTTTCCTGTTTGGCTTGAGGCCTCAAAAATCTCCGAGCCACTACCCATTTCTACACATGGCTTCCAACCTTGTAACTTGTGTGGTGTAAGTATTAGACTAGCAGTTTTGACTAAAGATAGTGATGTACAATTTCTTCTATTGCAGCAATGCAGAGAAGGCCAAGACCTCCATCCTGACCAAATCAAAGCAGTGCTCTTGGATTCAGCCGGCTTCTTGGCTTGATCTTGGTTTCTTCATCAACCAAACCTGAGTTGCAGCTTGGCTTATGGACTGTATTGCCTTCTCCAAAGGTTCAGTCATGCAGTTGTATGCTTTTTCTTTCTCATGTCGACAGATCAATCAAGTGACTTAGCGAACGCAAGTTGTTCATAGCTTGTGGATTGACTAGTATCAACATCTATTAAGCTTCTTTTTTTTCTTTTTAGATAGAACATCTATTAAGTTTTTAAAGCATAGAAAACTTGTATTATCTTTTTTGTTGGATTTAAAATAATTTTCTGTTTGAATTACCATGCTGTTTTAGTTGGGTATTTTGATATCAGCTTAATTTCAACATGCATTTTCATGGGTTTTGGAGGAGTTAATTACACTGTATTGTTGTACTTTCATCAAAATATCACTTTGATTTATGTACTTTAAATTTTTGTTACTCATTTATAGTGATAGGTTGAAGGAAATGAGGTTGACAAAATTGAAAGTGGAGGATCAAAGTGATGTTTGGGTGAAAGTACAAAGATTAAAGTGAGATTTTGGTGAAAGTAAAAGGATGCTAATGAGCTGAGAAAAATGCCATGTATGGTTCATATTGACAAGTTCCGTTAGGCTAAGCGGAGGTTGATTAAGGGATTGATTGTCATATTTGAAAGTAGAGAGGTCAAAGTGAAATTTTAGTAGAAGTGTAAGGTATTAAGTGTAATTAGTCTGTTTTGGAATTGTAGTGGTGGAGTATTTTCTACAGATTAATTTGGGGGGTCACCTCCAAAGAAATGAAGGAATTATACTATGAAGGCTAGTTTTTTCTTTGCTGGTAGTTTGGACCTCTTTGATTTTATTAATAGGTAAGAGATAATTTACCAATACAATGAGAATTATATTAAACTCTGACATTTAATTAAGCAATAGAGTTTAACAACACATAATAACTAACATATAACAAAACTGTTGATATTTAAAATAAAAATAAAAATAAATTATGGAATTTGAAATCTTAACAATCGAGTTAGTAATACTGTAGATATTAACAAGTACATACAATAAGCATGATAATCACCACCATGTTAGTCAAATTTGAAATCTCAACAATTGAGATAGTAATATTGCAAATATCAAGTAGTAAATATATTAACAAGTCTGATAATCATAACGGTATTAGTTAAATTTAAAATCTCAATCGCTTAGATAGTAATATTACAAATACCAACAAATATGATTATCACTATCACGTTAGTCAAATTTAAAATCTCGTCCACAAATTGTAATACTATAAAAATATCAAGAAGCATGATTATTACAACCATGTTAGTTGAATTTGAAATCTACTATGCATGTGACTTTGCTGTAGTTTGAACAATTTTTTAACTTAATTTTCTTGCTAATTATTACAACCATGTTAGTTGAATTTGAAATCTACTATGGATGTGACTTTGCTGTAGTTTGAACAATTTTTGAACTTAATTTTCTTGCTAATTGTGTGTGAGGACAAGGTCAACACCACCTATAGAGAGATTTAAAATTTCGAAGTGAACACAATCATAAAACATTCATTCAACGTGTGTAGACAAAGAAGACTAAGGGGTCTTTTGGGAACACACTAAAAAAATTAGTTTTTTTACTTTTTAACTTTTTTAGCTAAAAAAGTCGGTTTTTTTATTCAAAATAATCCAACTTTTTGTCAAAAAAGTCAAAAAGTCAATTTTTTACCAACTTCTCAAAACACCACTAAGTCGCCGTTTGGCATTTAGTTCACTTTTTTGAGTTGGGACTTTTTAATTTGGAATTAAAAATTTTGTTTGGTTTAATTTTTTTGACTTTTTTGATTTTTATGAGAGAAAACGTGAAATGATTATGGTTTAGACGTGACATTTTATCTTATTGACTTATTTAACTTATTTTGTCTTTTGTATTATTTTTAATCCAACTAAGTTAGCCAAACGAAGGCTAAATTAATCCAAGTACAATTAATGACACCCCATTACCTCAATCAAATTGTTTAGGCACACGCTAAACACACCCCCACACAATCAAAACCCCATGAAAATGGAACTTTGTCCTTTCAAGCCTTGGAATATTAATGAGCTGGAGTTTCCCTAGGGGTTTCCTCATTCTCACTTTGTAAATTTCTGGTCAAAGTTGATTCTTCAAAATAATGTAGTAACATGACAAATAGGCTTTGGATGTGTACAAACAAGTCCCAAACACTCGATGCTTTTGACCCAATACCCAGAAAAAAAAAACATAAAAATGGTTGAAAATTTAAAATATGTGAATCAAATTCATTTTAAATATAATATGCGCCTAACGTCGTAAAATAAGAGTTAAGATCCATCGTAATAATCCACTCTCATAATAATTTTGCAATGGCGGATTAAAAGAGTCTAAACACAATCATTGCAAGGTTAAATCACCATTAAACAATCCAATGATTGTGTTTTGGACTCTTAACCCACCATTGCATAATTATTATAATTTTTTAGTTTCATTCATGTTTAACTCGGTAAAAACTCGTTTTAGATGATAAATCAAACTTATAAAATATTTTAAAACTTGTAACTTTTGGACCACATTTGAACAAGTTACTACTTTAACTCGGTAAACTTATATGTGTATTACCAAAAAAAATCAAATCATTTGAACTAAGCTCGTTTAAAATCAATCCAAACGACAAACAAGTCAAATTTAAACACATTTTAAAATTTATTAAATTTTCAAACCAAACTAAAATAATCTAATACACAGTTCAACTCGTTTACACCAAACTTAAATAATCTAATACTCAGTTCAACTCGTTTACACCGCCACTCACACTGCATCAAATTTAAAAGTAAACTATAAATTGTAATTCTAAACTTTTCTATAAATTGTGATCCTTCATTTCAAACCTAGACATTATCATTGTAGCTCATAATTTCAAAATTGATGTCACCATTACCAATTACAATCAGGTCACCATTCATACATACCAACATGAAGTAGTTTCACATTTGGAGATCATATGAGATCAAGAAAAGGCAATGTATCAGACATAATTACATGCAGAAATTGAGGCTCTGTACAAAAGGAGGAACCATTCGACAATGGAAGATAGCAATAGCCTAGCTGAAAATACACGTACGTAAACTATGTAACAATAAGGGGCAACATACAACATTACCGCTCCAAAACATGTCCAAAATTGTAATTATCTATTTTAAGCCATAGATTGACACCCAAATGGTGAAGGGAATGACACTGCATGAATCTGAATTCATTTGAATGAATGTATTCCCCCCAACAAAAAATAGTAAAAACGCAACACGCTAGAACCATCTTGGTAACTAAGTAGATGTAGATGCAAAATAAGCTAACATTTCTCAGGAACAGAAACCATAGGAAGCAGCACATTCTTCATTTCTTTTCCATTCATACCTTCTCCAAGTAACGAATTTTCCTCACCCTTTGAATTCAGGGTCCCTGGGTTCATCCGCTGCACCTCTTCCCGAGTATAGATGTTGATCTTGCGAACCATGCCACAAAATTCCCTGTTTACAGAAACAAAATAACCAATTAGTAGCTCAGTTTGGCAATTCATTTTTTATGCTTTTTTGAAATCTAAAAAAGCTTACGCATTTGGTGATTGCTAAAAAAGTTGCTTTTTTGTTAGTCGGAAAGTTGCATTTTAAAACTTTCTTAGTTGCTTTTTTAGCCCATGCCAAACGGGGAATGATTCCCTTTAAGAGGTTATTGCATTGATGCATCTGGACTATTCAAATAAACGGAAGATGCAAGTACAACCAACAAAAGCTGACAACAAAGTTCATGGCCAATACATAATGAACATGAAAAAAAAAAAAAACCAGGAAGAGTCCTTACGGCCATGGATCATCTCCAACAAGCATCATATCACCCTCATCATCAGTGAATACAATCAACCAATTCTTGTTCCTTGCCTTCAATTCACCATTAAATTCGAATAACTGATCCAGCTCGGCAATCAATTCTTCATAGTTACTGAACTTGGTAAGGTCCACAGACCTACCGAGAGCAATCCCCTGCTTATGAACCTGAAATCATCACAACATTCATTCAAGCAAATTAATTTAATACTACCCAGAATGATCATGGCATTAAAAGCCAAATATATGCAAATAAATAGGTGCGGACCTTGGTAAAACTCCTTGTTGAACCACCCTGGAATTTCCCAAGGCAATCCCTCACAAGTGGCTGACATGTTTGGGATGGTTTTTCCTGCTCAACACTAGGAAGTGGTTGATCTGCCACGTTTACACCCTTTATTTGTTCAGACCTTTGATCGGTTTCAATAGTAGTTTTATGCGAGTGTGCTGGCTCCGTTGTTACATGATTACTGATGAGTGGTATACCAAAGAGTCTGCAATTCCCATCTTTAGGTTTCACTGCTTCAGGTTGTTGTACCAGTACAGGCCGAGGCATCAGCCCTCTTGACTGAGTGGGAATATGAAGATATGATTGAAGTGGTGGTTCCCTCGACCAATTTCCTTGATGCTGCTCAGGTTTTTGACCAGTAAGCAAGGAATACTCGGCAAAACCACCATATCTGACATCTCGTGAATGGTAAGGCACATCACTGCTTTGCACATGAGCTTTCATGCTAGAATCTAACAAGTTGAGTGAGAGGGCTGAAGGTGTTACAGACCAATTGCTAGCAAGAAAATTGAACTTGCCTTCCCGATCTGGTAAATTGACTTTTATCGACTCGTGGGAGGAGTTGGTTTGGGCCCCAAAACCTGAAAATAGATCTGTGAAGGTTGAGTCATGCCTCACTGAGGACAACCATTTGTCCGATCCATATTTTTGTGAAGGAGACACCATGTCAATCTTCTCATCATCCAATGAAGGTGGCCATACAACTGGCTTTTCAGTAGAATCCGATCCATTACTCTCTGCAAAAGTGCCTCTCAAGGTCGAAAATTCTTGACCATGCAAGACCCTTGAAAATCCATTTACTGGTGAAGGGTCTATTGTCATCTTAGATGAACCTAATTCAAAATACAAACATTCAAGATCCATAATCTATGATGGACTTTTACAAAAAACACTCATGAAAGCTGAAGAAATATTAGTCTGTCAACAGACTCTGCAACTCAGGTGGGGACCATACCTTCCCTTGTAAGAACAGAGGAGTCGGGGGAAGAGGGCACCATACTTGACCGAGGCCTTTTTAGCCTGGGCATGGGAAGGGGATTTAGTGCAGCTGTAGTCAAAGCAGGTTCTATTTTCCAGGGTGAGACTCTCTCCGGACGAGGAATGGTAGAATTTTCATCCCACCGTACCTTCAAAAACCATGACATATAGTCTTTAGTATGCAATACTATTAGCAACACCTTATGTACTATAGACAAAATACTACCTTGAGGCATCTCCATTTAGATTCTGCCCATCTTTTGGTATCAGCATCTTCAATCCCAATAATTGTTCCAGTAAACCTTCAATTCATCAATAAATTATATGAATAATATGTTTTATAAATAATGAAGGCTCAAATATTACACTATGAGAAGCATCTAAAAACAATCAGTTTTCAAAAGTCCCTACAATGCCTAGAAATCAGCATAAAAAATGCCTACATGCAGTAACCATACCTCTGTTCTGGAGCTTCTTCACCTTCAAATCTCATTTTGAACCTCATCCCTACAGAATAATTACTCTTGACAGATTCCATGTATTGATCAAATGGAACAATAAACTCAGCAGGGCTTGTCCTGTAATAAAGAATTAGTTAGCAGAAAATACAATAAACACAAGTAATTTCATATTTGTTATCTCATTCCCCTGTTTTGACAATACATAGGTGATTTAGAGAAGCAAATTAATCTAGTAGTCTGCCACATAATGAAGGCTTGAACCTAGTGTGGCAGATCACATTTCAACACTATAGAAAGCTATTCAATTCAAGTATTTAGTAATTAAAAGTTAATTTGAAACTGACACATACGCTTAATACCAAACAATAGTCAACCCAACCCAAACACTTTTCACAATCCTCACAGTTACATAATTGCAAGTCAATCCAAGAAAAAGAGATGCATGAGTGAATGAGATGATGGAAAAGATCTTAATGAACTATCATAACTTGCACTCAGCCAAACCTTAAATTCTGAACCATCCAACAAGTTTTCTTTAGTGCAATTTCATCCTTGAAGTGAATATACAGTATATGACACAAACCTCGGCTTGTAATAGACTGTGAAAAATGTTCCTGTCATGTATGCATGCCACGCTGTTGCGAGGACACCAATATGCATGCTGTGGCTGGATATGACAGATGATGGAATATTAGCCTGCTGTCTCATGGCTCGTCTTACTCCAACGCGAAGTTCCCCATTCTCACCTCTAAAAGTCCCATGTTAAAATCATTCCATAAGTTAGTAACGAGTAGCTAACTTGGAATGTGAAAAATGTAAAGATGATTGGCACACCTTAAAAATATAAAAGCATCCCCGGCGACAAGCCTTTTAGAGCTTACAAAGACACTCCAACCACTTTGAAGTAGGTGCCTCCTTGGCTGACCTGCCATTTTCAAAATCACATGAACTAAGATGAGGCACTAGAACTCATCATGAAAAAACGTTTTTCCAATGGTAACCAAAATCAAATCCTACATAAGTAGATGTTTAGAACATCCCCAAAATAAGTATAAGCCTAGGACCCAGGTACATATTTGACATGAGTAACGCTCTAGTGATTACATTTTAAAAAACCCTATCATTTGATGTGGTGAGTTCAATGTAATGTTTCTTCCAAATGCGGTCACTCTTAGCATTACTCATTTGACATTGAATCACTCCCTACTGCCACATGGTAGTAATAACAAAAATAAATATAAGTCCCTAACTTCTAGATGTACTTGTATAGAATGCATTGTGGATGGTATTTCAAATGACTATATAAGCTGACAAAAGAATATTTCAGCAATTACCCCGAAAGATATGTTTGAAACGCCACTCGTTTCCATGCAAATCCTTTGCGGCCAACTCCTGAGTCGGTGGTTGCCGTGACATGTCCTGTCAAAATAGCAGACACTGATTTGTATGAGAATCTACTTCTAGCAAAGCAAATGTGCAGGACACATGAGTCTATGAGTAATGAATCCTAACTAGAGGGGGAAGGCATTCATCAGCATGCCGTCTTAGCACCGAAAATCCACCATGAGTGCTGGTATCTGAGGCAGTTAGGGTCTTACAAAAGGAATGCACATGAAAGCGTGGTGGTGGAGGTGGCATAGGTTCTTTCTCCGCCTCATTCTCATCTTCCTGGCATTAACAACATCAACCTGTTAGGGTTAAATCTATGTCTATTGCCTTTAACATGATCAGAGCAAACTTACTTTTAGAGGAAGCAGGGTCACTTGGGCAAACACCTCATCAGTGTCCGGTTCAGCCTATACAGATAAAAATCAGAAAACAGCTACATCAGCAAAGTTAAAATCCAAACAAACAAAACCCTTGACCAACCATTAAGACCCCACATACAACATCCATCAAATGGATGATAATTTGCTAATACCTTCAATTGGACATTGAGCACACGGCAAAGGATCTTTGATGGAAGATTATACATCGGCATCTCCTGGTCCGCCACCTGATTGGTTGATGCCTCGACCTAACCAAACACCCAGAAAACCCATCATTCATGAGCTGCTCAACACAAACCCATGAACAGAAATAGCAAAAAAACTATGTAAACTTTTCTTAATTGCAAAATAAATTCTTGCTCTAATGCTTCGTGACATGTGTGACTACAGCATCTACAATCCTTACTATATTCTTTTTTCCCATCAAATTTGAGTAAAAAATTGTTTAAAAACTTAATTGATATGAAATACTACAGCGTATACTCTTTTATTTATTTATATAATATATTTATTTTTAAATCAAAATTTTCTAAAAAATTACAAACTTATTTTTAAAATATCTTTTAACCATTTTTTTATTAAAGAAAATCATCACCAATCACACTTTCTAAAATTTCATCAAATTTGAGTAAAAATATGACTGTTAGAAATTTGGTGAAAGGTTTGGTGAAAAAATTGCCTCTTACTTTATTTGATACAGATTTTATGAAATGGTTGGAGCCATTTTTTTCATCAAATTTGAATCTGATGAAAAAATTGATGAACAATTGGAGATGCACAACCAAGAGAGACAAAACGGATAAAATTACAGAGAATTATGAGAAATCCTAATGAATCTAACCTCTGAGAGAAACAAAGAAGTCCGAATACGATTGCCTAGAGTTGGAAACTAACCTGCTCAATATGTCCTTGAGGAAAATAGAACACGCGCTCGCCTTCACGAGGCACTGTCACGAGCGGACCAGCACAAGCGCGCCATAGCTCCATGTAAAGCGCGGTTTCGGGATCCACTGCACCAACACATAAAGAAAAAAAAATTAAATAAAATATTCGAAATCAGAGCAAGAGATCACTGTAAACTCGCCGGAATAACCTTTCCCGGCGCCGGAAACAGTGGAATAACCCTTCGGCGCCGCCTCGGAAGCGCTCCTAGAGAGTCCGGCGCCATCGTTATGGTCACTGTAACCCGAAGAGAAGCTCTCTCCTCCTCCTCTAGCGTTTCCTTTGAATGACAGCTCTGAAGAAGTCATTTTCGTGAAGCTTTAACACAGATCTCTCATCTGCAACCCCAACGTCCTCAAATCGATTCTCAACAATCAATTCTCTCTCAATCCAAACCCTACCTTCACAGCTCCAATTCGCAACAAACTTGAAACTATATACTCTCTCTCTCTATAGAAGAGATTGGCCAAACAAACTTGGAGAATTCAATTATACTTACACTTTCTCTCTCTATATCTGCACTAATATGAGAGAGAGGGAGAGAGAGAGATGCTGTTTTTCTCTCTCTAGAATGGGATTGGATTGGATTGGATTGGTGTGCAGGTACCAGAACAATCGTACACTGTCCTTCTGCCTCGTCTGGCGAGGAAAAACACAGAGAAAGAGAGAGAGTGGTAAGGGTTAACCAGAGGTGTGAATCATTTCAACCGTGGTCAAAACTCTAACCCGTGTGGCAACCGGATGTTGCAGGTAACCCATACCTCCTTTTACCGGGAATAGGCCGTGGATGCAGCGAACCACCACAGAAAATGCGACAGGGTCCGGGAACATTTTTTTTTTTTTGAGAAGTTGTTCGATAGGATAATTGATTCTCTAGTAGTCCTTGGAATATTACGGGCTCGTTTGGTTTGTGTTTGGGAAAAAAATTTCAGAAATTTTTTTCAGAAACAAGTTTCAGAAATTTTCTCTACCAAACAAATTTTCCCAAAAAAATTTCCTAAAACACACAAACCAAACAACTTTTCCAAACAAACCTCTCTCACACACACATCAAATCAATCACTTTTTCCAAAACTCTCTCTCAAAACAATTTTCCAAAACAAATTTCCCAAAAAACCAAACCAAACATGTTTTCGTACTTTTTTTTTCAGAAACATGTTTCTGAAACACAAACCAAACAAGCCCTACATGTCTGTTTGTTTGACTACCTTCAAATAATTTATTTTTTTAATGAAACCAAGTTAAATAAATAATTTTTTTTTAAACGTAAATAAATACAACAATGATTCATCCCCCTTTTTAGGACCCCTTTTGGACCCCCTCTCTCTCTCATTGGTCACCTTTTCTTTTTTTTTTTTCTTTTTTTTCCTGCTCCTCCAATCACCTCTTGCCACGTGGCAAAGGGGGGGTAAAGGGGGTGACCCCCAAAGGGGGTCCCAACCTTTATTCAAATAAATAAGTTAGTTGGTTGGTTTGACGGATTTGGGAAGTTAATTAAAAATTAATTTTTTAATTTTTTATAAAAATGTATAAAAAAAATAAAGATGTAATATGATTTAAAATAGGTTAAAAGTTAAAAATTGACTTTCAACCAAGTTTTTCAAATTAGGCCTAAAAATAAATTAGATTAATTTTCGCTATGTTTGTTTAGGTGCCAAATATGTTTAATTCAAAAAATATTTTTTAAAAAAAATATTTTTCTATTTTTGATGATAGTGATGGTGAAATGAAGGTAGAGGTGGAGGTGGTGGTATGGTAGTGGGGCGATGGTGATGGTGGTGATGGTGATAGTAACTGCAGTGATGATAGTGTAGTGGTAGAGGTTGAGGCCAAGGGACTTGGGGCCTAGGAGTTTGCTCCTTTCTAGGTCTCAGGTTCGAATCCCACTCTCTGCTGTGCTCCTGGCGAGCCACTGGAGGTTTGCCCGGTCGTTAACTTCAGGGCCCCAAGATTAGTCGAGGTGCGCTTAAGCTGGCCCGGACACTCGGTTATCAAAAAAAAAAAAGAGGTAAAAGTGAAGGTGGTTAGTATGATGACATTAGTAAGATTTTAATTTGAAAAACGTTTTTCGTCTTTTAAAAATGAAAAATATTTTCTTCTCCATATAGGTTTATTTTTTGTTGACCATAAAAAATATTTTTCATTGACTTTCGTTTTCCAATATATCAAATATTAGAAAATATAGAAATTATTTTTTAGAAAATGTTTTCTTCCCAAACAAATAAAGAGTTAGGCCTCGTTTGGGAAGTGGCTATTTTAGAGGCTTTTTGGCTATTTTAGTAGGCTATTTTAGTTTTTGTGTTTGGGAAGATGAGATGAATTTTTAGTTGAGTTGTTGTATTGAAAAGTGTGTTAAAATGATGTTTGAATTTAAAATGACAAAGTTGTCCCTAATTTATAATTTTTTAAATTGATGTAAAGAGGTAAAATGGTAATTTAGCCGTTGATGATGACTTTTGAGGTTGTGACAGTGTAGCCTACACTGTTCGGCGCTGAGCCTATTTTTTTTTTTGAAAAAATCTGATTTGGAAGCTTTTTGGCTAATAACTCAAATCAGGTTATAATAGCCTCAATCACGATTTCCCAAACAGCGCCTTAGATTGTATTTTAGATTATGAATTGAGATATAAATTTAAAAATAAAAAGGAAAAAATAAAGGAAATAGAACAATAATATAGCTTACATTTTTTTAGAAAATATAAAAAAAGTGGAAATTGTGAACTTATAAAAGTACAAGTTATTTATGCACTTAGATTGCACAAATGAGTATTGTACTTTCATAAATTTGTAATTATTTTTTGTACTTTCAATTTTTCTTGTTTATTTTTTTCTATATTTTATTCACATTTTCCTCACAATGCACAGTCTCAAGGTTTATATCTTATCCCTTTGTCATCAATAATTCCTTAGTTCAATGAAATTTTTTTTAATATTATCATATATTTTACACATGTATATTTTACCTTGTTTGTTTTTGTATTTCATATCATCTGTATTAATTTTGTTTCTTTTAGCCTTACTAAAAAATGATTAGTACAATTATGCAAAAACTATGAGCCTACTTAATATTTTTTTTTTTCAAACATTAAGGGAGGTCAGCATATTTCACTTATAAATTTTTCATAATAAATATATTTTTTTGGTGATAAAAGAATTGTATAAAGACTATTTTATCATTAGAATAATTGGTTATATTAACAAGGGTTCTACAATTTCGTAATTTTAATATTATAAGTTCTTCTTCAAAAAGTAAAAGTTTAAAACGACTCAAAAACTTACATCATAACAAAATATTAATATTTTTTTTTTTACAATTATCAAACACATTATCTATTTTAGATTAAAAAAATAACAAGAAAGCAATTGTCAAAATCCACTTATGTAACATTATTTTTATGTGACATTATTCAAATGATACTTTTATTTATTGACATATAAAAGAAATTTTTTGAGTAGGACAATATTAATTTAGTTTTGTCATTTTGTTAAGAGATAGGTGGTGATGTATCTATGTATTTTATTTTTTGTAAATTTTTTAAAGTCATTTAGTTTAAACAGATTTAAAAGTAAAATATTTTAATTGAAAATTGATTTTTTTTTTACTAAAATGAAAAAACAAAAATCATTTAGTATTTTTTATTTTTAAATTTGTCTAAACTATATGATCTTAAAAAAATTAGAAATATAAAATTTTTAAAAATAGTAAAACGAAATTAAAATACTAGTTTTTCACATAATTTTTGGAGCTTGTTTGGGATGTGAGTTGGCTTTTTGACTTTTAGTGTTGTACTAAAAAGTCTTATTTGGGATAAGTTTTTTATTTTTATGACTTTGGGAGAGAAATGAAATAATTATGATTGTATCAAAAAAAAATGATTATAAGTTGAATGTGACATTTTGTCTTATTTGACTAAAATAATTTATTTTGTCTTATACGATTATTTTAGCCCCAGAGGGTATCCCAAACAAGCTACCATTTAGCACGTTTTTATAATTTAAAAGAAAAAAACTAAAATATCATTTTTTTTGAATTGTCTAATTTAAATTTATCTTAAAATAGTATTTTAAAATTTTAAAAAAAAATTAATTGATGTCGGAATGTGATTGGGTGAAGAGGGTTGAAGCTGTTTTGTCTTGTTCTGTCTTTATGGGAATTCGAACCCTCGACGTGGTCATCCCATTAATGGGCAACGTTGGATGCGTGAGACTTCATTTGCGACGTCGATTTTTTTCCTTTTTTGATTTTTTAGTTATAAAAAAAAATTAATTAAAATGTTAATAAAATAAAATATTATTATTTAAATTATAATTATTTCATATTTTCTTATATAAAAATTTAAAAAAATAATTTAAACAAACTTTTTAACTCAACTTTCCAAATGAAACTTGAGTTAAAATTATATGGCTTGATTTGGGAAGCGGGTTAACTTTTTGACTTTTTTGGCTATTTTAACTTGAGGCTAAAAAATCTGATTTGGGAAGGATTTTTGACTTTTTCAATTTTTTTGTGAGAGAAATAATGTAATGATTATGTGTTGGATGTGATATTTTATTTTATTAAGTTAAAAAGCCTATTTTATTTTTTGTGACAATTTTAACCCCAAACTCACTTCCCAAACAATGGCGTTATGGCTCAGACAAAGGGCGTAACCAGTTCAATTTTTTAGTTGGAGTTGAGAGAAAGGTTGATTTAGAGTTGAAATTTTTAATTTTGTTGGTTGAGAAATGAATCAAATCATATGTTACAGTTTTATTTTTTCCCAGTTTGATGTGGAGAGAAATTCACATGAGGTTTTAATTTATTTATTTTTATTATAAAAGCTCATAGAATTCTTTATAGCAAATAAATGAAGAGAAATTAGTGAAGTTTACTCTATAAATGTATCATTTTTTTATTTTTATTACAAAATGTATATTGTTGTTCACTTATTTGGGAATTTTTTTTTAAGGTCCATCGTATTAAAATTTTATAACATGAAGGATATGAAATATTTTCATAGTAGTTGGCGTTCCTCAAATTTTTATAGAAAAATTTCGATTCAGAAAATTTTTAAAATACAGAGAAATTTGTTTGAAATTTTACCATGTTTTGAAATTTCTCTGGCTTACTCAATTTCTCTATGTTTTCAATTTTTTCTTTTTTACATTTTTAAATTTCTTTGTTTTGCTTACAAATTAGTTTGCTTGTTTGATTTTCACTTATTACTTGTCTCCTTATGTGTAATTTTCCCTTTGAGATAAATTTTTTCTGGCACTAAGAAATCCCCTTTAGATTAATTTTCTGTGAATACATTAGACTTCCTTTGTTTCTGTGCCTTACTTGATTTTCTCTGGCTAGTTGTCTCTTTGATTTTCTCTCAAATTTTCTTTGTAATTTTAATTTTTCCTACCAACATTAAACTCCCACTAATTTATGTTATTTGTTTGATTTTGATTGGTTTGTCGTCTCCTTGGGCTGAATTTTCTCTGGCATCTGTATTTTCTTTTACCACAGTAGAGTCTAATTTCTTTTTGTGGCTTCCTTGATTTTCTTTGTCTAGTTGTATGCTTGTGTGTATAATTTCCTCTATTTTTTGAAATTTTTTTTAGGGATTTGACATCTTTAATGTTGAATTTTCTATCGTTGTGTTGAATTTCCTATTGACATCTTTATGTTTTCATTGTCTAGAAATAGAAAAACGCAGCAGCAACAAAACACCTAAAGCACAACAAAAGAAACAGAAAGTCATTGAGAGTCTTCTAATTATGAGCTAAGATCAAAACGCAGCACCAGCAAAACACCACAAACACCCTAAACAAAATAGAAAGCCTCTGTCACTGCTAGTTATGAACTAAGATCTAAAGGCAGCAGCAAAACACCAAAAAAATCAAAAACAAAACAAAAAGTCCAAACCCAAGAGGCAACTAGTATCAAGAAGACACTAACTCCAGGAGTCTCAAGTTCAAAGGGAAAAAGAAATTGCAGAGAAAATCCATCTTAACCAAATTACTAACTTCAACAAGATTAAGCAAGTACATAAAGTAAAGTAAATTCACTGTGTTCAGATAAAATTGTGATGCTAGAGAAAATTCATCTAAAGGGAAAAATTACACACAAGGACACAACTAACTAGTGAAGATCAAACAATCAACATAATTTGATAGATCAGAGAAAATTCAAATGCTAAAGAAAATCAATCAAGGCACATAAGTTAATATGACTATAATTGTGGTTAAAGAAAATTCGAATTTCAGAGAAAATTTATCACATTGAGGAAACTAACCAGTAAAAATCAAACATGCAATATAAATTGAAATGCTAGAGAAAATTCACATCAACCAAACTAATGGCAAATAAATTTCAGAAAAATTCAATTAAACCAAACTATTAGTTTCAACAAGATCAAGCAAGCACATAAAGTAAAGTGAATTTAATGTCATCAAAGAAAATTCAGATGCAGGAGAAAATTATAGATAGAATCACATAACAAGTTTCAAGAATATACAAAATGCAATCGAAACCCTAATTAATCTGGATATTATTACGAAATAGAAACCCTAATTAATTGAAAAATATTATAAAATGTAATGAACTGTAGATACAGAGAAAAACTAGTTCAGGAATAGAAACACTCACCAAAGTTAGATGGTGATGATGAAACTAGGGGTGCAACTCGGGCGGGTTCGGTCGGGTTGGGGGTCTGCCCAAGCCCGACCCGAATTGCCCAGAGCAGTGCCCAAGCACGCCCAAGCCCGAACATGAACCCGAGCTTTGCTGCCCAAGCCCGGCCCGAGTTAGCCCGAGTTGCCCGAATTGCCCGAATTGCCCAGAAACTTGTAGGTAGATTTGTTTTGAAACCTGTAGGTAGAATTGATAATTAACAAAGAATTGAGAATTATTCAAAGTTATTTTCTGGTCACCAAAAAATAAAAAATAAAAATTAAGAACTCTCTTACTTAATTTATATATATTATATAATTTATTAAATTATATATATATTATATATTATATATTATATAATATATTAAATTCAATTCGGGTTCGGGTTGCTCGGGTTGGCCATTGGTTCTGCCCAAGCCCGGCCCGAATTACAATTCGGGCATCAAAAATCTGCCCAGGCCCGTCCAGATTACAAGATATAGTTGCCCAAGCCCTAAAAAAACTCGGGCTGGGCTCGGGTTGCTCGGGTTGAGCCCGCCCGAGTTGCACCCCTAGATGAAACCCTAATTACAAACAGAGATGAATCGAGTTGAAGATGAACAGACTCAAGGATGAAAGTAAAATGTGTCAGAGAAATTTTTGAAAAGAAATCTCAAAGGTTTTCGTGGAGATGAAACCTTAGCTTTCCTGAATATGATTGACAGAGCTACCATGGCTTTGAAGATGAAGAGACCCAAGTCGAAAGCTTGAAGAAATAGAAAAATGGATGTGAGATTTGGATGAGCAATTTAAATTCAGAGAGGAGAATCCTAAGATTGAAGAAGCCATTATTGTTTGCTTCAATTTTGTTATCGTTCTCAATTCAAAGAAAGTCACAGTGGCGAAGGAGGCAGCGGTGTGGGAGGCGGAAGAGGAGGCTACATACAATGAGAGAGAGAGAGAGAGAGAGAGAGAGAGAGAGAGAGAGAGAGAGAGAGATGGTGTAATATATGGGAGTAGGTGAGGAATCTTAAGCTACAAAAAAAATATTATGGACCTCTCTCATTATTAAAAGTTGGAGATGGATATTAGACCAATTTCTCTGATGCTGAATAATTAAAATATAATATTTTGGTCCGTTCGGTTTTTTCTTAATTTTTATGACAAAATGTATATTTTTGGTCACTTATTTTTTAATGCTGAAATATTAAAATATAATGTTTTGATCCATTCAATTTTTGTGTTTGTGTAAAAAAATTTCAAATCAGAATAAGGTATTACATTTTTGGTCACTTATTTTTTAATGCTGAAATATTAAAATATAATGTTTTGATCCCTTCAATTTGTGTGTTTGTGTAAAAAAATTTCAAATCAACATGGGTAATACCTTATGAAACAAATCGCAAATCAAAATTTTGGTTTCTCTTGAACGCTGGTTCGGTTCATGGGATTTTCTTGCACCACTAGTTCTTGGGCAAATTTATGTGGGTAACGTTTGCATTTTTTTGTTTATATTTATAAAAATTTTAGAAGTTAGTTTTTGTTTATTTTTAGAAAAACATAAATTATAAATGCATTTGATTTGAACAAAATATTTAAAAAATTTTAAAAACATAAGCTAAAAAATATGTTTGTTCATACCTAAAATATTTATATTTATTTTTTATTATTTATGATAATAGGATCATACGCATTATAATTGGAAAAAAAATTAATTAAAAAAATTAATTGAAAAAAAAATTATTTGAAAAAAATATTAATTGAAAAAAATTATTTTAAAAAATTATTTGAAAAAAAATTGTTAGTCAAATTTTTAAATTTCTATTTAAAGACCAACGTAAACTTATTTTTTGAGTTTACGTTTTTTCCTCAAATTTACAAATTGAGACAACCATTTATAAACTAAAAAAAATTATCAAACAAGTTTTTATGACAGTTTTTAAATTTTTGTAAATATAAACTGAAAACTAAAAATGAAATGGTTACCAAACAGGCCTGTACTGTCTAACTAATTTTTTCATTTGTGTAAAAAGTAGCATTCACTATTTTTGTATTAGCTTTTATTACTGAATTTAATATATATTTTTAAAATTAAAATTAAGGGAGACTTATTTATAAGTCCTTTTTCAGAATCTTATGCTAGGCTAAATCCTATGTAATTTCTTATAGAGTCTCAAGTCCTATTTTCATAAAAATATATTCTACAAGATCCTAATCTTTTTGCCCCCCATTTTCACACCGCCCTTGATGAAATCAGGGGCTAGAGTCAATGTCTCGGCTGCTCCGTTGGCGGAGACCATGAGGACCATGAAAACTCGGATTGTCTTTGAAAAATCGGATATTCCATGCTTTACAAGCCATGAGGCGTACCAAAGACCAAGGGCATAGGAAGCATAGAGTGCAAATTGGGCTATTCCATAGCCACTTCCAGCAATCTGTCCTTTCCAGAAGCAGCGCCGGAGTGGTGTTTCAAGGTCTTTGATTTTTCTATATAAAAAAAATAAAAAAATTCAAAAAATAAATAATTTTTTAAATTTTACAATTAATAATACAAAATAAAAATATATTAAGATTATATATCTATTTCAAAACAAACGGATTAAAAAAATAAAAACTTATTAAGTTTGCGAAACGTAACGTGATACATTACGTTACGTTTATGTAAATGTCACATTACGTTTATATAGGTGTTACGTTACGTTACGTTTATGTAGGTGTCACATTACGTTCATATTGGTGTCACGTTACGTTTATATAGGTGTCACGTTACGTTACGTTTATGTAGATATGTCACGTTACGTTTATATAGGTGTCACGTTACGTTTATGTAGGTATCACGTTACGTTACGTTTATATCAATTTCCTATATATGGTTTTATTACTTATTTATGATATTAACAACTAATATTGAGGGTAAATGTGTCAACAAACTTCCCATAGGACTTATGGGAACATAAGTTTTTTAGTAGGACCATATGTAGGACTTTTAAATAATTTTTCCTAAAATTAATACATTTTTTAATATTTCTATCTATTTTTAATATACTTTTAATTTCTGACAATAAACAATGTGTCAAGACACTCTTTAACATTTGTCAAAAAAAAAAAAAAAAAAATACAAAAAAATTAGAGTACAAGTTTTTAGTACCAAAGCCCCTAAACCCCCTCCTTACCTATTTTAATGAGTAAATGGCTCCCTATCCACCTACATCAGATCCCCTAAATAATTTCTTAAATTATTTTTTGCGACAGTGACTCTCTATTTATAGGGAGTCACTGTAACTCCTTCATATATATATATATTTGCTTTGCTTTGTTTAAGGACTGCAATATATATTTATGATTTTTATTTTTATTAAATTTATAATTAAAAATTATATTTTAATAAAATAAAGAAAAAAATAGGGAGTTTGTTAATAGAATATAGAAAGAATAGGGAGTCTGTTGGGAGAACTAAATGAAAAAGTAATTCCTAAAATTAGGAATGAATTTTTTAATAATATTTAGGAAAAAATTTAAGTAAACTGGTGGGGATGCTCTTAGAAAGGGAGAGGTATACTATAAGTCTTGTTTTGATAATTCAAATAATTCAATTGATAATTTGAATTGTTGAATATGTAGAGCTCGTCGAGTACTTTATATTTGCAAAAAATCACCTTGATCAGATATTAGTAACCCCTTGATCGGAATACAGTTTATCAATGGTAAATATGATTTTAAAAATAAATTGTTAACAAAAATGTATTCCAATCAAGGGACTACCGATATTCAATCAACGTGATTTTTTACAGATAGAAAAACATTCGACGAATTTTACATACTGACAATTCAGATTATCAAAACCTGTAATAGACCTCACAAATCCAATAATATGCTCAAATCCACTATATAAATTTACTCCAATCGCGTAGTAGACCTCTCATCTATTGTATTTATTTATTTATTTATTTTTATTTTATCAACGTGACATTTCCCCTAATTTTTTTTTAAAAATCTTTTTTTATTCAAGTTAAAAAATTATATAAAATTTCCTATTAATTGATATGATGTTTAATGTGATATTTATTATAGGGTGAATTACATTAAAAGTCTTTATAATTTAGGGTTTATGTCATTTTTATTTTGAGAAATTTATTAGAAAATCATTTTTTAAGTGTTTGTATCACAATTAGTCCATAAAATATTTTTATGTTTCAATAAATCCTATTATTTGAATATTTGAATTATTAAATTCTAATTCTCATATTTAAAGTATTTTATGGACATTTCTACCCTTATAAATATTTTTTGAAGGTTAGCAATTTGGTGATGTGAGCATTCATATTTTACAATGTGAACATTCATATTTTACAATGTGAATATTCACATTGACATGTTAACATTCATATTGATAGTATGAACATTCACATTGATAGTGTGAACATTCATTTCACGGAACATTTACACTATAAATGTGAATATTATTAAGGGTATTTTGATAACTATGTCACTCGTAGGACTTATTGGAATATAAGAAAATAATGTGGATTAAATTGAACATAAGTAGGTGAAAAGAGGTTTATGAAAAAGGGTCCCATTGGTTTTTGACTTTTTAATTGTGACACATTTCACTCTGAATTTTGAATTTTGTTCTAAATAAGGACAATTGAATATACCATTAGTCAATTTCAAAGGTAAAATTGTCAATTTGATAAAATATAAACAAATTTAACAAAAATAAGTGTCAAAAAAATATTTCTAAATTTTTAAAAATTATTTCTACAGACCAAATTTTTTTTTATGTAAAATTGATAAATCTTTTACATATTTATTTATTTTACCAAATTAATTTTTATTATGTGTTTGGATGATGATCATGTAATGGGTGGTTACTTTTATTTTTATTAAATTAGTTTTTATTTTTCTAAAAGTTAAATAAGGTGATAACTTTGATATCATTATTAAACCAATCCGTTAAATCAAAAAATCTAAAACTAAAAATATTTTATATATTAAATATATCGATTATACATTGAAAGTCTAATAGTCATCCATTACATGACCATCATTTAAACACAAAATAAAAATTAATTTGGCAAAAAATAAATAAATGTGTCAACGATTTATTAATTTTATATAATTTTATCTTTAGTATGTACAAATAATTTTTAAAAATTCAAAAATATTTTTTTGATATTTATTTTTGTCAAATTAGTTTATATTTTATTAAATTGACGATTTTGCCCTTAAAATTAAGCAATAGCATCTTTAATTGTTCTCAATTGGAACAAAATTCAAAATTCATAATCAAATGTGTCACAATTAAAAAAGTCAAAAATCAAAGTGACACAAGTCTCAAACTAAAAAAACGGTTAGTGTAATTCACCATTTATTATAATATGAAAATGTGCTTTGTTTTAATTTTAAATTTTAATTTTTATTTCGCACTTAAAAATTTTATTATTATATAACGGATTTGTTAAACAATGATCAAATTCATTAGTTTAGACAACATTACTCAATAGGCATACTTTATGGCATATTGATATATTACGGAGTGTTTTTAAAAGTTCGTACAAAATTAATTTTTTGACTTTTTAATTTTTTTAATGACTTTTTTGTATAAAAAAATTAAAAAACTAAAAAATTAATGTTGTGTTTGGTAGGAGCACAAATCCTCCCCTTGCACTCCCTCCTTTCAGGGCCTTCGGGCCCACTTTTAGGCCCAATTTTGATAATCCGAACAGTTCATATTTTAAGATTTATTTAATATATCATACCTGTAAAAAGTCAATTGGATCGAATATCAGAAAGTATGTGATCGGAAAAATCGAACTAAAAACTATTTTTTTAAAGAATTTAATAAATAGTTTTCCGAACACATACTTTCTGATATCTGATCAACTTGATTTTTTACAAGTATGATATATTGAATAAATTTTAAAATATGAACGGTTCGGATTATTAAAATTGGGCCTAAAAGTGAGCCCGAAGGCCCTGCAAGGAGGGAGTGCAAGGGGAGGATCCCAATTTGTTTGGTAGATCTTTCTAATTATGATTTGAGAGTAGGAGTTGTATTTTGAGTTTGTGAGTTTTGGATTTATGATTTGAGTGTGAAAAATTTATTTGGTGAAAGAGTTTTGAAAAGAATTTTGAATTGAGTGGGGAATTTTTGATGTGACATATGATATTTGATACAAAAACTTACAACTCATAACCAAATATACAACTCAAAATTATATTAAAATACATTAAAAAAATTTAAAAATTCAGAAAATATATTTTTTCGAATATATAAAAATTAATATATGTCAATTACACAAAAAAAAAAATTATACTGTTCCAGTCAACCGATCGGACGTCCGGTAGGACGACCGGTCAGGTCAAATTTGAAAAAAAAAATTTGAAAAACACGTCTCACACAATTTTCTGCAGAGTTGTAGAAATACGATTTAAGAATCCGGTCCAAATATCATATTAAAATATGGATGTGGAATCATTATTTGAAAGTCGTTCCACACACAGAACTTTTTTAACTTGTTGCGAAAAACTCTATGCGTTGATTGACGAGCTCTAGTCAAGTTGGCAACTTTCTTGCTGTTGATCGCCGCCATCGCTCTCTTGTGAGGGAGGTCATAGATTACACGCTTTTAAAATTCGAATATGCCATAAACTCTTACTAAAATTGACAATTTTTTTTTTTTTTGAATAAATAAAGGAAAAATATAGTTTATTTTGAATCTTGAAATTGAATTGAATAATATTGTGAAAAGTCTCAGCACAAATTTTAAAGAATTATTACATATTAATACAAAAATTTATAATTTTAATTATTAATTTTAATAATATTTACCATCTTTCTGTAAATTTTTTTTCCTGACACCATTAAGATTAAGATGTAGTTTCTCCAAAAATCTCTTTTGCCATTCTTTGTTTTTTTGAAAAATGTTCAATAATAGAAAGTATAAATAACAATTTCTAATTTTTTTTGAAAGAATAATGTTGAATAATGACTTGGACCCCCTTTTTTTCTCACCTCCTTACCCCCCTCTTCACTTGATTGGTTACTTTTTTTTTTTTTTTTAATTCCTTCTCCTCCAATCACCACCTGCTACGTGTCTGTGGAGGGGGTGGTGGAGATGGTGATTGGAGGGGGGTCTCAATCATCACCTAATAATGTTATGCCTACATCATTTGATTATCATCTAAATAACTTTGCACGTGTAATTAATCACATCGTGCATTGAACTTTTCAAAATATTAAATATTTTTTAGGTGAGTAATATTAGAGATTTTAAAAATTTTATTAAAATTTTAATTAAATATTTGACATGGGTATGAGATTCACATGCAACTCACATAATGTGAGTTCCATACCTATATGAGACATTTAATAAAAAAATTATTAAAATTTGTAGGATCTCTAATATTTTTTTTTTTTCAGATAAAATGTGAGACTTGTCAAATAATAATATGATTAGTATCATTCATATCAAATGGTTATGCAAATGTTTTTTATTTTTTTATTTTTTATTGTCAAAAATAAATTTTATTAATAAGAATAAGGGTAATCTTATATCATATATTAATAAAAAAACAAAAACAGCGATGGTACTATAAATATCACAGAAAAATTTTATTATTTCAACTAGATTGACACAATAGAATTAGTTATGTAAATGTGATCACACTATCATTACCCTTTAAAATTATTTTGTTCATAATCAATTAAATTTGTTGACGAACCTTTATACTGAGTGGGAGATTAGGTGTAAAAATCCCCATATTTATATGTGAATCTTATTCTTTATATTTATTTGAAGTTTTTATTTCTTACATTTTATTTAATTTTTAGGAAAATGTCTCGTAGCTCAAATTTTGTGACTCAAAAGTGGCTCAAATGGCCAAAACGACGTCGTTTTAGCCATTTTTATATTGTTCTGTACTCAAAACGACGTCGTTTTGGCCATTTGAGCTACTTTTGAGCCACAAAATTTGAGTTACGTAGCATTGTCGTAATTTTTATTATCATTACGATTTATTAAGGTGCATAGTAAAGTCTATTTATCATTTAAAGCATGAAAGAGATCAATGAACAGCCTACATATCTATTAAACTCAATTATTGAAGGGAAAACCTTTTAGCCAATTAATAACATTTGATGAAAGGATTTATCAATATGTAATTAATTTAATTATATATATATATATTCTACTTAATGTATTGGGTAAATTACACTTACACTCCCTGAGGTTTGGATTTAATAAATATCACTCTTGAAGTTTGAAAAATTACACTAATCCCTCTGTTATTGTAATTATTTAGACGGAATAAAGACATTGATCCCATGTACTTTCTATTTTCTTGCTTTTTTTTTTTTTCCCCTTTCCTTTGTTTTACTTCTTTTTTTTTTTTTTCAATGTAATTTTCTCTATTTTTTTAATAGGAGTTGTTACCTTTTATATAAATAAAGAGGTTTGTGAAATGAAACTATTAACCATAGGGGTGAGAATATAATTTCCAGAACATTAGGGGTGGGATGTAATTGAACTAAATCTCAGGAAGTGTCCATGTAATTTATCCCAATGTGTTTTAATATGTGAACAGTGTAAATTATCAAAAACAGATTCCGAAGTGGGCTACAACAACCACCCCAAGACATATTTCATTCATATGAGCTAATTTTTTTTGGTATGAGCCTCATACGATGATGATTTTTTAATGGGGAGTCATTAGTCTCTATATACATATAAAAATGATTAAAATATATAAAAATGTGTGAAAATACTTTAAAAATGTAATGAGCTACTAAATATTTTTTTAAAAGATCCCAGTTATATCAACAACCTATAAGATTTAATACAAGATAAAATTAATTTTACATATTGGCTTGGGAGATTACAATTTACCTAGATCTACCTAACTTCCAAATTGAATTATGCTTTGCATGATCAAAACCCAAGATCCCATTGCCATGACATTCACATTTTATTTTATTTTTAGGTGCAAAGGAAAGAACATAACATTCACATTTAACCACAACAAAGCCCTCTAATTTGTTGTCATTGGCCAACTTTTCTTTTCTTTTTAATTAGTATGAGATAATTGAAAATTATCATTGCATCAAATTCAACATTTAACTCTGTGAAAAAGTCTAATAAAACAGTCATACACACAAAAAATAATAATAATAAAATAAATAGTTACTACCTCATCCACCTACTTATAAATAAAATGCAAATTGTATTAGGGACATAGCCAAGGTTTTATCTTGAGGGGGGCCTAATAATGATGTATCTATAATTTTACGAAATGAGTCATTCAATAAGTTATCATAAAAAAATATTTTCAAAATTTTAAAAACTATTTTTGTCCCAAAACAAGAAAATATATACAAAAATGATAAGTGTTTATTTATTTATACCAAACTAATATAACAGAAAAGCTCAAGCAAATTACCTCAGCACAACATATAGGGAAGAAAATTTGGTGGCATTGAAGTAATGATCTTCATCATTTATTACCTGGCATTTGTCAAGTTATTTCTCAAAAGGTCATCAAAAAAATATTAGTTAATATTAGTAAACTATACTGTTTTAATCAATAAATATCAGGTTGAGACGCCATATGAATTTGTCCTAAGACACTGTAACATTTGATTTTGTTTTCAAATCATGATTTGGATATTAAGTTGAGACGCTTATATAAATTTGTCCTAAGACACTGTAGCATTTGATTTTGTTTTCAAATCATGATTTAAAACACAACTCAAATTTTTTTTTCTCTCCTCTCTCCTTTTTTTATTTTTATTTTATATTATTAATAAATCAATCAACCACATTTTCTATCTCATCTCTCAATCTCTCACATTTTATACATCAATCAATTAAAAAAAAAATACAAATCATCTCAAAACTATTTTCAAAACTCATATCGAAACATGTTTTCAACTTTCAAAACTCATTTCAATAACTTATTTTTAAAATACAATTTAAAAGTTAAAACCCATTTCAAAAACTAAATCAAATGCAAGGCATAGGGAAATTCTTTTGGCTTTTCCTTTTTTTCACCTTTTTTATTTTTTTATTGTTTTAGGGTTCGGCTTTGGTTAAGTCTGAAATCGGACTGGACGGTACTGTTGGGCCTGTGGGGCCCATTACAGGTCCCGTTTTGATAATCTGAATCATTCAATGTATACAATTCGTCAAGTACTATATGTTTATAAAAAATTACGTTGATCAGATATCGATATATTTGTATAGGGAAATTCTTTTGGCTTTTTGCTTTTTCACCCTTTTTTTAATTTATTCCCCTTTTTACCTTTGTCATCTGCGGAAAGCTACTGTTGATATTTGTTATGCACTTTACCTCCTCCCAAAACTAAAAAGACAAAACACATTCACATTTTGCATCTATAAGTATATTCACAATAATGTAATCACGGTGGTAGATTCTATTCTATATAATTAAGTGTATGATCAATAAATAAGTTAGTTGGTTTGACGGATTTGGGAAGTAAATTAAATATTAATTTTTTAGTTTTTTTTAATAATTTTTTATAAAAAATGTGTAAAAAAATAAAGAGGTGATATGACTCAAAATAAGTTAAAAATTAAAAATTGACTTTTAGCCAAGTTTCTAAATTAGGCCTAAATAAGTAAATTTTAGATAAATTAGATTAATTTTCGCTAAGTTTGTTTAGGTGCCAAATATGTTTAATTCAAAAAATATTTTTTAATTTTTGATGATAGTGATGGTGAAATGAAGGTAGAGGTGGAGGTGGTGGTATGGTAGTGGGGCGACGGTAGTGATGGTGGTAGTGGCCGTAGTGACGGTGGTGTGGTGGTGGAGGTGGTAAAAGTGAAGGTAGTAGTGTGATGATATTAGTAAGATTTTAATTTGGAAAACGTATTTTGCCTTTTTAAAATGAAAAATATTTTCTACCCCATATAGGTTTATTTTTTATTGACCATAAAAAATATTTTCCATTGACTTTCGTTTTCCAATGTATCAAATATTAGAAAATACATAAATTATTTTTTAGAAAATGTTTTCCTCCCAAACAAACGAAGAGTTAGATTGTATTTTAGATTATGAATTTAGATATAAATTTAAAAATTAAATGGAAAAAATAAAGGGAATAGAACAAAAATATACCTTATATTTTTTAGAAAATATCAAAAAAGTGGAAATTGTAAACTTATAAAAGTAGAAGTTAGTTATGCACTTAGATTGCGCAAATGAGTATTGTACTTTCATAAATTTATAATTATTTTTTGTACTTTCAATTTTTCTTGTTGATTTTTTTATATATTTTATTCACATTTTCCTCACATTGCACAATTTCAGGATTTATATCTTATCCCTTTGTCATCAATAATTCCTTAGTTAAATGAGAAAAAAAAAAAGAAGATATTATCATATATTTTACACATGTATATTTTATCTTGTTTATTTTTGTATTTTATATCATCTTTATTAATATTGTTTTCTTTAGTCTTACTAAAAAATGGTTAGTACAATTATGCAAAAACTATGAGCCTACTTAATTATTTTTTTTCAAACATTAAGGGAGGTCAGCATATTTCACTTACAAATTTTTCATAATAAATATATTTTTTTACTTACCCAAAAATAAATATATTTTTTTGGTGATAAAAGAATTGCATAAAGACTATTTTATCTTTAGAATAATTGGTTATATTAACAAGGGTACTACAATTTCGTAATTTTAATATTATCAGTTCTTCTTCAAAAAGTAAAAGTTTAAAAAGACTCAAAAACTTTCATCATAACAAAATATTAATTTTTTATTTTTGCAATTATCAAACACATTATCTATTTTAGATTAAAACAAAAACAAGAAAGCAATTATCAAAATCGACTTATGTAACATTATTTTTATGTGACATTATTCAAATGATACTCTTATTTATTGACATATAAAAGAATTTTTTTGAGTAGGACAATATTAATTTAATTTTGTTATTTTGTTAAGAGATAGGTGGTGAAATCTATGTATTTCATTTTTTGTAAAATTTTTAATTTTTTAAAGTCATTTAGTTTAAACAAAAAGTAAAATATTTTAATTGAAAATTGAATTTTTTTTACTAAAATGAAAAAACAAAAATCATTTAGTATTTTTTATTTTTGTATAATTTTTTATTTTTAATTTGTCTAAACTATATGATCTTAAAAAATTAGAAATATAAAATTTTTAAAAGTAGTAAAATGAAATTAAAATACTAGTTTTTTACATAATTTTTAGAGTTCGTTTTGGATGTGGGTTGGCTTTTTAACTATTTTAGCCTGGGGCTAAAAAGTCTTGTTTAGAATAAGTTTTTAAATTTTTTTTTAACTTTTGTGAGAGAAAAAATAAAATGATTATGGATTGGATGTGACATTTTGTCTTATTTGACTAAAATAACAAATTTTGTCTTATATGACTATTTTAACCCCAAAGGGTATCCCAAACAAGCTCTTAGTACTATTTAGAAAGTTTTTATAATTTAAGAAAAAAAACTAAAATATAAATTTTTTTTGAATTGTCTAATTTAAATTTACCTTAAAATAGTATTTTAAAATTTTTTTAAAAAATTAATTGATGTCGGAATGTGATTTGGTGAAGAGGGTTCAAGCTGTTTTGTCTTGTTCTGTCTTTATGGGGAATCGAACCCTCGACGTGGTCATCCTATTAATGGGCAACATTGGATGGGTAAGACTTCATTTGGGACGTGGATTTTATTGGCTACATATTTTGTACAAGCCAATCACAGTTCGGCACGTGACAGAATGAGAGTAGTACGGGAAGATAATTCTAATTTTCAATCATAATCACACACGTGGCAGTCAGCATTGGTTTATTATAGATCTGCGTAGCACTGAATCAGTAAAGAGATGCAAGATGACGTGGCCTTAACGGTTACTCATATATTTAAATTCAAAAATCAAGAGGAAAGCCTAACTGCATATGACATAGTGGAGCTAACTGCAAGGAAGCATGATCAGTGATCATGGAGGGATGGTTCGACGATTAGAAGTCCATTTTGACGGTTGTCATTAAGAAGTATAAATAGCAAAGAAGGCCTCAGAAAACGTCCCCAGACTCAGATCCAAAAAACCAGTTTTATCTATTTTATTTTTCCTTCCAGTTTTTACATTTCTTGTTCTTTACATTTTTGTACTTCAAATTCCTGCACTGCATTTCGTTCATAGGAGTAGTTTTCAAGTAGTTTGTTGCTGTAAACCTCTACGAAACTGATTTGGATATTTGTAAGTCTTTCATTTTGCTTAATGAAATGTTACAATTGTTCTTCATTTAATCATTGTTTATTTAATTCTCCTAAACAAAGCCACCAGTAAAAGTCCTCTTCATTGAGGCTGAAAGAACTAAAACACAATCGTTTGATAATTGGTTGGCAATTAATATTCTGTAAGGACTGATTGATCCTTGCTGGCATGGTCACAATTATAATAATAACCTTCGAAAGTCAAAAAGCCAACATATATTTTTGGCATGCCCAGTGAGACTAATTGAAATGGCTAGACGTAGGAGACAAGGAGAAAATGAACGCTTGAAAGAAGGCGTGGAATGAGAGGTATAAATGTCCAATCCGGAGGATAATGTGATAACACATCCTATGGAAGCACCTATTTTATCAGAACCTATGGTCGAACAGACCAGCACTTCGGAACAAATACCACATGTTCAGAATATTGGACGAGGCCAAGGGATTGGACCATCCACTGTTCTATCTACTCAGCCAATGAATCCATGTGGTGGCCTAGTAGATGCTATGGGACAGCAGTTAATGAACACAATGGAAAGGTAGGCAACATCCTTTTTGGATCGAATGAATACTCATCAACCAACTAACGCAAGGCATATAGAAGAAAATTCAAATGTTCCTCAGCAAAGATTGGCTAGAGATAAACAGCCTATGCAGAGTAATGGACATACTAATGGCCAAATTAGTAACCAAAACCATGAAAGACCATCACCTCAGTCTTGGTATGAGCCTCTTTCGAGACCTGTGGCAAATCAAAATGCCTCCTTACTCAACAGTGAAGCCACACAAATTGGTGGATCTGGTTCAACACAAGAAAATGGCATAAGGATATTTCCAAATCCCATGTTCAAAGCCATACCTAGCACGAGGGGGTTCACTAATCATTTGTTCGAATTTGTGCCCAGGGGGTTGGAAGGGTTTCCTGCAACTGGAAGAGACACAATACCTATTCCAGCACCTTTCGCAGGTCTTTTCGTAGGATAGGCTCAAAGGGGTCACCCATACCCTCAACAGCAGCCAGTACCACAGGGACGACCAGTCCCAAACATACCACCCTATGGACCAAGAGGACCCCAAGCATAAGGTTGTCCACCAAATCCTGTGTTTGTTTCTCCAGTAGTGGTTCAACAGGCACAAAATATGGTCCATAAGGACCAAATTGCTGATATTGTTAGAGAGATGTGTGGACCAATGGCTCGGGGGGTTCAAACTCTTGTATACAGGAAACCGTACCCAGAATGGGTAGATAGGGTACATGAATACCCAAGAGGCTTCAGCATACCAGACTTTGCCATTTTTTATGGGAATGGAAACCAGTCGACGGTTGAGTATATTGCCAAGTTCGCTGCTCAGTGTGGTGAGTTTACCAATAATGATTACATGAAGTTAAGATTGTTCCCAAATTCTCTAACTGGGGCAGCTTTTGTATGGTATATTAACCTTACACCTGGCTCTATCCAAACTTGGCAACAAATGGAGAAGGCATTTCATACCCAATTCTTCCAAACAGAGCCAGAAGTTTCTATGGCAGATTTGGCAAGATTGAGTCAAATGCCTGATGAGAAGGCTACTCAATTTATTACCAGATTTAAAAGAGCACGAAACAAATGTAGGATCATCTTACCAGAGCCTGAATTTGTGAGGTTGGCTCAAAATGGTTTAGAGTTTAGGCTTCGAAAGAAGTTTGACTCAACTGAGTTTAGAGACTTAATGGAACTAACCTATAAGGTGTCTAGGTATGAAGCATTACTAGAGGAAGAGCAAGATCGAAGTAATGTATCATACAAGACGTATTATAGAGATCCTAATTATGAGATTGATGCGGCAGAGATTGTGGGAAAAGAACCTGTGATCTGTGAAGCATTAATTCATAAAGACACAAGAATAAACCAGCAGTTTAAAAAGAAAGACCTTCATAGGAAATACTCTTTTGATTTGACAAAGGCAGATGACATTTTTGATCATTTGCTTGCTGCGAACTTCCTGAAGTTACCAAAATGAGTCAAAATTTCGTCTCCAGAGGAACTTAAAGGAAAAGTTTATTTTAAATGGCATAATTCTTGGTCTCACTCAACTAAAAACTGCATTACTTTTCGAGACAAGATCCAAGAGCAGATTCGAAAGGGAAGTTTGAAATTTCCAGCTAAAGCAGAAAAGGCCATGGGGATTGACACTAATCCATTTCCAGAAATTGGAGAAGTGGCAACCAATGTTATTGTGCTAGACTTACAGAACTTGTCCTTGAAAGAATTGGAAGAGGTCAATGTGCAAATGCATATTGCCAGCCAGACTACTGTCAAGAAAGATGCTAGAAGTCTGTCAACTATTAGACAAGGTTTTCTAGACCAGAGGGAAGACTCTGATGAAGAAGCACTAGATGATGATTCTTTAGAGGCAGCGGTTATGCAAAGAATGTGTCCCAGATGCAGGTTGAGCTACAAGTGGCTGAAAGGACTTCTGATTGATGGGAAACAATATTACAAAGATGTGTAGAGGCGTCCTAAACTAACCAGTACTTATAACAAAAGGCCATATCCAACTAGTATTAGGCAGCAGCCATTAATGGCTGAGCTAACAGCCACTAGAGTGCACTCCAAAGGCAAGAAACCGTTACATGAATCCAGACCAGCTAATTATTACAGAATGGAGAGTAATCATCCTGAAAGAAGACTTGAAAGGGATTCAAGTTATGGGATCAAAGCCAGAGATTGGCCTCCTAGACCAACTTCTCACAGGATGGAAAATGGCCACCTTCATCAAAGGCTTGAATTGGGCCTAAAACAGGGAGTCAGGGCCAAGCAGTGGCTTTCACAGCCAGCTTCGAAGATGGTTTCGAAGGAAGAAAGAGACAGTTCAACAACTAGGCTAGTAGGTTCGTGGGTGTCTGGAGTCCCAGATTGGTTTGTCATGCAGAATAAACTTAGGGAAATGTCTAACCAAAGAAGTGTTATTGGAAGCCAAGGTAAGACGGTCAAACCTCCTTTAGTAGCTCCAAATAATTGGGTGTTACTAAAGCATCCAAAAACAAAGGAATCGGATATGGTTCCAGTGATCTCTAGATCTCAAAGGAAGAAGATCCAATGAAGGTACACTCAGTACCAGAATGATCAGAAAGAAAGTGGAGAAAGCTCTTCATTGGTCCAGCCAAAGGCCCAAATAGAGGGAGAAAAAAGTTTAAAGTTAGATCATAATCCAAAATCGACTCTTCAAGACAAGAGGAGTTGCAACAGAGAGCAATTGGCCAAAGTTCATTTCGAACTGAAAGCCAAAGAGAGATCCAGTTTGGCAAGACTGGAAAAGGCTTTGATGGAAAGTGATAGTGAGACTGAGGAAGAAGTTGGCCTAGGCCAAAGGAATGAGATGGTAGAGGAAGAAATGTTTGAAGCCTTCATGGCTGAGCAAACATTTTTAGTTGAAAAAGCAATAGAAACAGATCCTTCGAAGAAAGTTACTAGTATCGAAGTGGTAGAATGCAGCATGGAAGATGCTTTTGAAATAATTGAACAAGTTGGCCAGGAAGAGAAACAGGTATAGCCAGTCATCCAATTTGGCTTGTTTCCTCCAGAATCAGTGAATATGGTACATATACTACCACAAGAATTCCAAGCTGAAGATGAGAACCAAGAAGGTCAAGAAATTGACCCAATTCCAGTTTCCAGTAAAGATTCACAAGTGAGTACGGTGCAAGATGAATCCGAAGTGGCCATACCAATGGAAATTAGAGATGAGAGTGAGGAAGAGGTAAGTATTAACCTCTCATACCCTTTTGAGTATCCCACGACATCCGTGACACAGCATGTCAAACCCTTGTATATCAAGGCCTTCTTCGATGGGATACAGATGAACCGAGTGTTGGTGGATAATGAGGAAGCAGTAAATCTACTTCCGAAATCTTCTTTGAAGAAACTAGGAAAAAGGAACCCCGGACTAATCCCAACCAGTACAACCATTGTTGGTTTCGCTGGAGACAAACAGATGGCTCAAGGCATTTTGCCCATCAACCTAAGTGTGGGAACCAGGGACTGTATGACTGCATTCTTCGTTATCGACAGTAATACTAAATACAATGCTTTACTTGGTAGGGATTAGATTCACACTAACAAGTGTGTGCCTTCCTCTCTACATCAGAAAATAATAATGGCCTTGGGTAGTGGAGAGACAGAGGAGATCATGCAGATCCTCATCCCTTCATAGCTTGTGTAGATTTTGCAGAGGCCAAATTGTATACTGAAGGAGTAGCACCACTCAGTGTACTGAGGAAACCTGATGGATCAACCGAAATGACAGCTGATGAGGAATTAACACACCTGAAGCACTTAGGCCTCGTTTGGGAACAGGCTAATTTAGTAACTTTTTGGCTATTTGGCTAAAATATGAGCTAAAAAAAACTAGTATGTTTGGAATGACTTTTTGGCTTTTTACGAAAAGATGTGTAAAAAGTAGAGAGAAAAGAGAATCATTGACTTTTTGGTATGGGTTGTTGGCTTTTTGGCTAATTTAGTAACTTTTTGACTTTTTGGCTAAAAATGAGGGTTCCCAAACGAGGCATTAGTCTAAGAAATTGCTGATGAGGAGTTTGTCACCAAAGATGACAATGATGCCTGGTTGTAGGCAAAAAGATGGAACCTAGGAGGCCAGGTCTTTGGCTTTAATTAAGGTCTCAATATTGGACATAAAATCAATAGTCCAGAAGATGCAAGAGCAAGAGGAAGAAGCCATGGCCATTGGCTGTAAGCAGGAGCAGCAACAGGTCAGGGTTTTGGCCTTGGAAAAATACTATGCATTGGACATTGAAACAAAAGTCTAGGAGATACAAGAAGAAGAAGCCTTGTGGACAGACTTTGTCTATGAGGAAGAGGGCAAAGATGTTGAATCAAAGAAACTGGGAGCAGGACAGAGCAAGGAGATTACTTTGAAGATAAAAGAAATCAAAAAAGAAGCATCAGTGAGTCCTTAGATGCAAGACCTTTTGGAAGAAGTGAACTTAGGAGAAGTTTCTATGCAGCAACCCACCTATATAAGTGCTTGGTTGAATGCTCTTGATAAGGACCAGTTGTTGGTGGTCTTGAAGAGATATAAAGATTGTTTTGTATGGTCTTATAATGAACTACCAAGATTAGATAGGTCATTAATAGAACATAGGCTCCCTATGAGGCCTAATTTCAAGCCATACAAGCAAAAATAAAAAAGAATGAGTCCCGAGTTGATCCAGAAGGTCAAGGAGGAAATTCTTAGGCTCCTCAAGGCAGGCTTTATTAGGACAGCCAGGTATGTTGAATGGCTATCTAATATTGTGCCTGTAGTTAAGAAGAATGGTAAAATGAGGGTATGCATCGATTTCAGAAATCTGAATTTAGCAACTCCAAAAGATGAGTACCCTATGCCTATAGTAGATTTATTGGTGGACAGTTCAGCAGGGCATTAAATTTTATCAATGATGGATGGGCACTCTGGTTATAACTAAATCTGTATTGCAGAAGAGGATATCCATAAAACAACATTCCGATGTCCTAGAAACATTGGCACCTTCGAATGGGTTAAAATGCCATTTGGTCTGAAGAATGCTGGGGCTACATATCAAAGGGCTATGAACACTATATTTCATGATTTCATTGGAGGATACTTAGAGTGCTACATTGATGACATTGTAGTAAAATCCCAATCTATGGAGGAATATTTATTTCACTTGGAAGCAGCTTTTGAAAGAATGAGAAAGTTCAAGTTGAAACTTAATCTTCTCAAATGTGCTTTTGGTGTATCACCTTGAAACTTGTTGGGCTATGTAGTACACAAAAAGGGAATACAGATTAATCAGAACAAAGCCAAAGTTATCATCGAAACCAGACCTCCATCAAGTAAAAAAGAAGTACAAAAATTCCTTGGGCAAGTTAATTTTCTTCGAAGATTTATTTCTAATATTGCAGGGAAAACTAAAGTATTTTCTTCCTTATTAACGTTGAAAGATGAAGAGAAATTTGTGTGGACAGCAGAGTATCAAACTACTTTCGAAGGAATCAAAGCCTATTTGGCCAACCCTCTAGTGCTGATGCCACCAAAGGGTGATAAGCCCTTGAAGTTGTATATAGCTGCAGCAGAAAATTCACTGGGAGTTTTCCTAGCCCAAGACAATGAAGAAGGCAAAATTCTTGTGAATGTAAATATTCCGCTGTAGAAAAGCTGTGTCTTGCATTGTATTTCGCTGCAATGAAATTAAGATACTATCTTTTGTCTACAATTGTCTTGGTAATTGCAACCACAGATTTGGTTAAATATATGTTATCTAGACCTATGTTGAGGGGAAGAATTGGCAAATGAATACTAGCTTTATCAGAATTTCATCTAGAATATGTCCCCCAAAAGGCAGTAAAATGACAAGTTTTTGCTAATTTTTTGGCAGACCATCCATATCGAACAGAAAACCAAGAGATAATGGAACTTGGTATGGTTAGTATTGAACCATGGCAAATGTGACTCGATACATCAAAAACCAATGGTTTGACTGGAATTGGTGTGGTGATTAAGTCACCACAAGGGATAGAAATCACACATGGTTTCAGGGTGGATGAAATTACTTATTCCAATAATCAAGCTGAATACGAAGCTTTAATATTGGGACTGGAAATACTTATTGGATTACAAGCACATGTAGTTGACATATTTGGAGATTCTCAATTGGTAGTTAACCAGGTGAAAGGGATTTTCAAATGTCAAAGTATAAGCATGTTGCCATACTATGTTGTTGTATTGCATTTGCTGTCTCAATTTCAGATAGCAAATGTAACTTATGTCCCCAGATTCTTGAATAGTAAAGCTAATGATGCGGCTCAAAAAGTTTCGAATTTCAAGAAAATGGAAAACACTCAAAGGAACATAAGCCAAACAACATATCAGAAAGTAATACTACCTTTGAATAAAAGGAACATGGTCTTAGAAGTCAATCATAATGACTTACAAGAACAAGATTGGAGGCATCCAATAATACAGTATCTAGCTGGCCCATCTTCGAAAGCCAGCAGAAAAATTAAATTACAGTCTATGAAATACATAATGTATGGTAATACTCTCTACAAAGGAGGGGCAGATGGGTTATTATTGGAATGTTTAGATCCAAAGGAAGCATTGACAGCCATGGTTGAGGTTCATGAAGGCATCTATGGTGTTCATCAGCCTAGTGTGAAGATGAGATGCCTGCTTCGAAGGCATTCTTACTATTGGCCAACCATCCTTAAGGATTGCATAGAATATGCTAGAGGTTGCCAAGCATGCCAGAAGCATGACGCAATAAGACATGTACCTATAACCGATCTACATGCAGTTGTGAAGCCTTAGCCGTTTAGAGGATGGACCATGGACATGATAGGGAAAATACACCCACCCTGTTCGAAGCATCATTGTTTCATCCTAGTAGCCACAGATTACTTCACTAAGTGGGTCGAAGCTAAACCGTATAAGGCTGTAGACCATATTGAAGTTATTGGATTCATTAAAGATCTGATCCACAAATTTGGCATCCCACAAACCATAACTGTTGATAATGAGACTGTATTTGATGGGAAGATGGTAAAGTCTTTCGTGGTAGAATTTGGAATTAGTCTTGTTAATTCCATCCCCTATTATACACAAGCCAATGGCCAGGCAGAATCATCCAATAAATCCTTGAAGAAAGGAATACAGAAAGTTATAGAAGACAATCCTAGGGATTGACATAATTTACTATTGGATGTATTATGGGCCTACAGGACATCTCCAAGATCAAGTACAGGAGTTAGTCCTTATGTCTTAATATATGGGCATGATGCAGTGCTACCTGTAGAAATTAATATTAAGGCCAAGTTTGGCATCCTCAAAAAAATCCAAAAAGTCAAAAAGTCACTATCCTATTTAAGTCACATCATCTTATTTAAGTCACATCACCTCTCTAACACATCACTTCAAACCCAACCCAAATCCAACCCATATTTCATAAAAAGTCAAAAAGTGCACTTATTTAGTCTTCTCAAACTTGGCCTAAGTCTTTAAGGGTGAGAAGCCAGGATCAGTTAATTCTTGAGCAGTACCATTAGAGTATCTGCTTAGAATTAGAAAGCATCGATGAAGCTAGAATTCTAGCATTAAATAGCATTCTTTTCCAAAAGAAGAAAGCAGCCAAAAACTATAATAAGAAGGTCAAGTACATTAGCTTTGATGAAGGTGATTTGGTATGGAAGACAATACTCCCAATAGGGATTAAAAGCCACAAGTTTGGCAAATAGTCACATAACTGGGAAGGACCATATCAAATTCATAGAGTCTTGCCTTCGAGAGCATACCATTTGAAAAATTTGAATGGATATGTACCTCCCAAGAAAATTAATGGCAGATATTTGAAGCCTTATTTTCCAACCATATGGGAAACACAAGGAATAGAATAAATGCTAAGTAAAAGAACATGAAAACACTCAAATGATGAATAAGGATTTTATTTCATAATGAGTTAAGTACATGTAGCCATAGATTGGCCCAAAAGTCAGTACAGTGTTTCAGTTGTTCTTTTACAATAGATGCTATATTCTTGAGAGATGGGAACAACTGAATGGCTGTGGTCATCTCTTGCTTTCGATCAGCCAGCTCTTGATTAGTGATCTGCAGCTTGGTGGCAGTTCGATCCAAAGCCTGATTAACTGCTGATAATTCTTCTTCAAGTTGAGCTTTCTTCTCTAGTAGTTGAGCTCAGAATTTGGAGACAGAGGAATGTTGCTCCTTCAGTTCTGACACTTCAGTATGAACTTGAGAAACAAAACTCTGGTCTCTCAGCAATTTTTCCTTTGCGGCCTTGGCAACATGGCAGATGTTGATGTAGAAATCAATAGTGGCTGCCGCCTGAGATAAATGACTTGAAACAGTCATGTTGGATTGCTCAACAATCTTACAGTACTGGAGGAAGCCATTTCTTATTATAGGCCTTTGTAAAGCTTCGAAAGGAATCCTTGAGAAGGATGTCAACAACTCCAAACAGCTGTCCAAGTCTATTGAAGGTAAGGAAGTCTTACTACTAGAGGAAGAGCTCTCAAAAATTTATGGTAAAGAATCAACCAGGACTAATGGCTCAGTCTCATTGTTAGCTATTGAAGAGGTAGAAGGTATGTCAAAGAAACTAGCTAGCCTAACTTCGAAGATGTCCACCTCATCCATTGACATGGAAGGTGCAGAAAGAACTCTGGTAGAAGGAAGAAACGGCTGTATAGAAGTAGGAAAAGAAGGTGAAGTACTCATAGCAGCCTCTATAGTTTTGGCTACCAATAGATCAAGAGAAGAGGGACTGGTGCTAGGCAGAGATAACGGACGAAGAATTGAAGGGCTACCAGTGTCTACTCTATGGAAATCAGCCATTACTGGAGATGATGTAATAGTTGGAATTTCCTCAGGAATGGAAGGAGCGGCAAGGCTTAAAGGAAGAGCAAATTGAGTAGAATTGAAAGAAAAGTGAGGAAAGCTTGAAGTCAAGCCAAAGGATAGGGGTGCAGGAATGTTTGGCCTCAAGAAAGGTACGAAAAATATAAGGCCAGAAAGTGGGAGTATTATCTGAATGGGCTCTACCTTTTGAGGTTGTTCAATTTCAGTTGAAATTGAAGGAATCTTTATTGGAAAAGTAGGCAACGGAGTTGTTGCTGCAAAAGAAGAAATACAAAACAATGTTAGGTCTCAGTACCAACAATTTGAGAAAAGAAAATAGAGGCACAAAGGGAATTACTAATTTCAGAAGTGGTGACTATGATTGGGGCATTGCGAAGAGTATAATGTCTAGTAGTTTTTTGTTTTCTTGCAACTTCTTTTTGGAATGCATCAGCGGCAGCAGCTTCATCTCTAAGCATTTGTTGTTGCCTCCTCTTCTCAGCCCTTTGAAATATAATAAGCTCTTTGGAATGCTCTGCTTGCACTGCTTTAGCAGATGCTTCGTGGATGGGATCTCCAGTGAAATCAGCAAGAGAGACAATCATCTTCTTCCTTCTTTTTAAGGGTGTCTCTTACTCTTGTTCTGTCTCTTCTTTTTCTGCTTCTTCTTCTTCTGCTGCGTGAACCCCAGGTGTCTCCTCTTCAGGATCAAGTAAAAGCTTTCTTTTCTTTTGTTGTTGCTGTTTGCTCCTGAGAAGGTTTAAAACTTGGACCTTTTGGGGAGAATCTCCCTGTGAGGCACCCGTACCACCTACACCAAAGAAAGAACTAAAAGTAAAGCTAAGAGCATTATAAATGAGAAGAAGAAAAAGAAACAAGGGTACATACCTTTCTTCGAGGCAGCTCGAGTAACTCTAGGAGAAATTGAGGCAGTAGGAATAGGCTTTGTGATGACAGGTGCAAGAACTGTAGTAGCAGGAGTAGTGGAATAAGTAACAATTCCTGCCTCTTTCGATTGGGTTGAGGTACCTCTAGAACCGTTAATAGGTCTTGGGGAGGAATGGCCAAGTGTATCTCCATATTGGTCACCCACCAGTTCTGGCACCTTTTCAATATGTTACTTTGAGGAATGAAAGGGAAGTACTCAAAGTCAATAAAGTCCTGGATGAATTTAGAAGTTGCTTCTTCTAATATGGATCTTTGAACCTTTAAGTCCCTGCTGGTAAGACTTAAATTGGTCTGGCTGCAGAGAGGTATTGGGACCCCTTGTGAGAAGCCAAATTGCCTAGCAAATTGGGCAGAAAAATAGGGCTCAGCAATGCATTTGTAAGCTCTGGGGTTCATAGGCCCAATGAATAACTCTCTAGGGATCAGAATAGAGGCCCATATGTTCTTGTGTTGGGGTGAAGAGCAGAACCTATCACTCAGAAAGGTCTTTAAGTAGGATGGGCCAATGTTGGTAGGTTCGAGGGGATGAAAGCTGTGGGAAGAAAGGAAAGCTGGGAGTTTGTGAAAGAAAGAAAAATAAAATGCGAAGATGGAAGGATAGAGTGAAACATTGGCTAACCTCATACCATGAGTAGTAGGGTTTGGCTCCAAAAACTTTAGGCATTTAGATTGTAGCACAGTAAAATATGCAAAAAGCCAAAGCTGAAGTATCCAAAATGGACCTCCTTGATTGGCATCCAAGGGTTTCTCACAAAAAAGGGGAACAAGCTCTATATACATGACCTAAGACATATGGAGCTAAAGCCACATTTCTTTGTAAGACAAGGGTTTTGGCAAGAGGGGCGAATTCAGGCATGATCCTCTAAGAAGATGTAACAACCCTCGTATTGACTACCGATTAACCACTGAATTATATACTGATTAATGCTAAACTGAATTGATAATGACTGATAATTGAATTAACTGAAGTACTGAATGGAACGATTGAAATCGAAACTGAAACTGAATAAGTTTGTCTATTGAATTGCATATTGTATCTGTTGACTTATGTGATTATCTGCTTGATTTATATGTTTAAACTGCTAATTGAAGGCCCTATCGGCGGCCGATTTGGAAACCGTTTAGTGTTTTGTAATCAGGAGAATATTTGTGATTTAATGATATATTTATCTGAAAATTGATTAGGAATGATTAATTTAGATAAAAAAAAATGAGTTAATTACAAACTTGGACTTATTTACAATTAGACCACACTAGTGGCCCACTATCTCACATACATTGAGTCTTCATTTGATCAAACACAACATTTGCTCAGCCATTCCCCATGCTTTAGCCGAACTAGGAGAGGAAATAGGGGAGAGTGAGTTCATTTTGTTGATTTGCTTGAAGACTTGAAGTAAATTGGAGGGTATTTGCATAATTGAGCTTCTAGGCTTAAATTACAAGACTTAGGTAAGGAAATTCATTGTCTTCTTGTTATCTTTAAGCCCCATTTTGCATAGTTCATGTCCAATTAAAGAGTTAGGCCATGTTCTAGTGCAAGAATGTTGAATTGATGCTTGATAGTGCATGCATGTTGAGTTTAGTAAGTTTGGAGTTGAATTCATGATAAATTGTGCATGCATGTCCATGTCTTTACCATAGACCATGTTTTCATTTGGTTTTCAAAGATTGGAGCTCATTAGAGCAAGATTTGAACATTGATTTTGGTTTGAAACTCATGCATTGCATGTTTTCAAATTGTTCTTGAAAATAGGTTTGAATGTTGGATTTAATTGACCAACCTTTGGGGCTTGAATTCATAAATTGAGCTTTAAAACTTGTTGTACTATGAGTTTGAAATGTTTTCCCAGAATTTGGGCCCAAGAGGTTGAGTTTTGGATAGTTGAATGCTTGGTTCGAACTTGGGAGACAAATATGGAAATTCCAGATTTTGCTTCCTCGCTCGAGCGAAGGATTCCTCGCTCGAGCGAGCACCTTTATTCAGGGCTCCGCTCGAGCGAGCATCGAGCGTGGTATCGCGCGTAAAAATCCAGCAACCAGTACTTTTACTGTTCATGCAGGTCGCTCGAGCGAAGGATTACTCGCTCGAGCGAAGCCTTTGATTTTGGAAGCTCGCTCGAGCGAAGGAAGGCTCGCTCGAGCGAGGCTCCTATTTTCAGCAACTTTTGAAAAATGCCTTCCAAGTGTATTTTTGCATCCTCATCTCATCCTAGGCATTCTTAGGCCTAGTTTAAGGCATCTTAATGAGGATTTAGACATAGAACCACACCGAGGAAATTTAGGGATTTAATTATCGTCCTTTCCGATTGTGAAACTTAGTGTGTGTTCTATTTATTGACTGTTTAGGGTTGGCTTTCGGGGACGCGCTCTAAGCTGCTATTAGCCCAATCTCTGTGAGTAACAGATTGTGTAAAGATATGTTCAAAATGGTTATCTTTTGAATACTGAACTGAACTGTTTAATGAACTGATATTGTTTATTGAATGAATGTATGTCCTTTATTTCTGAACTGTACTGTGGCATCCTTAGCACCTACTGTTATTGACTGTTACAGAGCTCTGTCGGTTCCCTTGTGGAACCATACTGTTTACTGACTGATGGCCATCACTACTGTTGGGTCTGTTAAGACCCGGTCCTCCTGGACCTACTGTTTATAGGCTAATGGATGTACCACATATGATTGATTGATTGAGATACTGATTGACTAAAATACTGAAGGATCGAAATACTGTATAATGAATTGATTTCATTACTGTAAGGACATTCATTCATAACCTCTTTACACTTATTGTTATTCACTGGGCTTTAGCTCACTGTTTATATATATATGTAGGTTCTCAGCAGCCAGACCGGAGCTAGGAGCGTGGGTTAGTCCCCCAGTTTTGTCAAGCCAGCCTATGTGCCTCACTGCGAGGTTCCGAGACGCCATGCCATGGCTTGGGGTGTTTTTGTGTCCCCCACCTGTCTCCTGACTGTTTTGTATAATTGTATAAACTGTTTACTGTTTACCGTACTGTTACTGAGGGATTTGATTCCCGTACTGAATGTTGTATATGATTGTATATAGACTGTACTGTTTGAACTGAATGTATGCATGGAAAATGTTTTTGGCATACAGATTTCCACAGCTCTATGGACACTAGTTATTTACTGTATTGGCTTCCGCCAGGCCCTGTACTCTGTTTTACTGTATTACTGTTCTGCAGGCCTTCGGTAATCTCGGATTACTGGCCAGTTACGGTGCTAAACCCATAGGGCCGGGTTTGGGTCGTGACAGAAGAGGTGCAGAAAAGGAACTTGCAAAGCCAATATAATATAAAAGAAAAGAATTCCCTATCAATCACAAGCCCCTCTCTTTTATTTTCAGCCTTGACAAAGTCACTATAGGATGAGTTAAGAGAGGGGAGAGAAAAATGGGTTTTGAGGTCAGGATAATCTGGACCAATAGGGGTTCCAGTAGGGGACAATCCTAATAGATGGCAGATATCAAGAACAGTAGGGGCCATCATCCCACATTTGAATTGAAAGAAATTAAAAGCAGAATTCCAAAAGCAAAGGGCAGCAGGTATTATGAAAGGGTCCTTCGAAATGGTGAACCTGGATAATTGGAGGGCGTCGAAAAGGCAGAGCTCTTGAAAATCCAGAGTCCTATCAGGAATAACCCGATCATACCATTCTTGCCACTTTGGTCTCACCGTGGGCCAGCAGCGATGGGGGCGGTTCATCCTCCAGCTTCCCCAGTCAAGACCACCTTCGTAAAGGAGACAATGGTCCTCTAGACGTGGATATAGAGCTGAAAGCTCAGTAGGAATCTCCCTGAAGATGGGCCCAAGCACATACTTTTGCTGCTCACGACGATGATGAATGAAGATGCGTTCGTCAACGGCGTTTTTCTCACCAGCCTTGTACTTCTCACACTCTGGGTCAATAATCCTTTTCAAGGTCACAGACGGATTTGCACGCTCCACGACCAGTATTTTCAAAGAAGAAGAAGCCATTGATAGAGAGTTTTCTCAGAAGATGAATTCGAGAAAGAGAGTAGAGGAAAAAGGAAGGTCAGTAGAGATGAAGGGTTTATGTGATAGGCAAATAGGTGAATTCAAAGCACAAAATAAGGGGGTTTTAAAACTTTTGTGTCTGAAAAATATACCCAGTCGTGTTGCACAGACGGAATTCACAAAGAAGTACTAAAGTTACGGATGCGAGAAGTTTCTTTCGATATTGATAATTATGGAGAGAAACACATCTCAAATACTGATGTCAGCTTCGAAATAAAATATTTGGCTTCGAAGCCAAATTTTGACGCCAAAATGAAATGACAAACGGCTTCGAAAGTAGGAAGCCAACTTCGAAGCACATTCCACGCCTCACGGTGAAAGAGTGCTTAGGTATTTGTTTACTTCAAAAGGATTAAGGACTTGTTTGTTGGTTTCTAAATGAGAGTAAAATCCTTCGAAGCAAAACTTGAAATACTTTTCGGTTAGAAATTGTTGTTCTAAGTTTCAAACCAATAATTGGTTTGATAGTATACAGAGAAATCACTTTTTTCGAATAAAACAGTATAAGAGAGGATTCCTTATTTAGTCTGTTTGTTTGAAAGAAAATTAGTTGATTCGAAATTATTTGATTGTATTAACCATATGTTGGGAAATTGAATATGATCGAATCAAGTTTCAAAGGGTAAAATTGGTTAATTCAAAGCTGATGGATAAAGAATTATGTTAGCCCTATGGTCGGTATGAAAGGCAAAAATTGCTTTCTCAAAAGAAAAGACTTCACACTTTAGAAGAGTTTGAGTCGAGTTGAAGTTAAAGCATATCAACCATACAGTTCATAATTTGAGTGCTAAATCAGAATTTAACAAATAAAATTCGGAAAGCCCAGTTTTATTGATAAATACTGTTGATACTTGAGTTCATTTGATTACATTCTCGATTTCGTAGAAATACGAAATGGACAGAGTTACAAGGTCATGAAATTTAGTCCAGCAAAATTCGATAAACGAAAATTCTTTTCCTACTCTATCTTCTGTCTTGTCCAAGTTTGGCTTGTCTAATTGGTAAGCCCTTAATTGAGAAGTGAGTTGTTGGGCTTTCACTTCGAATTCTATTTGTTTTAAGGCTTTATCTGTGGTGTCCATCTCCTCTTCTTCATGCACTCCACTCATTGACACATCCTCGCCATGCTCAGAATCCTGGCTCTTGAAGGCCTCATAGTCATCAAGAAGGTTCTCTGCCTCATATTGAACCTGAATTCAAGCAGAGAGGGCTTCATCCAGAACTTCATTGGTAATGGAAGCTTGGAAGTGCCAGTTAAGTAGGAGAGGAAGCTGGTCTAAAAAAGTATAAAGCTCGATTTGGGCCACAGGGTTGAGAACATGACTTCGAGACATAATGTCACAAGCCCATAGAATGTTTTTGTGGGGAATGTCATCTCGAAGGACTTCAAAAGATACATGGGAGAAAGTAGCAAGTAAGGTCTGAGCCCCAAACTACTGATATGGAGTTGGAGGCACTAGGGCCTGTTAGGGGGTGAAGTGTTGGCCCTCAGAAAGAGTGAGTTTCAACTCATCAATCCAATTTGGATTGGAAGGCAGAGGAGGAGCAGTTGGAGTTTCCCTGAGCGAATCTAGGAATTCAGGTCTGGCCACACATTCCAGCCAATTGGAGGTACAAAGTTTTGCTTTCTTGGCTAAAAGCGCAGGACTGATCCCTAAAGCTTCACCAGGACGTTGGACACTTCGAACCATCCGAGATGGCAAGGTAGAAGTATACCATGATGAAAGCAGATTGTCCTCAAGACTGCGTATACGGTCAATAGGAACATATGGGTATACTACAGAACTGCGTTTAGAGGGAGGGATTTCAAGAGGGTCATCGAATTCTGGGAATCGGTGATGAATGCGTTCTCTCATCTGAGGTTGAGTAGGGGTAGGCTAAGTTCCCCAGCCAGAAGTCATGGAAGAAGAAGAGGCAGCAGTTTCATCCTATGCGGAAAGCTTTGTTGCAGAAGAAGAGCTTCCGATATCCATGATTGCAAATTTGTGTTCTAAAGAATCGTAAGCAGTAGGTTCTTGGTTCGAAGGTCGGTGATTTGCGAAAGGTTCCATAACTTGTATAAATGGAGGTGGATAAATGTGGCTAATCAATGCATGAAGGTTCTTTCGAGGACAAACAACGTCATCAAATAACTCTTTGTATACTTGATCAATATAAGAAAAGATTGGCTTGGCCATAAAAGATGTATCAGTCTTTTCGAATACTGAGATAGTGGAAGTGTTCAAGGGTTAGAAGAGAATTTAATGGAAATGATGAATGACAGTTGCATTTTTGAGAAATGCAAAAGGCCATGCACGTTCTAAGACGTGGGTAAAATACCTTGCTCCACTAATATCACCAAGTATTGGGTATATTAGTGCGAAGGGTAATGTTGGCTACATATTTTGTACAAGCCAATCACAATTCGGCACGTGGCAGAATGAGGGCAGTACGGGAAGACAATTTAAATCTTCAATCATAATCACAAATGTGGTAGTCAGCATTGGTTTATTATAGATCTGCGTAGCACTGAATCAGCAAAGAGATGCAAGATGACGTGGCCTTAACAGTTACTCATATATTTAAATTAAAAAATCAGGAGGGAAGCCTAACTGCATATGGCATAGTGAAGCTAACTGAGCATGATCAGTGATCATGGAGGGATGGTTTGACGGTTAGAAGTCCATTTCGACGGTTGTCATTAAGAAGTATAAATAGCAAAGAAGGCCTCAGAAAATGTCCCCAGACTGAGATCCAAAAAACCAGTTTTATCTACTTTATTTTTCCTTCCAATTTTTATATTTCTTGTTCTTTACATTTCTGTACTTCAAATTCCTGCACTGCATTTCGTTCATAGGAGTAGTTTTCAAGTAGCTTGTTGCTGCAAACCTCTACGAGGCTGATTTGGATATTTGTAAGTCTTTCATTTTGCTTAATGAAATGTTACAATTGTTCTTCATTTAATCATTGTTTGCTTAATTCTCCTAAATAAAGCCACCAGTAAAAGTCCTCTTTATTGAGGCTGAAAGAACTAAAACACAATCATCTGATAATTGGTTGGCAATTAATATTCTATAAGGATTGATTGATCCTTACTGGCACGCTCATAATTACAATAATAACCTTCAAAAGCCAAAAAACCAACAGATTTTTTTGGTTTTTTGTTTTTTTAGTTATAAAAAAATAAAATAGATTAAAATAATATATTTTGTCTTATGAGTTGGATGTGACATTTTATCTTATTTGATTAAAATAACATATTTTGTCTTATATGACTATTTTAACCCATTTAGGTATCCTAAACAAGCTCTTAGTACTATTTAGAAAGTTTTTATAATTTAAGAAAAAAACTAAAATATAATTTTTTTTTGAATTGTCTAATTTAAAATAGTATTTTAAAATTTAAAAAAAAATTAATTGATGTGGGAATGTGATTGGGTGAATAGGGTTGAACCGTTTTGTCTTGTTCTGTCTTTATGGGATTCGAACCCTCGACGTGGTCATCCTCTTAATGGGCAACATTGGATGGGTGAGACTTCATTTGGGACGTGGATTTTTTTGGTTTTTTGTTTTTTTAGTTATCAAAAAATAAAATAGATTAAAATATTAATAAAATAAAATATTTTATTTAAATTATAATTATTTTATTTTTTTCATATAAAAATAAAAAAATTTAATATAAACAAACTTTTTTGTTAAGACTAAAATAATTAAAAAATTATTTCATATAAAAATAAAAAATTTTAATATAAACAAACTTTTTTGTTAAGACTAAAATAATTAAAAAATTAAAAAGCTAACTAACTTTCAAAACGAAATTTAAGTTAAAATTATATTATGGTTCAGACAAAGCGCGTAACAAAACAAGTCATATGTTACAGTTTTATTTTTACCAGTTTGGTGTGAAGAGAAATTCACATGAGGTTTTAATTTATTTATTTTATTATAAAAGCTCATAGAATTCTTTATAACAAATAAATGAAGAAAAATTAGTGAAGTTTACTCTATAAACGCGTCGCTTTAAAATTTTTATTACAAAATTTATTTATTGGTCACTTATTTAGGAATTTTTTTTTAAGATCCATAATATTAAAATTTTATAACATAAAGGATATGAAATATTTTCATAATAGTTGACGTCCCTCAAATTTTTTAGGAATTTTTTTTTAAGATCCATAATATTAAAATTTTATAACATAAAGGATATGAAATATTTTCATAATAGTTGACGTCCCTCAAATTTTTATAGAAGAATTTCGATTCAGAGAAATTTCAAAACATAGAGAAATTTGTTTGAAATTTTACCGTGTTTTGAAATTTCTCTGATTTGTTCAATTTCTCTGTATTTTCAATTTTTTTTTGCATTTTTAAATTTCTCTGATTTGCTCACAATTTAAGTTACTTGTATGGTTTTCACTTATTAATTGTCTCCTTATGTGTAATTTTCCATTTGAGATAAATTTTCTCTGGCACTAAAATATCCCCTTTAGATTAATTTTCTGTGAATACATTGGACTTCCTTTCTTTCTATGCCTTGCTTGATTTTCTCTAGCTAGTTGTCTCTATGATTTTCTCTCAAATTTTCCTTGTCATTTGAATTTTTCCTGCCAACATTAAACTTCCACTAATTTATATTATTTGTTTGATTTTCACTGGTTTGTTGTCTCCTTGTGCTAAATTTTCTCTGGCATCTGTATTTTCTGACCACAGTAGAGTCCAATTTCTTTTTGTGTCTTCCTGGATTTTCTATGTCTAGTTGTATGCTTGTGTATATAATTTCCTTTATTTTTTGAAAAAATTTCAGGGACTTGACATCTTTAATGCTGAATTTTCTGTCCTTGTGCTGAATTTCCTATTGACATCTTTATATTTTCATTGTCTAGAAATGAAAAAACGCAACAATAGCAAAACACCTAAAGTACCACAAAAGAAACAGAAAGTCATAGAGTCTTCTAGTTATGAGCTGAGATCAAAACGCAGCAGCAGCAAAACACCAAAAACACCCCAAACAAAACAAAAAGTCTCTGTCACTGCTAGTTATGAATTGAGATCTAAAGGCAGCAGTAAAACACCAAAAACATCAAAAACAAAACAAAAAGTCCAAGCCCAAAAGGCAACTAGTATCAAGAAGACACTAACTCCAAAAGTCTCAAGCTCGAAGGAAAAAAGAAATTGCAAAGAAAATCCATCTCAACCAAACTACTAACTTCAACAAGATCATGTAAGCACATAGAATGAAGTGAATTTAATGTGTTCAGAGAAAATTGTGATGTTAGAGAAAATTCATCTCAAGGGAAAAATTACACACAAGGAGACAACTAACCAATGAAAATCAAACAATCAACATAATTTGATAGATTAGAGAAAGTCAATCAAGGCACATAAGTTAATATGATTATAATTGTGGTTAGAGAAAATTTGGATTCCAGAGAAAATTCATCACATGGAGAAAACTAACCAATAAAAATCAAGCAAGAAATATAGATTGAAATGCTAGAGAAAATTCATATTAACCAAACTAATGGCAAAGAAATTGCAGAGAAATTCAACTAAACCAAACTACTAGCTTCAACAAGATCAAGCAAGCACATAAAGTAAAGTGAATTTAATGTTATCAAAGAAAATTCAGATGCAGGAGAAAATTATAGATAGAATCACATAACAAGTTTCAAGAAGATACAAAATGCAATCAAAACCCTAATTAATCTGAATATTATTACGAAATAGAAACCCTAATTAATTGAAGAATATTATAAAATGTAATGAACTGTAGATACAAAGAAAAACTAGTTCAGGAATAGAAATACTTACCAAAGTTAGGTGGTGACGCTGAAACCCTAATTACAATCAAAGATGAACCAAGTCGAAGATGAACAGACTCAAGAATGAAAGTAAAATGTGTTAAGAGGAATTTCTGAAAAGAAATCTCAAAGATTTTTGTGGAGATGAAACCCTAGCTTTCCTGAATATGATTGACAGAGCTACAATGGCTTTGAAGATGAAGGGACCCAAGTGGAAAGCTTGAAGAAAGAGAAGAAGGCATGTGAGATTTGGATGAGCAATTCAAATTCAGAGAGGAGAATCCTAAGATTGAAGAAGCCATTATTGTTTGTTTCAATTTTGTTATCATTCTCAATTCAAAGAAAGTCACGGTGGCAGAGGAAGTGGCGGCGTGAGAGACGAAGAAGGAGGCTACGATGGAAGAGAAGAGAGAGAGAGAGAGTAAGTGTAATATATGGGTGTAGGTAAGGAATCTTAAGTTACAAAAAAAAAATATTATGGATATCTCTCATTATTAAAAGTTGGAGATGGATGTTAGACCAATTTCTCTAATGCTGAAATAATTAAAATATAATATTTTGGTCCGTTCGTTTTTTTTTTCTAAATTTTTCTTACAAAATGTATATTTTTGGTCACTTATTTTTTAGGGAGATTTACCAATAAATTCCAAATGTTAAACTTATGAACCAATTGGTCCTAATTTTTTTTCTAATAAACCGTTTAGTCCTTGGATATTTTAAGGGACCTTGATGCCCTCATTTAGATGTTATTAGATGCATGTTCTTTATGACAGTGTGTCACGTGCCATACACAATATGTCACGTGACACACACAATGGGTGCCACACATCAACAAAGTACACCAAGGTTCTTTATGAGGGTGTGTCACGTGACACACAATATGTCACGTGACACGCACAATGGGTGTCACACATCAACAAAGTATACTAAGGCTCTTTATGCTTTTTGCCTTGAAGTGTAACGTGACACACACAATGGGTGTCACACATCAACAAAGTACATTAAGGCTCTTTATGTTTTTTGCCTTGGAGTGTCACGTGACACACACAATATGTCACGTGACACACATAATGGGTGTCACACATCAACAAAGTACACTAAGGCTCTTTATGCTTTTTGTCTTGGAATGATGTATATCACGTGACACACACAATGAGTGCCATACATCAACAAAGTACACTAAGGCTCTTTATGCTTTTTGCCTTGGAATGATGTATGTCACGCGACACACACACGGAAGGGTATAATTGACCACTCAATGTTACTAAATAAAGGAAATAGGATCAACTGGTAAGATATTTCCCCACTAATAGGACTAATCAAAACAATAGAAATAACCTTAGGACCAATCGGTAAAACTGTTTGTGAGATAGGATTTATTGGTAAATATCCCTATTTTTTAATGCTAAAATATTAAAATATAATGTTTTGATCAGTTCAATTTGTGTGTTTGTGTAAAAATTTTCAAATCAAAATAGATAATACCTTATGAAACAAATCGAAAATCAAAATTTTGGATAACGTTTGGTAGAGTTTTAGAATTATGATTTGAGAATTGAGATGTATTTTGAGTTTGTAAGTTTTGAAATTATGATTTGAGTGTGGAAAATTTGTTTGGTTATGAGTTTTGAAATGAGTTTTGAATTGAGTTTGAAATTTTTGATGTGATATATGATATTTGATTCAAAAACTTACAACTTATAACCAAACACACAATCCAAAATTCTATTCAAAACTCATAAAAAATTTTCGAAAATATTTTTTTTAAAATATAAAAATAATAGGTGCCAAAAAAAAAAAAAAAACATGAACACTGTTTTGGTCAACCGACCGAACGATCGGCCCAGCAGGTATGGAATCAATTTTTAAAAATTCTAACCAAACACTACACTCAAACCAAGGGATGAAATTGAGTTTTGAAATCTCCACAAAAAATAACTGTTTCTCTTGAACGGTCGGTTCGGTTCATGGGATTTTTTATTGGTGTAAAAAGTAGCATTCACTATTTTCGTATTAGCTTCTATTACTGAATGTAATATATATTTTTTAAATTAAAATTAATACATTTTTAAATATTTTTTTTGTCTATTTTTAGTATACTTTTTAACTTAATTTCTAACATTAAACAATGTGTCAAGACACTCTTTAACATTTGTCCAAAAAAAAAAAAACAATAAGTACAAAAAAAAAATTAGGGTACAAGTTTTTAGTATGCTTAGAAAGGGATAGGTTTCTCTCTAGTTTATATAGTGGATTGAAGCATTTTGTTGGATCTGTGAGATCAACCATAGGTCCTGTTTCGATAATTCGAATTGTTCAATGTGTAGAGTTCATCGAGTACTTTACGGCTACAAAAAATCACATTAATCAGATATCAGTAGCTCCTTGATCGGAACACATTTTTATCAATGTAAATATGATTTTAAAAATAAATTGTTAACAAAAATATATTCCAATCAAGGGACTACCGATATTCAATCAACGTGATTTTTTGTAAGTATAAAATATTCGACAAACTCCACACATTAAACGGTTCAAATTATTGAAACCTATATTTGACCTCACAGATCCAGTAATATGCTCCAATCCACTATATAAATTTGCTCCAATCCCGTAGTAGACCTCTCATCCATTGTTTTTTTTTTAATTTATTTATTTTTTTTTATCAACGTGACATTTCCCCTAATTTTTATTTTTATTTTTATACAAGTTAAAAAATTATATAAAATTTCCTATTAATTGATATGATGCTTAATGTGATATTTATCATAGGGCGAATTAGATTAAAAGTCCCTATAATTTGGGGCTTGTATTATTTTGATTTTTGACTTTTTAATTGTGATACATTTGACTCTAAATTTTAAATCTTATTATAAATAAGAAAAATTGAATATACCATTAGTCAAGGGCAAAATTGTCATTTCAGTTTGTGGGACTAGGCTGGCACTACACTATGCCTACACTGTCAACGTGACAGTATAGGCTGCCCACTGCCGGCTGCTTTGTTTTTGTTTTATTTTTTTCGTGTTTTTATTTTTTCTAAATATAAATTATTAGTTTAAGATACTATTTAAGGCTATTTGATTTTTTTTGGTGTTTGAGATTATTTCAACCTCAAACTTGGTTTCCAGACACCCCCATTATGTGTTAATTGACGAGCTCTAGTCAAGTTGGCAACTTGTTAATCGCCATCACTCTCCTGTGAGAGAGGTCATAGATTACACGCTTTTAAAATTAGAATGTGCCATAAACTCTTACCAAAATTGACTTTTTTTTTTTTTGAATAAATAAAGGAAAAATATAGTTTATTTTGAATGGTGAATTTGAATTGAATAATATTGTGAAAAGTCTCAGTACAAATTTTAAAGAATTATTACATATTAATAAAAAAATCTATAATTTTAATTATTAATTTTTATAATATTTATCATCTTTCTATAATTTTTTTTTTTGGACACCACTATGATGTAGTTTCTCCAAAAAATCTCTTTAGCCATTCTTTGTCTTTTTGAAAAATGTTCAATAATTGAAAGTATAAATAACAATTTCTAATTTTTTTTTGAAAGAATAATCATTGTGTTTGGTTTGAATTTTTTGGATTAAATTTTTTGAAAAACTGAGTTTTTGGATTTTCGTATTTTTTTATTTTTAGTGAATATTTTTAAAATTTTAAACATTTTTTTAAAAACTTTTTTAAATGCACCTTACTTAGATGTATCTAAAAAATAAAAAATTTGTGAAAAAATATTTTAAAAAATTAATAAATACATAAAAATATAAAAAATGTACTGAATTCTCATATTTTTTTTGTATTTTTGGTATTTAGTGAATTTTTAAAAGGTTTTTTTCACATTTTTTTTTTACTTTTTAGATATATTTATGTATTTATTAATTTTTTAAAATATTTTTTCACAATTTTTTTACTTTTTAGATACATCTAAGTAAGATGCATCTAAAAAAATAAAAAAAAATTGCTTAAAATATTAAAAAAATTCAATTAAAACAAAAAATACAAAAAATAAGAATGTAAAATTTTTTAAAAAATATTTTTGAAAAAATGGAACCAAGCTATGCCGACATCATTTGATTATCATCCAAATAACTTTGCACCGGCATCATTTGATTATCATCCAGATAACTTTGCACCTGTAATTAATCACATCATGCATTGAACTTTTGAAAATACTAAATATTTTTCGGGTGCGTAGTATTAGAAATCTTAAAAGTTTTATCAAAAATTTTATTAAATGTCTGACATAGGTATGAGATTCACATAGAACTCACATGGTGTGAGTCTCACACCTATATGAGATATTTAATAAAAAATTTATTAAAAATTTTTAGGATCTATAATATTTTTTTCCCCAGATAAAATGTGAGACTTGTCAAATAATAATATGATTAGTATCATTAAATGTCATATCAAATGCTTATGCAAATGTTTTTTATTTTTTTATTTTTCATTGTCAAAATAAATTTTATTGATAAGAATAAGGTTAATCTTATATCATATATTAATACAAAAAACAAAAACAGAGATGGTACTATAAATATCACAGAAAAAATTGATTATCTGAACTAGATTGACACAATAGAATTATTACTATTAATGGTTATGTAAATGTGATCACACTATCATTACTCTTTAAAATTATTTTGTTCATAATCAATTAAATTTGTTGATGAACAAAATTATTTTGTTCCTTATACTTCAATGGGAGATTAGGAGTAAAAATCCGCATATTTATATGTGAATCTTATTCTTTAAATTTATTTGAAGTTTTTATTTCTTATATTTTATTTAATTTTTATTATCATTGCGATTTATTAAGGTGCATAGTAAAGTCTATTTATCATTTAAAGCATGAAAGAGATCAATGAACAGCCTACATATCTATTAAACTCAATTATTGAAAGGAAAACCTTTTAGCCAATTTGAGAGGGTAATTTACAAATAAATTGGGCCGAGTTAAGGAAGAGGCTTCTTTGGAAGTTGGGCCGCACATTGGACTGAGATAGGAGCTGCTGTAGCTCGGTCTAAAAACTAACGAGCTTAGGCCAGGTGAAGTTCGAACCGAGTTATGGGCCGAGGTGTTTGGGCTTTACAAGTTGGACCTCGCCCTTGTTAGCTCGGTTAGAGATTGCTGCAGTTAGTTTGGTCTAAACAGACAAAACCGTGGTAACATCAATGACGAGGGCCGAGCTATGTGTAGCTCGGCATGGTGGCATTCATTAGATTGGCTTCCAATCAAACGGTCCGAATGGCAGGGGACCGAGATAAGTCAGTTCGGTCAGGAATGTATAAACCGAGGTAAAGGGTTCAGCCATCTCACTTGGCTTGCAGTGATGAGACTCCTAGTAGGACTCTGCTAAGGAGAGTTAGAGTCCTATTGAGATTGTACAAACCATCTCACTTGGTTGATAGTGAGTAGGAGTGTGACTCCTAGGAGGACTCTGCTAAGGAGAGTAGAGTCCTACTAGGATTGTGCAAAACCATCTCATTTGGATGGTAGTGAGTAGGGTGTGTGATTCCTAGGAGGACTCTCATAGGGAGAGTTGGAATCCTACTAGGATTGTGCCAAGCAGAGTCTATAAAAGCTCATAACCAAACCTTTGTATAGGGATCACAAATTCTTACTCTAGAATACACAGAGCTTATTGTCTATTGTCTAGTTGCTGACTTAGGCATCGGAGGGGTTTCCGGCACACACCCGCCGGTTAGCTCACGTTTGTGTTTTCAGGTGGCAAAACAACATTGTTTGGAGGAGCGCAAACTTGATCAACAGGATCATACAAGAAGAATTATTTCGTGCTCGTATAATTGGCGCCGTCTGTGGGAATTCCACAAAGAACAAAACCTCTTGATCAAGCTTTCCTCTCTAGTTGGGAGCAATGGCGCACAATGAAGACTTGCCGCAATCAGCTATTGATGGGCAAACCCCGGAGGGGGGTGGGAGGCGCGAAGGTTTACCTTCTATCCCACCTAGGGCGGAATTAGATCCCCAGCGAAAGAATCCGCGGAGAGAAGCAAGAGAAAAACGGGGCTTAAGTCCACACCGCTCTCAAAGCCCTGATAGACAGAGGCGGAAGATGGATCCTCAGGTTCTCGAAGATCGCGTAAGGGAGCAAGACGAAGTAATAAGAAGAATGGCGGCTGACATAGAGTTTATGAAGAGCCAGATAAAAGGCAAAGGAGTGGCAGAAAAAGAGGGGCGCAATGGCAACACTCACTCTTGCCACTCAGAAGATTGTGACAGACAAGTCACACTATCACAAATTGAAAGTAGAAGCCTCAAGTCGAGCGATACACAATCAAAGACTTCCAGGACACGCTACTCCAGGCCTGAGAGAATGAGGACTGAAAGGGCTCGAAGGAGAAAAGACACTCAGGCTTACGACCCCCGCAGAGTCACCGCACTACAACGATTGGTTCCTAGAACACATGGGAGTGCCGAGGTAGGAATGCCAGAGCTGTGCCTTGCCTATGAACCAGCAGACAAAGTGTTAGCAACGTTGCAAAGCTCGCCGTTCGTTTTGGCAATTAAGGACGCACCATTACTCTTAGGCTTCCATCAGCCTAAATTCACAACTTATGAGGGGAAGTCGGACCCCTACATGCACTTAAGCCACTTTTGCCAGGTTACGACAGTATACTGGCGAAACGAAGCTCTAATGTGTATTTTGTTTCCATCCAGCCTTGGTGACCTAGGTCTGGCCTGGTTCGAAATGCTACCAAAAGGCAGCATAACCTCATGGGCACAATTGGCAGAAGCGTTCGTCACTAGATTCAGAACGAACACCAAGACACCAGTGGAGATTGACCAGCTTCTCTCCATAGACATGGACAAGAAAGAAACATTGAGGTCTTACAATAATCGGTATTGGGAGACTTTTAATCAGATTGGAGATTGCCCTACAAACCTAGCTATCGCACAGTACAAATGAGGTTTGCCGACTGGCAATAAGTTGAGAGATTCAATAACAATGACGCCGCCCCTTACTATGGAAGCCCTAATGGAGAGAGTGCACCAACACATCTGGGTAGAGGAACATGGGGCGCGCACAAGGCAGAGTCCGGTGTAACAGTGATACTAGACAGAAAGCCTTTGGCGAGAGTTGACATGGCTGACAAGTAGGACTGACCGCGCAAAAGTCTTTGCCCGATTGGGGGGCAATTGGGAAGGTTGGTAGGATTGGCCAACTCTTTCTAAATAAGTCTTTGCCCGACTGGGGGGCAACAAAAAAGGTTGGCAGGTTTGACTAACACTTTTTTCTTTCCTAAGCCGAGATAAGGATCTAGGCTGCAAGACGTTGGCACGTTTAACCAACACTTTTAGCTATTCTTCAGCTGAGATAAGGATCTGCGCTGAAGAAAGTTGGCAGGAATAACCAACATTGAGCTCTCTTCTAAGCCAAGATGAGGATCTAGGCTGCAGGACGTTGGCAGGTTTGACCAACACTTTTTTCATTCCTAAGCCGAGATAAGGATCTAGGCTGCAGGACGTTGGCAGGTTTGACCAATACTTTCCATTCTTCAGCCGAGATCAGGATCTAGGCTGGAGAGGGTTGGCTGGAAAAACCAACATTTTTGTTATCTTCAACTGAGATCAGGATTTAGGCTGAAGAGGGTTGGCAGGAATAACCAACATTTTGTTCTCTTCAGCCGAAATCAGGATCTAGGCTGGACAGGGTTGGCCAGAATAACCAACACTTCGTTCTCTTCAGCCGAGATCAGGATCTAGGTTGAAGAAGGTTGGCAGGTTTGACCAATAAATTTTTGAACTCTTTGGTCGGGATGATGTTTACCTCGGCCAAAGCAGGTTGGCAGGTTTGACCAATAAATTTTTGAATTCTTCGACCGAGATGGTTATCTCGGCCAAAACAGGTTGGCAGGGTTAGTGTAAACTGAGTTAGTCTGCTCAACTAGACACAGAAAGAACGACTCGCTGTACGATTACAAACTCAAAAAATATATACGTTGAAGGCAAAAAAGTAGGGCTATTCAAATTTTTGGCATGACTGCTGTAATAGGAGAACGGGGCTAATGGGGGCACGCCACCTGTCCTTGGGGTAACGTCGTATTAGACATGCCAGATTAGTGGAATGACGTGCTGAGCAACTAACCAGATTTGTTGGGACTGAACGAGTTGTGAGACCGAACAAACTTCTCTAGTTCGGCAAAGTTGAGCGTTTTTAGCTCGGCTAGAAGAAAGTAATCCCAATCATGCTGCGCCGATGGAATTAAGGGGCAATTGAGAGGGTAATTTATAAACAAATTGGGCCGAGCTAAGGAAGAGGCTTCTTTGGAAGTTGGGCCGCACATCGGACCGAGATAGGAGCTGCTGTAGCTCGGTCTAAAAACTAACGAGCTTAGGCCAGGTGAAGTTCGAACCGAGTTATGGGCCGAGGTGTTTGGGCTTCACAAGTTGGACCTCGCCCTTGTTATCTCGGTCAGAGATTGCTGCAGTTAGCTTGGTCTAAACAGACAAAACCGAGATAACATCAATGACGAGAGCCGAGCTATGTGTAGCTCGGCAGGGTGGCATTCATTAGATTGGCTTCCAATTAGGGGTGAGCATGGTCCGGATTGGACTGGATTGGGGTAAAACCAGGACCAATCCGTTATCTACGGTTCCTGAAAATTGGAACCAATCCAATCCATTTAAATCATGGAACCAATCCGAACCAATCCATTTAAATACGGATTGGATCGGTTTAGGACCACGGATTCACATAATTAAATAACAAATATATATATATATATAACACTTTAATTTCATAAAAATATAAACATAGCGCTATATTAGTTCCATAATAGCAACATGTTTTTCTATAATAACGACATACTGTTCTAGAATTTAAACAACCATAAGAAAACTGGTTTCACCATAAGTATTTAGACCATTACAAATTAAAACTAAAAACTAACAAACAAAAGTAATAAAAGAAGATATTATACGGTTTTAGGTTTGAGTTTAGATTTTATATAGAATAAGAGAAGATACTATAGGGGAGGATGTATAATAAAAATATAGACTATTTGTATACGGTCCGAATCGGTTCCAATCCGGAACCGTGGGGTTCAATCCAGAACCAATCCGTGGACTACGGATTTTTAATTCTTCAATCCGGAACCGAACCGCGGATTCAAAAAACCAATCCAAACCTATCGGATTGGACTAGACTGGATCGGATTACGGATTTCACGGATTCCTTGCTCAGCCCTACTTCCAATCAAACGGTCCGAATGGCAGGGGACCGAGATAAGTCAGTTCGGTCAGGAATGTATAAACCGAGGTAAAGGGTTCAACTATCTCACTTGGCTTGCAGTGATGAGACTCTTAGTAGGACTCTGCTAAGGAGAGTTAGAGTCCTACTAGGATTGTGCAAACCATCTCACTTGATTAGTAGTGAGTAGGAGTGTGACTCCTAGGAGGACTCTGCTAAGGAGAGTACAGTCCTACTAGGATTGTGCAAAACCATCTCACTTGGTTGGTAGTAAGTAAGGTGTGTGATTCCTAGGAGGACTCTCATAGGAAGAGTTGGAATCCTACTAGGATTGTGCCAAGCAGAGTCTATAAAAGTTTATGACCAGACCTTTGTACAGGTATCACAAATTCTTACTCTAGAATACACAGAGCTTATTGTCTATTGTCTAGCTGCTAACTTAGGCATCAGAGGGGTTTCCGGTACACACTCGCCGATTAGCTCACGTTTGTGTTTTCAGGTGGCAAAGCAACATTGTTTGGAGGAGCGCAAACTTGATCAACAGGATCATACGAGAAGAATTATTTCATGCTCGTACACAATTAATAAAATTTGATGAAAGGATTTATCAATATGTAATTAATTTAATTATATAAATATATATATTCTACTTAATGTATTGGGTAAATTATACTTACACCCCCTGAGGTTTGAATTTAATACATATTATTCCTGACGTTTGAAAAATTACACTAATCCCCCCTGTCATTGTAATTATTTAGACGGAATGAAGACATTGATTTCATGCACTTTCTGTTTTCTTACTTTATTTTATTTCCTTTGTTTTTTTTCCCCTTTCCTTTGTATTACTTTTTTTTTTTTTCAATATAATTTTCTTGATTAGAATTGTTACCTTTTATATAAATAAGGGGGTTTGTGAAATAAAACTATTAACCACAGAGGTGGGAATATAATTTCCAAAACGTTAGTGGGTGAGATGTAATTGAACTAAATCTCAGGAGATGTCAGTGTAATTTACCCTAATGAATTATAATATGTGAACAGTATAAATTATCAAAACAGATTTCGAAGTGGGCTACAACAACCACCCCAAGACATATTTCGTTCATATGAGCTGATTTTTTTGGTATGAGCCCCATATGCTGATGATTTTTTAATGGGGAGTCATTAATCTCTATATACATATAAAAATGATTAAAATATATAAAAATGTAATGAGCTCCTAAATATTTAAGAAAAAAATCCCAGTTATATCAACAATATATAAGATTTAATACAAAATAAAATTAATTTTATATATTGGCTTGGGAGATTACAATTTACCTAGATCTACCTAACTTCCAAATTGAATTATGCTTTGCATGATCAAAACCCAAGATCCCATTGCCATGACATTCACATTTTATTTTATTTTTAGGTGCAACGGAAAGAACATAACATTCACATTTAACTACAGCAAAGCCCTCTAATTTGTTGTCATTGGCCAACTTTTCTTTTCTTTTTAATTAGTATGAGATAATTGAAAATTATCATTGCATCAAATTCAACATTTAACTCTGTGAAAAAGTCTAATAACACAGTCATACACACAGAAAATAATAATAATAAAACGAATAGTTACTGCCTGATCCACCTACTCAGAAATAAACTGCAAATTGTGGGGTGTTTCGAAAAAAAAAGAAAAAAAGAAGAAAAAAAAAAGAAGAAGAAGCTAGCTTTTTAGTTTTTTATCTATTTTGAGTCACATAATTTCTCACATTTTTTATTTACAAAAAGATAAAACAGACTAAAAAAGTTAAAAAGTTAACCTTTTACCAACTTCTCAAAACACCGTAGTATTAGGGACATAGCCAAGGTTTTATCTTGAGGGGGGCCTAATAATGATGTATCTATAATTTTACGAAATGAGTCCTTCAATAAGTTATCATAAAAAATATTTTCAAAATTTTAAAAACTATTCAGTGTGTTTGGTTTGAGTTTTTTGAATTAAGTTTTTTAAAAATTGAATTTTTTTTTGTTTTTCATATTTTTTTTGTTTTTAGTGAATATTTTTAAAATTTTAAGCATTTTTTTTTTACTTTTTTAAATGCATCTTACTTAAATATGTCTAAAAAGTAAAATATTTGTAAAAAAATATTATAAAAAATTAATAAATACACAAAAATATAAAAAAATGTATTGTATTTTCATATTTTTTTATATTTTTGGTATTTAGTGAATTTTTTTAAAAAAAATTTCACAAAAATTATTCTTTTTAAGTGTATTTATGTTAAGTGTGTCTAAAAATTAAAAAAATTTAATAAAAATACAAAACTACAAAAAAATAAGAAAGTAGAATTTTTTAAAAAACTCAAACCAAGCCCCAAAACAAGAAAATATATACAAATTACCTCAGCACAACATATAGGGGAGATAATTTGGTGGCCTCGAAGTAATGGTCTTCATCATTTATTACCTGATATTTGTCGAGTTATTTCTCAAAAGTTTATCAAAAAAAAAAAATATTAGTAAATCTTATCATATTAATCAATAAATATCAAGTTGAGACGATATATGAATTTGTCTAAAGAAACTGTAGCTGTCACGATACAAATTCGGTACTCAAAGATTTGGTGTTGCAATAAGATAAAAATAAAATAATTCTAAAATTTCTGTAGTAGTAACACAATGGATAATTAGGTACTAAAAGTTTATTAAAAATAAACAAAGATAGTCATTTGGACTTTTATTTTGTTACAAGAGTCCAATCAAAAATATAAATAGTATCAAAAAAAAAAAAAACATTATGATTTATTCCCCATCTTGATACTGCTAAATCTCGTCACCTGAAAAGGGTAACAACTATAAGCACATAGCAGGGAGAAATATTATACAATAAGCATAAGGGTACAAAATAGCCATGGATAATTATTTAAGCTAAAACAATAACATAATTTAAGTAGAATAAACAAATTATTTAAGTGGCATAAACTGAAATATAGAAATTACGTAAATAATTATAACCACGGTACAGAATAGAACAGAATAGGGGTCAGTGGAATGACAATCAGAACAGGGGTTAACGGATCCATGACAAACAGAAAACCGCAAAGTAGTCAAACAGGGGCCAATGGTTATTTAAGTCCCCCAAGGCATAGGACTCCCGTTGTGGTACTTACGGAAAATAATTATTTACAAAATTATTATCAAATAATTTCTAAAATTTAAACAAACATATCCATGGGTTTCAATTTAAGCAAATGGAGTTCAGAAAATAATCCACGTAATTGAAACATTAACAAAACCATAAAACATAAATTATGTAAAATAAATTGTGATAACTCAAAATATTTATAAAATATATTATGATAACTCGACTCACCTTAAACTTATCAACAATGATTCATCCCACTAAAAACACCACCACTAATAGCACTAATGCATTAAAAAAGTTAAAAAAAATAAAAATAAAAAAATACAACTCCAAGACCAAAACATCACATCATTACTGGTGGGACCTACTGCCACCTAATTAGTGGGAGCACTAATTAGTGCTCCCACTCATTTTCTTAAAATTATTTCTAAATTCAATCGCGATTGGTGGCTCGAAATTAGGGGCCCCGAATGCCCCTAATTTATAAAACGGCGTCGTTTTATATATATATATATATTTTTTTTTCTGCAGATGAAGGAAGAAGACGAAGGAGGGGCAGGGGAGGGGAGGGGAGGGGAGGGGGAGAGGGGAGAGGGGGAGGGGAGGACTGGAGGGGGCCTAAATGGAGGAGGAGGGGGCGGAGGCGGCGGAGGCAACCAGCGGGGCAGAGCCGACGAGGGGCGGAGGCCACGATCAGGGTAGCAACGGCGACGGCAGAGCAGCGAGGCGACGGCGACGAGGCAACGAGCAGACCAGCGACCGCGACCTCTCCCTCTCCCTCTCCCTCCCTCTCCCTCTCCCTCTCCCTATTCCTCTGCTTGAGTCGAACGAAAATGGCGAAAAAATGGCAGAAAAAAAAGAAAAAAAAGAAAAAAAACCCTAATGCCCAAAACGACGTCGTTTTGGGCATTAGGGGCATTCGCGCCCAATGTTTTTGAGTCACAAAACATTTTCCTTCTAAATTAGGCTTGACTCACTCCCGATTTTCCGTTCCCTTTCTTTACTTACCAACTTTCACTTCTTACTATTGATTTTCCATGCCTTAACTTATATTTTCATTCTTTATGTTGCAACCTATTTATAGTTGGGGAGGCCTCACTAATTTTTTGCCGTGTGGTAGTTTTAAGCCACTTGTCCCACAGGTGTTTTCATTGTCTACTCCCCTGTGTCCCTACTTTGATGATTAGATCAACTTATAAGGTCAAATTTACCACCCTATATGCTAGGGTGATGACAAAACTTTGCACCATTTTTTTTTTTTTTTTGAAACTTTGATTTAATTCTAATTTGGCCTAAGTTTTAATTACATATTATTTTTTGATAATATATAATCCCTAATTAAATTTCATTTTATCACATACAATCATACATTCACTATTTTATTTTATTATAATTATACATGGTATTTAATTAAACAATTAGGGTGTCACAAAAGCGTTTGATTTTGTTTTCAAATCATGATTTGTATAAAAAAAAAGAAAAAGAAAAAGAAAAATATGTTTGGTTAACATGTTTTTAAAACACAACTCAATTTTTTTCTCTCTCTCCTCTCTCATCTTTTTTATTATTATTAATAAATCAATCAATCATATTTTCTCTCTCCTCTTTCATTCTCTCACATTTTATACATCAATCAATCAAAAAAAATAAAGGACCGTGCTAGAGAGCTCGAATTCAGCCCCCCCAAATCCCCCTAATTGACGAAACGACGTCGTTTCGTCGTTTGAATTTTTTTTTTTTTTTTTCCGATCAGAAAATCAGAAGAAGACGAAGAAAGAAGAAGAAAGCAGAAGAAAGAAAGAAGAGAAGAAGAAAGAAGAAAGAAGAAAGAAGAAGAGAAGAAGGCAGAGCTCGGACGACGATCGGCGGAGGCAGAGCTGGGGCGACGACGATCGGTGAGCTGGGACGACGATCGGCGAGCTGCGGAATGGAGGAGCCGGAATGGAGGGGGCTCTCTGTCTCTCTGTTTCCCTCTCTCCTCTCCTCTCTCTTTCTCCCTCTTTCTCTTCTCCTCTCTTCTTTCTCTATCTTTCTCTTCTCCATCTGTTTTTCGGGGGATTCGGGGGGGTCGAATTAGGGGGACGAATCATTTTCCAAAAATAAAATACAAATTATCTCAAAACTATTTTCAAAACTCATATCCAAATAAATTTTTAACTTTCAAAACTTATTTCAATAACTTATTTTTTAAAATACAATTTTAAAGTTAAAACTCATTTCAAAAAATCAAATGGAAGGTGTAGGGAAATTCTTTTTTTTTTTTTTTTTTGGCCCTTGTTACCTTTGTCATATGCGGAAAGCTACTGTTGATATTCGTTATGCACTTTACCTCCCCCCGAAAACTAAAAGGACAAAACAAGAAGGTTAAACATTCACATTTTGTATTTATAGTGCTGTGTTTGGTTAGTGGATTTGAGGAAAGATTTAGAAAGGGAAAGGAAAAGGTGTGTGAAATTATGTAAAACGTAGGTATATTTTTTTCACATTTCACCTACCTTTTTCATTTCCCTTTCCAAATCCCTTCTTAAATCCCTCAACCAAACACAGTATAAATGTATTCACAATAATATGATAATGGTGGTAAATTTTATATAATTAAGTGTATGATCAATCAAAAATTAACACTTGTCAGATCATATTATTGTGGGTTGAATTATGGAGTAAGGATCCTCTTCTTACTTTCCCTGCTTCACTTCTTCCTTGCAATGGTCAAGATTCATTGTAAGAGAATTTAATGATGTAGATCATTCTAAAAAGATTATTTTTTAATTTTTAATAAAGTAATCTGAGCCATTAAATTCTTTTAGGATGAATCTTAACCATTGCAAAGAGGAAGTGAAGTAGGAAATGTAAGGATAGAATCCTTGCTCTGAATTATGAGAGATATTTTAGGATCTCACAAGAAAAAAAAAAAAAAAGAGGCACAAATACAATTCAATTCAATGTACTTTAAAAAAAAATTAATTACAAATTTATTAAAAAAAAAAAAACTTTAATTATCAATATTAATAAAATTTACCATTAATTTTTAATTATTTTTTTAAAAAATACGCTGATATGTAATTTCTTCAACAAAAAAAAAAAAAAACAAATTACACTAATTTCTCATGAGGCTTGAAGAAAATAAAATAAGTCTTATAATTTTAATATAATATTAATTTTCTTTTGGTAAGTTTAAATGGATCGAATGCATATAGTGTGAAAATACAAAGGTAAATAATGTAAATATACATTTTCATATAAAAAAGAATAACAACATTAATTTTCCATTCATATAACAAATAAATTATTAATAAAAATAAAATTAAGTATTATATAAATTAAAATATTAAGAGAATTTAATGTAATTATGTCAAAAATATAAAATTTATCTACATTTTTCATGGAGAGATCAATGTAATTTATGAAAGAAAAAGTATGATAAAAACTTTACATGTGCAAAGTGTATATTGAAATGGGAGACACAAAAAAATAAACAGTTTATTAGCTTAGCCTCTGTTTGGGAGGAGGGCTTTTGGGTTTTTTTGGACTAAAATAGCTACAAAAGACAAAATAGGCTATTTTAGCCACAATAAACAAAACATCACATCCAACCTATAATCATTACACTTTTCTCTCACAAAAAAAGTCAAAAAAATCAAAAAGCTAAAAAGTCCTTCCCAAACCAAGCTTTTTAGCCCAGGCTAAAATAGCTAAAAAGTCAAAAAGTCAACCCACTTCTCAAACGAAGGTTACATCCACCTCTCTACTTTTTACACGTATTTTTATAATAAATAAAAAAATTAAAAAATAAATCATACCCCAAAAAACCCAAGAGTACAATGCTAACATTTGCATTATGATATTTCCACTAACAGCAGTGATGGGGACCTCAAAAAAAGAATTATTAAAATTTTATACTCCAGTATTCACATGTCACACTCGTGCGAGTATTATATAAAATATTTGATTATTTACATTAAAATATTTTCAATTATTAGTGAATATCATTTTACTTTCCTTATCAATGAATTTATATATACTTTGACCCTTTTAATTATAAAAATGTATTACTTTCACCCCTGTATACCTCCTCTAAACCACTTTTAAAAGAATGTATTTGTATGATTTTTATAATTGAGGAAGTCAATGTGGATAGGTTCATAAATAAAAGGAATAAAATGATATTCGCCAATAGTTGAGAGGGTCTTAGTGTAATTAATCTTAAAATATTTAGTAATTCATTTTGAAGTCTCTAGAATTTTTGTTTAAAAAAAAGGAAAGAAAGTGATATGCTCTTTGGGGCAGCTTTATTATTTTCTTTCGGATAAATTACAAATACATTCTATGAGATTTGCTTAAAATATAAATAAATTATTGTAATTTTAGAAATTATATCCCGCTCCTTCAAATTTCTAATCGCATAACGAATGACCTATTTTATTAATAAATTATTAAATCAATTAATAGTTTTTAATAATGTCAAAAATATTTTTAAATTAACAATTGTCGCATAGAAAAATTGTTAAAATTTCACTTATTTTATTTTATTTTTTATTTCTGTTACATAAAAAATTATGACAAAAAGATATCTAAAATTTAAGCAAATCTAAAGAAATGTATTTGTAATTTACCTTTTTTTTTTTTTTTTTTTCTCGGAACATAATAGATATTCATAAAGTCATAAAACAATTTAATTTGCAGCAGCTTTTAAATAAAGACAGATTTAACTGGCAATAGCTTGTGATACATTGTGGGACTCCGATTCAAGATTTTAACAACCTAGTTATCGAAATTGAACATCTAGATTTAAGTGAAAGATAAAGGAGCTATGCATCAAGTGGTGTTTGGTAATAATAGATTGTGATTTTCTTAATTATGACTGAAATATAATTCCGTTATGATATTTTATAATAATAATATCATAAAATGCTATAATTTATCAAAAATGCCTAAGACCCCCAGCTGGGGGTGCTGGGGGTCATGAATGAAGCCCACTGATTGGTCAAAAAAAAAAACTGTTTTTTTTTTTTTTTTTTTTTTTTGTTTTCAGCAAATAGGGACTTGCCACCTCACTGGGGGTCGACCCCCAGTGGGGGTCTGAAGCATTGCCGATAATTTATATGTGATATATTTTTTTTAGAGATGTGTATTGTAAAAGGACCTAGAAAAATAGACGATATGTTTTCAAATTATGCTTCTCTTTTGTTTTAAGGACATATGATTCAATCATATAATTATTAATATCCAATTAACTAAGTTTTACAATCGTGAAGGTGTTTGGTGGTATTTTTTTATTTTTGTATATTTGATTTTATACTGTAATAATACCTCTTTACATAGAGGTTTTCTCCTTTTGTGAAAAACTTTCTCTTCCCTATATTTATCTATTTTAGGATATATTTTTCACCTTGACATATTTTATTAAACAATTTATTATCAAATATATAATATATTAAGTCTAGTGTTTTTAAAAAAAAGAAAAATCATTTAATTAAGTGTGCTTGAAATAAGACTCACTAAAGGAGATAAGGATCCCGAAATCCCAATTGGAAGTGATGCATTGTTAACATATGATATGAATAATGTGGAGATTGAAGAAACAAAAATTGGGCAATTGGTGCTATCATTTGAGTTATGTTAGGAATCTCAAATAAATTATCAAATTTTTTATCAAATCTCTCACATGGGTGTAGGCCCACCTCATATGATTTGTGTCGGTCCCACACCCATGTAAGAGATTTAGTAAAAAATTTGATAATTTATTTGGGATTCATAGCATTTTCCACTATCATTAATGGGCCAAATGTACGTGACAACATTTAGCCAATGGAAAAATTATTTGATGGTTCAAAACATCACTTCTTGTTGTCTCTTATTAATTACTAAATATCAAATTCTTTTGTCATTTCTTAACGTTTCAACACAAAGTTATGTGGATCATTCCTTCTATCAATCACAACACTCTTAAAGCACTATCTGATCCTAATGAACGACAATGAACATGCCAATATTTGATGTCAACCATCAATTGATAAAAAGAAGGTGAGAGTGAAGACTACTCAAAAGGATGCAAACAACCAATTGGTTGTTGGCCGAGTGGTGATTGGAGCTCGGCTTGGAAGGACGGACTACGGTTCGATTCCCCGCAACGCCAATTGGGAGGGGACTTGAACCTATAAATCCAGAACTGCTCCCCGAATCCGGATTAGTCGGCCAGTGGGTCGGATACCGGGTGGTTGAACTGAAAAAAAAGGATGCAAACAAATTTAAAAAAGAAAAGGAAAGCAAGAAAAGTGAATAAAATGTGCGTTAATTTATTGATGAATTAAGTGTCAATGTCGTTAAGGTCCTTAAAGAGGTAGTGAAGCTATTTTAGGGCAAACAATTGTCCATTAATTTTGGTAATCAATAGCCACCACTCCCACCACCACCATGTGTGTAGTACCATTTGGCTCATGTGTTGTCTATCTTGTTACCAAATAGGAATGCTATTTATATAAAATTTGTCATCAGAATAATGTGACACAAAAATTATCACATTAAGATGAGTTTCATGGTTCGTTTGTTTCAATAAAAATATTTTCGATTTTTTTTCAACATATATATTTTTATAATTTTTTTTTCATATTTGGTTACATTATTAAAAAACTGTCCAAAGGAGTGGCCTTAAGGTATAATTATTTAAATTTTTAGGGGTCAAAATAAAATTATATAGATTTTTAAGGAAAAAATGTTAATTTTTATTATAAATACTCAAAATAACATGGATCCAATTAGGTTTTTGTGAAGTTTGGGAGGTCAAGGTAAAAGCATATAAATTTTGGAGAGGCAATGTAAAACTAAATAAATTTTGAATGGTCAAAATGGTAATTTTAAAAAAAAAAAAATTAAAAATACTAAAATAGTATAGATCTAAGAGCATCCGCATCAGCCTCAATAAATTTTGAATCAAATTATAATCCAAAATCCACTTTTGTTATTTTAGCTAGTCAATTTTTTAGTACTCACTGTATCAAACTCTCTATTCTAACTCAATCTTATTAAAATATTAATTTATTATTATATTTGTTATTCTTTATTTTTTTATTAAATTGATGAGGTGCCATCAAACAATCTTAAAAAATACAAAAAAAAAAAATTTGCCGTTGACCGGTAGGACTAATTTTTGGCATTTTTTTTCTTTTACTACAGGCACTCATTGGACATCCGGGTGGACAACTGATTTAAAGATTTTGGCTTAATTTTGCTCCAGAAAATATAATAAAAAATCATGTAGCGAATGAACAGTGCCTCAACAAAGTTGTTGAGGTACTATAGCAAATTTAACAAAAAGTTAATTTACAAAAAATTTGTTAAACCTGATGGAAGAATAATTTAGTGATTTGCTAGGTATATTTTACCTTTTTGTTAATTTGGTTATGCTGATGCGGATACTCTAAGGGAAAATTACAATCGATGGTGTCTTTTAAAAAAAGTTATAAATCAATTATAAATTTTAATAATTAAAATTATAAACCTTTTTTTACTATTCTGTAATTACATTTTGAAAGTCATTGATGTGTTATTTCCCATAGGTCTAGTTATAATAATGATGGAGATGAAACTAATGTCAATGCTTGAAACTAATATACTATGGGTTCGTTTGAGAAGTGGATTGATTTTTTGGCCTTTTGATTATTGTAGCCTGGGGTTAAAAAGTTTCGTTTGAGAAAGATTTTTTGGTTTTTTAAATTTTTGTGAGAAAAAAAATATAATGATTATTGATTAGATGTGATATTTTGTCTTATTGAGCTAAAAAATCTATTTTATATTTTTGTAACTAAAATAACCCCAAACCCAATCCAACCTTCTTCCCAAACGAGTGCTATGGCTATAATAATGATAGTGGTGGAGTGGAGGGGGCAATGGCCATATGTGGTGCGGTGATAGTGATGGGGGAGGTAATAGTGGTGGTGGTGGTGGAGTCGGCGGTAGGACCATGTTAGAGGTGGTTGGGGTACTGGAGATGATGCTAAAGGTGATAGTATGGTGATATTAGTAAGTTTTTATTTTAGAAAAAAAAAAATTCACCTATTAAAAATAAAAATATTATCCTCAAAATAAACTTTTGTCTCATTAACTTTCTTTTTTTCTTTTTTATTTATTTATAGATGGGAATTCTCTTTTTGTTGGACATGAGAGAGTTACCAATAAATCCTATATGTTGGAATTATGGTCGAGTTAGTCTCATAATTTTTTTTGTGTTCCATTTAATTTTTTTAGATGTCTAATGACTATTATAATCTCCTTAATTGTTGTTGTTTTTTGTAGTGTTACGTTTAGAAAACTATACTAAAAGAGTTTTTTAATGTGTTACATTAAAATATTACGTTTGAAAAAAGTATACTAAGAAATGTTTTTGTGTTTTTTTTTTTTTTATATGTTACATTGGAGTATTACGTTTAAAAAAAATACACTAAATAATTTTTTTTTTAATGTTACATTTGAGTGTTACATTGAAATAATAAAAATGTAATCAAAAAATTAGATCCAACTTGCTTAAGATGACATCTCCCAATCCATCAAGTAGTTCGATCTTGAAACTTGTATATATCATGGCCTACCATTAATGTTAGAATAATGTTATATTTGAATTAGATTAGTAAAAGAATATTAAATCAACTAAGGGGCGCTGGGTAATATTTTCAAATTAAACTCAGTTTTTTTAATTTAATAATAATTTCAAATATTTATCCATATTTGAACGAACAAAAATTTAAGTTTTGCTAAAAAAATTCTTAACTCATTTAGTAAATTCATTTTTTTTGGGTCAAAAAATTCTTTTTAACCACTCTAAAAAGAATAATTAATTATTATTTTTTAAATGTATCATACAAACAAAAAAATTTTCATATTAATTTTTTATAAAATTATTTTTCATTAATAAACTATTTTTTTAACTAACTTTCAAAGAAAAATCTTAGGAAAAATTATAAAAAAAACTTTTAGAGTTTCAGCCTTATAACAAAATAAATCCTAAATTTTTAATTTTATCAATTTAAATCTCAATATTTTGATTTGTTTTTAATATAAACAATTCGCCTATTTTTGTTAAGTAAAATTATGAAAAAAATGTATTCTAATTATTAAACTAATAAAAATGTTTTTTTTTTTTTTTATACACTTAAATTAGTTTAATGATTAAAATACACTTTTCAATAATTTACTTCAAAAAATAAATAAATAATTTAGATTAAAAAATTAATTAATTAAAATTTAAATTAATAAAATTAAAAAATATTTTATTATAAGGCTCAAACTTTTTTTTTTTTTTTTTTTTTTAAAAAATAAAAATAAAATTCTTATCTACTACTATTCGTGGCTCGAGAAATCCGGCCACAACACGAGAGAGCCATGGGGTCCACCAGATGGTGTCCCCCATTTAGCTTACACTAAATTTTTTATTCATTTTTATTAATTTTTCATACATTTATTTTAATTAATAAACATCTCTCTCTCTCTCGGATCAAATTAATAAACTTCTCTCTTGCTTGTCTTTAATCTCACATTTATTTCTCTATTTACATTTTTATAAAATAAATAAATAAAATAAAATAAAATGATTGAATAGAGAGATATTATGTTTAATTCATATACGGTATTCTCCTTAATATCACAATTTTTATGATATTATTCAATTTTTATTTTTTTAATTTAATTATATATATTAATATAAAAGATATTTAAAATTTTAATCACCGAATTAAACAAATAGTCATATTTCGTTCGGCATCCAATTAAAAAAGACACATTTTATTTACAATCCTTTTTGTTTTTATTTTTTATTTTTTAAATTCATGTTAATTTTTTTTGACCTTTTTGGTTTGTCTAGTATTAAAGGATTGAAAAAGTTAAAAATTCAAAAAAACAGTTCACTAAATAAACATATATATTTAATTTTAATATTTTTATTTTTAGTGAATTTTTTTCCAATCTTTTTTATTTTATATTTTATTTGTTGTTAAGTACATTTTAAAATTAAAAAAAAATTCACCAACAATTAAAATTAAAATTAACAAAAAATATAATCATCTTGTTTGGTTCTAATTTTTTGAATTCAATTTTTTGAAAATTGAGTTTTTTTGTTTATCATTTTTTTAGTGATTTTTTTAAATATTTTAAGTAATTTTTAAAAAAAACTTTTTAGATGCGCGTAATCTAAATGTACTTAAAAAGTGAAATATTTGTAAAAAAAATTAATAAATTAATAAATACACAAGAATATGAAAATATACTGAATTTTTACTTTTTTATATTTTTGAAATTTTTAAATATTATTTTTACAAATATTATATTTGTTAATTATATTTATAATGAGGATATTTTTAAAAAGTAAAAAAATTACTTAAAATATTAAAAAAATTATTAAAAATAAAAAATATAAAAATATAAAAAAAATTAATTCAAAAAAATTTAAATTCAAGAAATTAAAACCAAATACAGTGGTGATAGAGGCCTCGAATTCGGCTCGAATCCCAGCAGCCCCCAAAACGACGTCGTTTTGGGGTTTTTTTTTTTTTTTTTTTTTTTGTTTTGTTTTTCCTTTTCTTCTTCCTCGTTCGAACAGAACCAGAGGAGGGGAGGGGAGGGGAAGAAGAGAGAGAGGGGGAGGGGAGGGGAAGAAGAGAGAGAGGAAGGGAGAAGAAGAGGGAGCCGCCGGTGGGCCGGACTGGAGGGGGCCATAATCACCGGGGGAGAAGGAGGAAGAGGAGGCGGAGGCGGGCAGGAGGCGATCGGACGGCGAGCTCGACGAGCTGGATCGGGCTATGATCGGACGGCTGGCGAGCTTGACGAGCTGCGACGGCGAGTCTTCGGCGAATCCGGACCCCGTCCCCTCCCCTTCCTCTCTCTCTTCTTCCCCTCCCCTCCCCTCTGATTCTGCGAAGAAGAAGAAGAAGAAGAAAAAAAAAAAAAAAAAAAAATTGATTTCGAGGCAAATTCGAGCCTCAAATTCGAAGCCTGAATCATTTTTCAACCAAATAAGGTGTATATTTTATTTTCTGCCGCGATCTACTGGATTAGGTGAGCGAGATTGAAAAACGATACGGTGTGTGACTTCAGATGCAGTGAAGATGACATCACATAGATTAGACTAATGAAAGGTGATTATTAGTAGTATTTGATTAAAGTCAAACTAATGACAAATTAGGGCGGTGGTGTCAACTTGTAATCCTCATTTTGTCCGAACAAAAGTGACCAAATTTGAGAGTTTAGGGCTGTGAGTGGGGCCCACCCACAAAGCAATGATGTAAGTTATGTCTGGTTTTGACTCTTTAGCTAAAAAAAAAATAAAAGATAAACTTAGTTACATAAGTTAATGAGATAAAATGTCACATTTAAATCATAATAATTATATTTTTTCTCTCACAAAAGTGAAAAAAGTCAAAAGTAAAAATCAAAGGAGGCTAAAAAAGTCATGTTAAAATTGCCGAAAAGCTAAAAAGGCAGACTATTTTAGTTCTTCCCAAACGAAGACGTAGATAGGATAAGAGACACCTAGGGGTATAAATTGGGCTCGACTCAGCCTGGTTTGGCCCATCCAGGCTCAACCCGACCCATGTCGAGCTGTCCAGCCTCCTGTCAAAATTTGGGACGGGTTAGGCAGATTTACGAATAAGAAAATTAGACCTAAACCCAAGCCTAGGAGGTATTTGGGCCTTAGGCAGGTCGGTGGGCTTGGACTTAGGCTTGGGTTGGGCTTGAATAATTTTTTTCTATTTTTGTACTAAAATTTTATTTTATTTTTTTATTAAAAATGACACTGGGCCTCGGGTGAACCGACGGACCGAGTCTTGGGTCAGGCCTTGAGCGGGCTGATGGGCCAAGCTATGGGCCGGCCTTCAAAATGATAGTCCATGCCCAGACCCAGGATCTTGGGCTGGGCTTGGGCTCGGCCTAACCAGACCGAGTCTATCCAGAGCCAGCTACGGGCCGCGGGTCATTTTTTTACACACCTAGAGACACCCTTAATTTTTATTTATTTTTTAATTTGGGAAAGACTATGATACATACCCTCATTATGTATTTTATAACCAGAGAAAAAAATGATATAACTTATTATTTTTTGAGTCATAATTAAATAAAAAAAAATTAATAACTAAACACCATATAAGGCATAATTAAAGATCTTATGAGTCATAACTAAAAAAGAAAATGACATAATTAGGGGTCCATATGATACACCTCTTTCAAAGAGAGTGTATAGTAAAATTTCTCTTTTAATTTATTTATTTATTTTATAGAAAAAAAGTATATATTTCAATTTTTTTTTTTAAATTTTTTTATACAAATTAATGATAAACTTTATAAACATTAAAGTGTAATGAGATAAACGCTTCGTTTGGCTAAGGGTTTTGGGATTAAAAAAACACAATACAAAATAGCTTCGTTTGGCTAAGGGTTTTGGGATTAAAAAATATCATATTTAAACCATAATTATTTCACTTTTCTCTCATAAAAGTTAAAAAAGCCAATCAAAACGAATTTTTTAATCTCAAGCTAAAAAAGTCACAATTCAAAAAAGTCAACTAAGAAAGTCATTGCCAAGCAAACTTTATCATTAATTAGTAATTAGTTTTTTGAGAAACTACTGTGCAGTATTTTTTTCCCCCTTTTTTTTTTTTCCTTTTAATCTGTTAATAAAGTTTGATTATTACATAAATTAGTGTTATTTTATTAAGTTGAAATTTGAGATTTCACATCACTAAAAATTTAAGTGTCTTCTTATAATCACTTAGGGGTATTTGATTAAATTGAAAATTAAGTATTGAAAATTATATGTTGAATTTTTTAAGTTAAAAAATTATTTGATAAAATTTAAGTACTGAATTAAAAATAAATTATTTGATATATATAATATTAAAATTAAAGTCTATTATTTTGAAATTATATATTTTAATTTTATATCATGGTGGAAGTGATGATAAAATGGTTATGGTGGTGGCGGCATAGTGGTGGTGGTAGCAACAATGGTAATGATAGTAAAATGATAATGGTGTTTATTGTAATAATAACAATAGTGATAAAAGTGATGGTAGTAATGGTGGTGGTGGCAGTGGTAGTGGCAGCGGTAGCGGTGGTGTGGTGGCGGTGGCATGATGGTGGTGATAGTGGTAGTGGTAGCAGTAGCGGTGGCATGATGATGGTGGTAATGGTAGCAGTGGTGATAGTGAATTTATAATAGTATATATCGATATTTATATTTCGTTTTTATAAATTCAGTTAAGATTACGTAAGTTTGATATGACTTAAAATTTACTTAAATTTTTAGCTTACATTTTAAAAGGCATTTAAATTTTTAAGTAATATCAATTGTGATTATCAAATAGACTTAATTGTTTATCACTTAATCAATTCAATTTTAAGTGTTGAATTATATAATTAAACACCCGACTACGACTTAAGTCATAATTATCCGAGCAAATCAATTTGATAATGTTTTGGGGTAAATTATCCTTTGCACTTTCATGTTTCGCCATTTTTTCATTTTGGTTTTAAAATTTTTTTTTGGTGCTGATTTTGACTTTTCATATTTCAAGTTTTTTTCTATTTACTTATAAAGTTAATTTCTATTTAAATTACCCAAAAAATACCACTTTAACTATCATATAATATAAAAAATATATATTATTATATTAGAATTTGATAAATTAAACATACACTTTTTTTTCTTCATTCGATAAGAGATTATTTATAATACTAACATCAAACTACACAATAAAACTTATTTGTGAGGTGTAATGTTTTGGGAAGCTGGTTAAAAATTAATTTTTTATTTTTTTTGACTTTTTGCGATTTTTTTGTGTAAAAAAGTTAAAAAGCCAAAAAATTAATTTTTTTTAACTTGTTCCCAAAACACCACAAGTGAGACATTTTATAAACTTTTGCATCGCAGTTATTTTATATATAAAAAAAATAATTTCTTTCTCGAGGTTTATAATTGTAGGGATTTTTCTCTTTTCTTTTTAGTTTCAATAACTACGTTGACTATCCTTGTGTGTGGTTTCACGATTGATTTTTTAGAAATTCTCCTACCGCAGGCATTAATTGGTATCCCTTACGAAAGTACACTTTATTATTATTATTATTTTTTTTTTTTTGAGTGATATCACTTTTATATTTTTTTGTATATCTTTTTCGAAAAAAAGTTAAAAGTATACTTATTTTTATCATCCCAAACACCTTTCCAGCCATCTATTACATAACTATCAATGATTATTCTTAAAATATCAATATTATCCCTTAATAACCTCCAAATTATTTATATTTTACAAGAAAAATTTTACTTTATTCTCTTGTAGTTTGGTTCATGTGTGTAAATAATCCTTTATTAATGTAATTATTAAAATTATTGGGGATTTTTTGCAATTATACACAATCCAAAGAAAAATCAATATAAATTACCCAAAAAAACAAAATCTTTTCATGAGTTGTTAGCCATGGAAGACCTTGGGGTTTTTGGTTCAATTAAGTAAATGAGGTCGTAACTAATAAGATCAAAGTGTTGTATTCAAAACTTTCTAGTCCAAACACAGCACCACGTGTCCCCACGTGTCACATTTCACGGTTGTTATCTTCCATTTTATACTATTAATTTAGGCCGCCCTTTGGTAAAGCTTCACATATTCAATGATGATGAATGCATAAATACATTAATATAATTTTATCTAACTACAAATATAAATAAATATAGGACTTCAAGAAGTTTTTGAATGTTAATAAAATATATATCATGTGATAGGTAAGTTGCATGTGATTGATTTATCTAATGAAATTTATCAATTTTATACTATAGACATTTAAAATTTTTCGGATAAATTATAAATACATTTTTTGAGATTTGATTAAAATATGAATCGCTTCCTGTAATTTTGAAAATTATATTTCACCCCCTGAAATTTTTAATTTCATAACAAATCGCCCATTTTATTAATAAATTATCAAGTCAATTAACAGTTTTTAATAATGTTAAAAATATGTTTCAATTAATAATTTATGTAATTTTATTATTGTATAGAAAGAGTAATTATGAATTTTATTTTTTTAGTTAATTTTGTTAAATAAAAAATTCTAATAAGGGGTATTTGTAATTTTTCAAAGCTACAAGAAACAATCTGTATTTTAAATAAATCTCAGGATTGTATTCATAATTTACCCAAATTTTTAAGGAGTTTGAGTTATGCTCTGGTATTTTTGATATATAGTGACATTTTGAAAATTTAATACATTTTAACCACTTGTTGTTCGAAAATAAAAAATCAAGACCTGTCACACAATTTAATATTATTTTTTTGTATATATTTTTTTGTTTACATCACATTAGTCACAATGAATCCCCTAGCTAATAAGGCTTGATTTGGGAAGTGAGTTGGTTTTTTAGTTTTTTTAGCTATTTTAACATGGAACTAAAAAGTCTGGTTTGGAAAGGGTTTTTGACTTTTTTGTGAGAAAAAAAATGTAAAAATTATGGGTCAGATGTAATGTTTTGTCTTATTGGGGCTAAAAAACTTATTTTATTTTTTGTGACTATTTTAGCCCCAAACCCACCCAAACCCACTTTCCAAACAATAAATGCATATCTTGGGGCCACAGACTGCAAAGTGTAAACTCTGTTTCGGAAAACTTGTTCGAATTATAAGGACTTAGTCTGATGCGCGTAAGCTAACTCAAAATATCCTTTAAAAAAAAAACATTACTCACAATGATAATGTTTACCAAGACCAAAAACATACACAAAGATCAATTAGATAATAATTTGCTAATGTTACGAGATTGGCATGGTGGCGAAGATAGCTCTCTCGCCTGAGTTCGAGTCATACGTTATGAATTCAATTTTCTTTCTCTTATTTCTCTTCTCCTTTTGATAAATAATAATATGGGTAAATTACACTCACATTTCCTAATGTTTGAGAAAAATATAATTAATCCCATAAGTTTGACGTAACTCTTTTTGTAAAATTAAAGCAATCAAAATTAATGTAAATGGTGAATAAACACAAAAGTAAATACACATTTTAATATAAAGGAGATAAGCACATCATATTTTCATCCACACGACTCATGAATTATTGATAAAAAAAAGACTTAAATGTTATGTGAATTAGAATGTACAATTATGTTAAAAGTGTGAGACTAATTGTATTTTTTTTTTTAAATCAAGAAAAGAAGATGACCACATTATATTTTCAGCCGCACATGGCTCATGAATTACTAATGAAAACTATTTAAGTGCTATGTGAATTAAAATTTTTAATACACTTAGCATAATTATGCTAAAAATATGAGACTAATTATATAATTTTTTAAATTTCAAAGAAGGTAAATTTCTCTGATAATAATAATAATAATAAGAAGAATAATGAAATACTTTGCTTGTACTCTACACAAAAGATAAAAACTAAAGTCGTTAAGCAAATCATGGGCCAAAGACCACAATTTTACTTTATTATTTTATTTTATTTTTATATTTTGGGTGGAAAGATAAGATTAAAAATGGAGGCATATAATGCATACGTCATTCCATTTATTTTTAGTACAGTAGCCAATGTCTAGGTGTCCAAAATTGTGTGATGAGTTTGTTTTTTTTGAGGCCATCCCATGACTTCTTTCATATAGTTGTGTTTTGCCGACTTAGGAATAAAAATTAATTTGTCAACATAGTTAGCTAATCTTATTTTAGTATGAGAAAATTCAATCATTAATAATCATGTAGCAAATTAGTATTTAAGTTTTGAACTTATTATTAATTGTGCTGTAGATTAGGAATTTAGGACGATTTATACAAGAAAAGACATTGTTGTGTCAACACCAACATGCTTTAATTAATGAAGCATTACAATCTCATTTTCACAAAAAATAAAAAATAAAAAATTGCACCACCCTATCTTGATGTTATTAACAATGCTACGAATTCTGAAATATTTGTGCACAGAATAATGTGCTGTCAACACGGCTTTAAAAATTATTTTTTTATAAAGTCAAAATTATTGGGTATGTTTGGTTTGTATTTGGGAGATGAGTTTTAGAAAAAAATTTCTCAAAAATTGTTTGGTTTGAGTTTTTCTCAAAAAATTTCCAAAATCACTTTCTCTCTCTTATACATCAATCAATCACTTTTTCTCTCTCCTCTCTCCTTCTCAATCACTTTTTCTCTCACATACATCTACTCAAATTCTCCCAAAATATCAAATCATCCCAAACTCCCAAAAAAACAACTCTCTCAAAATATACAACCAAACAAACCAAAAAAATTTCTAAACTCTCTTCCCAAATTTTTTTTCAAAAACAACTTTCTCAAAAACAAACCAAACAATTATTTTTTAAACTAATATCTTTTCTAATCTTATACGGTGAAAATTTTGATAGGTATTGACATGACATCGCTTCTCTTGGTGATGTTGTCCATCATATACTAAAGTTAAAGTTTAATACAGTTCTGCTAGCTCTATTGAAATTTTGTCTACTGGAATCGCCCCGTATGAGCTAGATGGGTTTGAGGGAGTGTTTGCCCTAATTGCCTCAAACACACGTGTGTTTCATGCCCCCAAATCAGAATCACAAAAGTCTCTCTCTCAAACGACAACCCTTACCAAATTAGTCTCTTTTTAAGAGTGACCTCTGGGGTCTCGACTCCTTAGGGTCTTTCTCTCAAACGGCAGCCCTCACCAAATCAGTCTCTATCAAAGGGTGATATCTGGGGCATTAGTTCCTTAGGGTCTAGCCCTAGAGATCGACCCACTGTGGTTAGGCTTTTTATTAAAAAAAACCAGTCACTCTCTCATCAATGCCCATTGACGACAACCATCGACAAACCATCCTCTTGCGAAAGTCTACTCCAACCGACCGATCCTCTCACCCTCTTTGGCGTTTCTCCCTGACGGTGACTCTCTCTCCGACGCAATTCTTGAGTACCCTTTGCCCATGAACCCATAAACACTTTTCTTTTCTCTCCCTAGTTGAAATCAATATCCAAAAGAACAGGCTCTTAATCTAAGTTAACAGTTATTAAGAACAAAAACCCAAATGAAAATGAAATGAAAATAAAATGCAAAGATTGCAAACAGAAACACCATAAATAGCTATTTCTATTTCAGACCATCAATCAAAAAATCAATTGAACTAAACAAATCCAATTAGCTTAATAGAATTAAAAAAAACCTAGAATTATTTCCATGAAGAACCCAAACCCATCAGAAAAATAAAAAAATCAATTGAACTACCTACTTAGTTCTTGGAAGAAACAATTGAAGTCCAAAATTCTCGAATTTCTTACAAATTCCCAAACAAAACATGAACAAATTGAAAAACCCTAGAGCTTGGGCTTTCAATCTTCAATGAGGATGGAGGTCGCGAGAGGAGAGACGGGAGGACAACGAGAGGAGATCAAAGACAAAGAGCACTATTGGGGAAAAAGAAAGGAAAAGAGAGAGAGGGTTTGTTTTATGCAGAGAGGAAAAAGAAAAGAGAGCGTGAGTCTGAGGAGAGAGAGAGAGAAGAGCGTGAGTCAATTTTTTGGTTTGAAGGGTGCCACGTAGGGGCGTAAAAATGGGCCGAAACCCGTGGACTGCCCGAAGTCCGCCAGTGACTCGAGCCTAGCCCAGGACCCGAGCCCAACTCAAGACCCTGGTCTTGGACTGGGCCTTCATTTTGAAGCATAGCCTGACCCGGCCCAAAAAAAATTTTGGCCTTGTAGACAGCTCAGCCCACCTGACCCCTCCCTTTCTGGTAGATTGACTGCCTACCAATGGCATTGCCCAATGTCAAATTTCAAAAAAACAAAAGAAAAAAAAAGTCTTTTCATTGTGCAGGACTGATGCTTGCGCTGCCTGCCCTACCCTACCACATGCATGCCATTGCTTGCAATGGCAATGATTCAAATTTCAATGAACGGAAAAAAAAAAAAAAATTTAAATGTCTACAGAGGAGCAGACTAAAAGAAAAAAATAATAATAATCATAGTAATAATAATAATAATTTAATCGTTACATGACTGTTTAACATTATTTATTTATAAATTGACCTCAACCTTCCAAACTCTTATAAATATCTCACCTCTTCCAAAATAAATCTCACAAAATTTTTTTTCTCTCAAACTCTCAATCTCTCTCAATTGTCAATTAATTTTGAAATCCCATCCCTGAGTGGCAATTACAATTTACAAGAAGAAACTTTTATTAGGAGAAGCTAATTTTTATATCGCATTCACCAATTGATAACATTAATTAGTTTAATTAAATTTATTAGCTATTTATTTTTTTACATTAATTATTTCTTAACATATATTAATTGTTGTTGTTTACTCATTATTGTTACTCATTATTTTAATTAATTGTTAGTTCTTATATATTATTTTACTTACATTACCATGGATCATAATATTTCTAATGTTTATGTTGACATTGATGCATATACTACACAATATGAATCTGTTGATTCTTCTTCTAATATCCATCTTCTAACAGTTAGATCATCATCTAGGGCACAACTGGTGATGTTTGGGAACATTTTGAAAAAAATATTTATAAATAATCTTGATGTTACAATTACATTTAAAGCAAAGTGTAAATATTGTGCACATTTACTTAGTGTTGCATCTGCAGGGGATATTACTTATCTAAAAAGGTATGCTAACAAATATTTATAAAGTTAACAACCTGATATTAGAAGTTAAATGCAATTCGAGACTTCATCAACTGGCCATTTGCAAATATTTTCATATAATCCTATACGTGTACAAAATTTTGTGATTGATTATATTATTAAAAAAGAACAACCTTTTACTATTAGTGAATGTTCCGATTTTATCCAAATGATTCACAAAAGTTTTGCATCTCAATATCAAAGTTTTTTTAAGAAATACTACTAGAAACATGATTTTAAAGAAATTTGAGAATATTAAAAATGAATTATTTGATATCTTTAAAAAATTGAAAGGAAGAGTTTATTTAACATCTAATTTGTGGTCAAATAATTGTTTAGAATATCAATGTATCACTGCACATTTTAGTGATAATGATTGAAATTTAAATAAAAGAATTATTTTATTTAGATTAGTTGAACTTCTATACACTGATCATTCGCTTGGTGTAGAAATAAGAAATGTATTATATGAGTGGGCTTTGCAAAATAAAATATTTACCATTAGTTTAGATAATGCAATATTACAATCACACTGTAACCCATTTAAAATCAATTTTACAATTACTTGTTGATGGTGATTTATTTCATACTTGTTGTTGTGTCCATTTTTAAAACTTGATTGTTAAAGACGTTATGCATGTATATGAGACTTTTGTAATTGTAATAAAAAATGCAATTGTTACTAGGGGTGGGCACGGGTCGGTTGCGGCCACGAAATCTCCAATCCGCCATCCGTCCGCCAGATTGGCGGATTGGAGAAAATCAATCCGCATCCATCCGCCAATCCGGCGGATGTGGATTGAGCGGTTTGGTGGATGGATGTGAATCGGTTTGGCGGTTTCAAATTTTATAAATTTTTAACATAATTCAACTTGTGCACTTCCTCAAAAAAAAAAAAAGAGAAGAAAGTATTACAGTCAATGACTTAAAAAAATATTACCATCACTGCATGCCTCATTCAAAGTAAGAAAGTTTGAAACTTTAGAATATCACAATCACTGCATGCCTCATTCACATACTACAATCACAGCATGCCTCATCCACATAAAATATTACAATCTGTGATTCTTAAAATATAAAAATAATTCAAACCACCAAAACTATTAACAGAGCAGTAGTAATGATTGTATGTCTCTGTATTGTTACATCTATATTTGTTCTTGGAAACAAAAACCAACCAGCATATATCATATTTTCTATTTATTATTTTTAGAGATAGATTTAAAAACCAAAAAATATAGATAAATAATACGTTTATTTTTTTCAATTCAAAAAAGATATTCAAGTTGAAAACTTTTTTTCAACAGAATATTTAAACTCTTTTTTAATTGAAAACACAAATAGAATATTTAAACAAATTGAAAATACAAAGTCTTATAAATTACTAGGGGTACTCGCGGTTTGGCGGTTCGGTTGCGGCCAAAAGAATCTCAAATCCGCCATCCGTCCGCCAGATTGGCGGATTGGAGAAAATCAATCCGCAACCGTCCGCTCGTCATCACGCATCCGTCTAAAATGCGACGGATCGGTTTGGTTCGGTCGGTTTTGGCGGATCGGTATATCCGCTGCTCACCCCCAGTTGTTACTATTATGTTTTTTGCTAATCGAATTTCGAAATACAGAAAAATTTGTTAGTGAAAAGGTATGTCATTTAAAAAATTAATTTTAGATATAAATAACAGGTGAAATTCAACATATAATATGTTAAAAAGAGTTTGTAAACAAAGAAAAATAATAAATTTATTTTTTGCAACAACATCAATAGGAGGAGTACTAATTTCTACAGAACTTAACTGGTGCCGAATAGCCTTGTATAAAGATTTTTTTTTTAAATTTTTTAATATTTCAACAAAATTATTTTCTTATATATATATATCTATTTCACCATTTGTTTTATATATATATTAGTAGAAATAATTAAAATTTTCATAAAATATATGGATAATAAATATTATGTAACCATTATTACTTTAATGAAAGCAAAATTTAATAAGTATTTTGATCCAGTGCTTCATCTTTTAGGTTTAGCCATGATAATTGATCATAGGTGTAAAAAAATTGATTTACAAGAATTTTTAGAACGTATTTTCATTGATCAAAAATACTTTGCCCTTATTATACAAACATGCAAAACATTATTTAAAGAATACAAGACAACTGCATCTGCAAAAACACTTATACATACTACACTAGCAGTTTCATCTCGAGGCGGGAGATTAAGTATTTTTTCAACAATAAAAAGTAAAAGAATATCTCAACATACAAGCGTAAGTAGTTCTGAACTACAGCGTTATTTGAAACTATATGATCTGTGGTTTCACAGATGGCACGTGATAGACTAACCATTCCTATTTCTACAGTTGCTTTGGAAACAGTTTTTAGTGCAGGTGGACGGGTGCTGAGCGATTACTACAGCAGGCTTTCATCCAAAATGGTTGGGGCACTGATGATATCCAAAGATCATATACATGCACTTATGAGAAGACAAAATTATAGTGAAAATGAGAGAATTCAAAATGATTTGGATGACATATCCTCGGGTAACGCAACTGAATCGTCTATCTCTTCCGATGATTGATTAACAATTTGTTTTTCACTATTTCATTTTGTTATTTTTTTGTATTAGATTATTGAAATGGAGTATAACGCAAATGATTGGTAGGCTAGCAGGTGCCAAACTAATTGGGATGTACTTGACTTATAGTGATGCAATTGTTCTACCATCATCAATAATTTACACATATTTTATTTAATGATTTAAATTTTTATAATATTTTATTTCATTTAAAATAAAAATTATTCATCCAATAAATGTTATATAATTAATTTAATGATTATAATATTGAAAGTTTCATTTTCATACATATAAAATTATTCATTTCAAAAGAAAAAAATTACATAATTTCATACTTCTTTAATTATAAATTTTTTAATCAAAAAAACATAAATCATACATGATTAAATTTAAATACCACCACACATGAAATATAACTAAACATCTCATTAATCTTAACTAAAATACTCTAGTACAATTTTTCTTTTATTTTTTTATCCCTAATAAATAATCTACATAGATAATATATTTATCATTAATTTTTCGAGAAAAAAAAAAGGCTCGTACAAGCCCAGCCACGGCTCGTGGCCGAGCCCAAGCCCTAGGCCCTATTCTGAGTAGGCCTAGGCCTGGGTTTGGGCCCCGCTTTTCGGTTCACGACCCGACCTAACCTGACCCACCAAAAAAGTGGGAGCTCACGAGGCCCGCATGGGCAGGCCCCAGTCCGGGCCAGGGTGGGTCGGGCTCAGCCATTATTACACCTTGCTACGTAATTCGGACATATTCAGATTAAGAATTTTGTGTTGGTGAAACATTATTCTAAAAATAATCATATCTTCTTAACCCATTTTTTTTTTTTATCACATGTTAATTAATTATAACACAACTAATATATATACATTTATATTTTCATTTGTAATCTTATGGTATTATTAATAATCCCCTAATCATAACCATAATTTATTATATATATATATATATTTTTGTTACAGGACAATTTTCCCTACCCTCCTACAGGTCCAAGGCAGCGCCCCTTGCAGAGATCACCAGGGTGTCCTGTTAGCCGTTCCGAGCGAGGAGACTATAACCTGAGAACTTGCCCCGACCTCCCAAGACAAGCTCCGCTTAAATCAGGACTTGCACAGCGGGGGAGCATTGAACCTCCCAAGTGTTGATTAGACAACTTGAGGTCCAACCTCCTAACCAACTGTGCTTCGCCCAGGAGATTGGCCCAAAGAGGAGGGAATTGAACCTTAGAGTTTAAATCTCAAGTCTTAACCACAATGCCACCCACCTTTGGATTTAATTTATTATATTTACTTTTGCCACAAGTAAATCTCTTCTAAACCAAAATTGTAGAACTGTGTTTTCTCTTTCTAAAAAGGTCCTGGGTCATATCTCTCTCCAAAATGATGGTGATCCAATATGGCACTTGTGAGTATGTGAATAATAGTGATTGTCATAACACGCTAGACATTGGCTTGTTTTGACAAGTGACTAAGAGGTCATTTTTTTAATTTTTGATCTATTTAGAGTTATATTATTTTTTTATTTTTTTCACATGTTTTTTTTTATAAAAATAAATAAAAAAATTAATTTTTAATCCGATTCCTAAAATAACCCAATATATTGTGGTATTGGGAAAGAAGTGAAAGTAACTGTCAAAATATGACAGAATAAGTGGACTATCTACTCTTGTACAAAGAAAGTAATAGTTTTGATTGTGACCTTAAAATTAATGTATTAGTGAGTGGTAGTAGAAGGATAATGTTAGGGACCACAATGGAGGATTTCTATGACTTTTATTGATGCATTGATTATTAATGTGTTTAAATTTTTTTTTTAATCTCTGACAGTGACATGAATGGTCCAGATCATTTTGAGAGTTGTGAAAATTATATTTTGTGAAGGTCTCTATTATTACTGGTAGTGGAATGGTGGTGGTTGTGATGACAATAGTGAAAGTTGTGGCACTAGTTTGGTAACACTTTATGTCAGAAAATATTTTTCATAGATAATTTTTATCTAAATAAGCTTATTTTCTGTTAATCATGAAAAATATTTTTATTGTTGACTTTCATTTTTTTGTTATACCAAATATCAAAAAATGCAAAATAAATGAATAAATAAATATTTTTTGCTAAAACAAATATAGTATATCTCTTTATTGTATACCTCTCAATTGCAATTTCTTATTGAAAAAAAAAAAGAAAGGAAATTGCTAAGACAGTGTACACCATGATTTTTTAATCCAAGACTGCAGTGAAGTCCACTAACAAAATGGGATTTTGGATGCATGCATGTAATTAAGCTAAGGTATTGTTTATAAAAAGTCAATATTACCTTTGTATTTTTTTAAATGTCTTTTCATAAAAAGTTAAAAGAATCATTAACATAACTTATTCATAAATGAAAAATATTTGAGACCTCTACAAAGGAGGATCCCCACCACCCCTACTAATGTATTGATCATTGATGTGTTTGAATTTTTTTTAGAAGTTATGTCTGACAGTGACTTGAATGGTTCAGATCATTTTAAGGATTGTGTTTTGTGGGGATCTCTATCATTACTGGTAGTGAGTGATGATTATATATCCACTACTACAACTCTTGGAAGCAAAAATAATATGCTTATTCTAACACAACACGGCACTACAAAATGAAATGTGTCATGTTGATAAACTTTATTGAAATGAATGGTGGTGATATCATAGAATTAATTAGTGCTCCCCTAAACGTATGGTGATTTTTGTAAGATTATTTGACATTGACTCGAATACAAGTATTAGTCTGAGTATGTGTGTAATATGATTAGATTCATCTCTCTTTTTTTTTAAGTAAAAAGATTAGATTCTTCTCTCATTCAAAGATATATAGGATTGACTAGTGTAGGAGGGAAAAAATCTATCCACTTGTGTTGATAGAGAAATTAATGGAGAGATGAGTTGTTTTGTTCCGGATTTGTGAAATATCAAATTGTTAGTGCCACTCGAATTGCGGTTGATGCCTAAGTGAGATGAGATTTTTAAGAAAAATATAATTGAGTATGTGTGTTTTAAACATTGTCGTTATTTTTATTGAGAGATTCCTTTCTCTTAAACTTGTCTAAATCATAATTGAGTTACGTATTAATCATAGTCAAGTTCATATCACAAAATCTAATCAGTGTGTTTGGTTTGAGTTTTATGGATTAAGTTTTTTGAAAGCTGAGTTTTTTGGTTTTCGTATTCTTTTGTTTTTAGTGAATTTTTTTTAAATTTTAAACATTTTTTTTACTTTTTTAGATGCACCTTAGTTAGATGTATCTAAAAAGTAAAAAAATTGTGAAAAAATATTTTAAAAAATTAATAAATACATAAAAATATAAAAAATGTACTGAATTCTTATATTTTTTTTGTATTTTTGATATTTAGTGAATTTTTTAAAAAAAAATTTTACAATTTTTTTATTTTTTTAGGTGAATGTACTTGCAAGTTAACACATAGCATATTATGCATGAGAATGAATGTATATATGTAGGTTTCATTTGGCTGCGGTTTAAAACTCACTTTATCGGCAAATTGATTTTTTTTTTTAAAAAAAAAACTTATTTTAACCACTCTCAAAAGAAAAATTAAAAAAAAATAAAAATATGTCAAAAGTCCATTTTGTTAAAAGTGTCAAGTGTCTATAATTTTTTTTTAAAAAAAAACAAATCATACAGGTGCGCACCTTAAGCTCTCAAATTCTGTCTAAAATATAAGTCTTAAAATAATTTTGATGTTAAGTTATGTTTGGTTAATTATTTTGATCTTAAAGTATGTTTAATTTATTGAAATGAAATTGAATTAAATAATCATTTCATCATAATGTTCATCCTCACTTTTGATTTACTAAAAATATTACAAACGAAATCATTATTCATCATCATAAGATAGTTGTAATTCTATCAAGAAAATTAAGAAATGATTATTCCATCTCTTACAATTTTGTTTTAGTGAACCAAACACTACATTATAGTATTAGTAGTTTTAAAATAAAATTTTATAGATTTTTTTTTAAACAATTGAATTGATGAATTATTTAAAAGTAATTGATAGTTATTTGCCAAATATATGAATTATTTACAGAATATTGGTTGACTATACTAGTTACAACTATTTCTAGAGAAATATATTTTTTTAAAGTTAAAATAGATTAAAATTTACAATTCAATTTACTACGTAAGGAAAAAGTTTGAATAAATTAATAATAGTAGCAATTGACAATATTCAAAAATTTATCTCAATAGTTATATTTTACGTTAATCTCAATGACTATCATTTATGTTAACTATAAAAATCATATGAAATTGCTCAAGAAATATAATATTATAACTATTGTGAAAATTCACTTACTAATATCATAATTGAAAATTGAAATTTTCACTTAATATTTTAAGTGATTTCCATGTATAAAAAAATAATTTAAATTTTTACATATACAACAAATTTTGTGTAGGTATTAAAAAAAATAAATTAAATATTATTATTATTTTACTAATATATATTTTAAAAAATATATATAAAAGTCGAGTCTCATTTTTTGAATTGGCCTAGGCCAAAAATTTCATATCCAGCCCTGCTGCATAGCTGTGAGGGATAGGTGTGGCCCTTTTAGTGCCACTCATTGATGTACATCAATTGCCTTTGGGGGGCTCAGAAGCCACATGAAGAGAACAAAAAAAGCCATAGTGATACACAAAAGAATGACTGCCCGCATGGGGGGCTATGATTTAAGGAAAAATTAACGGATGACTGTTAAAAGCAAAATTTAGAATTTTGTTTTTAAAAAAAAAAAATTAGTGTAGTTTAGATATATTCTAAAAGTAAGGGGTGGTTTGGAATGATTTAAATAAGTGTATTTTTTGACTTTTATGAAATATGAGTTGGGTATGGATTGGGTTTGAAGTGATGTGGTAGAGAGGTGATGTGACTTAAATAAGATGATGTAACTTAAATAGGATAGTGACTTTTTGACTTTTTTAAGTTATGACAAATAAGGCCTAAGGTTACGATCAGATTAAAGGAGTCATCCTGTTTTAGTATTTATTTATTTTTTTTGGTCTATAATAATTTTTTTTTTTTTCAAATTTGTCAAAAAAATTTAGTTTTCCAAGTGTATTAGGATTTAAAAAGTAAAAAACTTTAAAAAAGAAAAGCCAACTTTTTAAACAAAACTATTTCTGGTCTATCAGTTAAGTAACACCTAAAAATGTATAATTTTTTAAAAAATTCACTAAAAATAAAAAAATACCATTAAAAAAAAAAAAAAAAAATCAATGATAGACACATTCTGTCATGCCAAAGTTAAATCTAAACAGACTGTTTTCTCTGAATAAAATTGTCTAATTTTTCTTTGGGGGGGATTTTCTAAAATTACTTACATTACAGATAGACTGTGAATGCATAATTGATCCTACATTAGTATTAAATTCATGATTAAAATCTCATGGTCCGTGCAGGCCTGGAATTAACATGGAGACCCACCATTTAATGAGGGGTGGTGAGTTAAATACAACCATCTACCAAAGGGCCCCTAGCTAGTATATATATATATTTATCACTCCACAGCAATAAATAATATATTAGCTTTACAGCACAAATATGAAGTACATGTCACACATTTGTGCACCAAACTCTCGACCTCTTTAAGTCCTTTTTGCCAGAAGCATGGGCTCCAGTCTTACCTCCCCAACAAGAGCCCAACACTCACTTTAGCCACAATGGACAGTTAAGAGTGAAAGTTTCTTCCTAATTTATCACTAATTTTTTTTTTTTTTTGTATAATTATTTTATATCACCGGAGTATATAACAAGCTATTATTTATTTTCAAAATTTTCAAACAAGAAATCAATCATGAAAATCATAGCATTCCTCACACGCAATAGCATGGTCATTGCACCTGTTACTATGATCCCTCTGTGAACCCAACCTGTTTTATTTAGGCTTAATTGGTTCAAAGTCTATTCATATGGGACCATATGTTATTTAGTCCAGGTTTAATTTTTAATTTTATTATTATTATTATTTTTTAGTGATAAGAACACGCGTTGAAAAGTAATTGGTAGTTAGCAGCGATTATGGGTGGTAGTGAGGTGGATAGATAGATGAAATTGAACAGATTACACATGTATACTGTTGCATTTGAATAGATAATTGAATAGATAAGTGACATATGTACAGATAGGTGACATTTAAACAGATAGACATATAGATAAGCTTTAAATAGATATGTATCCTTTTGGACAAATAATGTCTTTTAGCCAAAAAAAGATTTAAGATTACCTACTAGCCCAACAGTTTCACAAATATACTTCTGGCCTGTGTCCTTTTCTTTATTTCAAAAAACGAAAAAGAAAAAGAAAAAGAAAAAAAATACTAATCCATCCTCCACGTGGTAGGTAGATCAGACTTACTAGATAACTTCTCCGCACACGAAGAAGAAGAAGAAATAAATCAAATATATAATAAATACTGGATAAATGAGACCATAACACAGCCTATCAAAGGCTTCTCAATTCAGAATATGTGCATGATGCCACAAAGCAAACCAACCAACTCCTCTGAATCACCGTCTAATATTAGCCGTTCCCTCTGACGGGGTTCAATGTGATACAAAATTTTCCATTCCTTTGTTCAGACTTCTATATGGTCCGTCTTCAAGTGATCTAATTAATACAAAAATGCTATCTTTTGGGGGTTTTCAAGAGCGCAAATACCTCAACATCGTCATTGTTTGTTTCGGCGACAAGCTGAATTGGGGTTTTACCTTCCTTGTCAAGAGCTTGTGGATCAGCTCCCCTGTGCCACATTGGTAATTAACCAGAGCAAGACATTAACGAAATGTAACAAGATAAATCATACAGTAATCAAAGATGACTTCAGAAACTAGAGGATGATTACTAAGGTAACAACCTCTGAATAAATAAATACCGAACAACTCCCATGCTTATGGAAATCTGCAAGTGGTCTAATATGTAACAATGTTTAATGAAAGAAAAAAAGTACACCCAGTTTAATTGGATGGGGGTATGGGAGGAATAAATTGGGTACATACCTAAATTTTGGCACAAGTAAAAGAAGAATTTTAGGGGGAAAATATGCAAAATATTGAATGACAAAAACATATTATCTCCAGACAGCTTATTAAGCATACATTCCGAAAATATTGTGTTATGACTACCAAGTACTTACCCACTATGGATACACATATTGATACGGCTCAACGCTTACCAGTGCATAAAATATGTATCCAGTATGCGAAATGCCTTTGGCATGGGACAGGTACATCATGGGTATGGCTACGTTTCAGTGAATATTTTTTTTTAAAATTTTATTTTTAGTGAATATTTTTAAAATTTTAAGTAATTTTTTTACTTTTTTATATGCACCTTACTTAGATGTATTTAAAAAGTAAAATATTTGTAAAAAAATATTTTAAAAAATCAATAAATACACAAAAATATGAAAAATGTACTGAATTCTCATACATATATATTATATTTTTGGTATTTAGTGAATTTTTTAGAGATTTTTTTTCACAAATATTATACTTTTTAAGTGTATTTATGTTAGGTGTATCTAAAAATTTTATAAAAATTTCTTAGAATATTAAAAGAATTCAGTTAAAATAAAATTAAAATTAAAAAAAAAAACGGAAAATAAAAAATTTCAATTTTCTGAAAAGTGAATCCTAAAAATCCAAACCAAACAAGCTGATTCTATTATTTGCATTTGATTTTTTAATTGTCATGTCATGTACAAATAATATATTTTTTTATGGATGTACCAAACCAAACCCATATCCTAATTTTTTGAAGTTTTGCCATATTGGGGTGTACCCATAACATTTCCGCACCTGCGCCCATGCTTCCCAGCCAGATGGAATCACAACCAGAAAAATAATGCAAAACAAACAAGAAAGGAAAAGGATGAAGGCAAAGAATCACCTGGTAAGGAGAAGTTTTGCAATTCCAATTCTTCCTCTGATAATACTATGATGCAGTGGCGTCTGACCTCTCGAATCAGAATTATTTATGTCTGCACCATGCTGTAGGAGCAACTCTACCATGCCAATATCAGCAGTTTGGCAGGCAAGGTGAAGCAAGGAACAGCCATCAAGAAATCCATCTTTGGACTGATCTTCACTTGCTTTAGTTGAACTAAAAGAGCTCGAGGAGCCATCCAAAGACTGAGCTAAGTAGTCCAAGTAGCAATCGGAATTTTGTTGTTCCTTATCTTGCAATTGCACTCCTTTGGACAAATTTAATGGTTGGATAGCATTAACATCTACTTCACAAGCGACAATAAGGCGGTAAACTGATTTCTTGTCATTAGAACTGACACTTTCCCACAACTGTTGTGCCTCTGAAAGAAGATGTGGAATGTACTTTCCTTTGTGAACAAAACGTTTTTCTGCATACTGCAGTAAGATGAAAATACACATCACTTATGGTTTCCATGAATCAAAACCTATAATCAGACAAGAAATTTACCTCTATAAAGTAACAAAAACGCTCAAAATAAGGCTGCATAAATAAACTCGATGCATGTACATATATGTTAACACATAAATGTGGGTATTACACGTCTATATATGTATATTGATAAATGTATGTAACAGTGTATGCATAAATATGGATGTATGCATTATGATATTTGTTTGACTGACCAAAATTTCATAATTATTTAAGGAGAGTAAATTCTACCCACCCGAAATGCAATATTGCCTATTTGAAAAAGACCGGATTCTTCTATCATGCTAGACAAGGTGGTTAGGTTCTGTTAATAATTGGCCACAAATCACAATTCTAGCTCCTTGGACCCTGCCAACAACCCACTTCCTATGTAACTTAAGCCAAAGCAGCTCAAACGCCATAGTCCTCAATGCAGTTGCCTGTTTGGTAAAGACCCGGACTCTTCTATCACGCTAGACAGGATGGTAAGTCGTATTCAAGCTGGCCTTATATCAAAATTCTAGCTCCTTGGACATTGCCTTGAACCCCACTGCATATGTGGACTTGAAACAAAACAACTCAACACTCCATAAACTGTCCAACAGTGTTCTTCCACTACCATGACAACTAAACCTTTGATGCCAAATTTTTCTGGCTTCTTCATGTGATTCAATTGCCTGTAAACATGGCATAATAGGCTAGAGGAGGGATGCTAATTTGTAACTGAAGCCCCATGATAGCACCAATGATAGGCTCCAATCTTGAAACGATTCTCTCCGTAAAAGAGTTTCATACATTAATTATAATGATTTCTAGGTAGCTCGGAACATAGTGGCAGCCTCTAATTTGAGTGGTCATCAAGTGGTGCATAAATTCCCGAATAACACCCACAAAGAAAGTGAGAGATAAATAAATCAAGCACAAGGCACTGCAGCTAACTACATTGACAAGAGCTAACACCGCCATAATTTTACAGATGGTTTTGTTCAATTAGAGAATCAACTGCGTAGTTCCAAGCTAATGTCTCTTCAAAAGATCCCTCATACATGAATTGCCTGGATAACACTTGAATTACACTGGCTCCATAGCAGTATTTTTGTACAAGTCATAGTATTCCAACTTAAGAAGGTAAAGACAAAAGAAGCCAGTTCAGCAGATATTAGCATAAAAGAAGAAAGCTTGAAAGGAAATAGCAAAAAGGAAAAACTAATTATTTGAAGCAATACCTTTGCATGAATGAATTTCTCCTTCATTGAAATATGATCATCATGACGGGGTTTGCTAAAAAACTGTTTGTGCTTATCATGGTCAAAAAACCTACATGACAAGTGTAAAACATTTTTTGGTATTGAATTTAAAAAATTTCAATCATATTAAGTCATGCAATTCTTACTTCATAGGTATTTCATCAGCCTGAAAAGTTCTTTGTGCATGTAACAACCCCTCCCATATTGAGTTTACAAAGACATTACCCAGTGCCTGAAACAATTTGATGACAGAAGGTTCCCACACTTTCACATCAAGTGCCAACGACCTTACCTGCATTGACAGTTAAACAAAATAGGCTGCATAAATGGGTAGGAAATGGAAGAATAAGCCATACCAACATATAAAATATCATTTGACACAAAAGGTAAACTAGAATCGAACTTTTCAAGATAACCCTGCCATGATTAAGTTTAGGTCAAGAATGCCAAATAAGGATTATCCAATATTTCAAAATTGTAACTGCATGCTATTTAACATGATGTGACATGAAAGAGAACAGTGGTAGTGTCAAGTATTAGTGTGTAAGGGTAGTAATTGTTAGCATATTATATTATTATTTGAGCTTTTTTGGTTTGTAATTATTCTATGCCCTCAGGGTTCGACTTGTAGTTGTCTCATCTTGTAAACCCTAATCTTCATTTATAAATAGGGGATGATATTCTATCAAACCCTAAGCTGGTTACTCAAGCTTCATGGTATCAAAGCAGAACCTCTAGGGTTTCGGCTCACCCTCGTTGGTAGACCTCTACACCAACGACATTCTAGGGTTCGAAGCTTACCTGGGTGGATCATCTGCTGCGTCGATCTTCAGCTCGTCGATCTCGTTAGCCGCCTTCATCTTCATCACTCAGTCGCCTTCCTCTGTCGATCGTCACTCAGCCGTCTCTCAGTCGATCGTCACTCAGCCGCCTTCCTCAGTCGATCTCCTTCATCTTCGTCAGCTCGTCAGTCGATCTAATCAGCCGCCTTCTCTCAGTCGATCTCCTCAGCTCGTCTTCCTCACATCGTCAATCTCCTTCATCTGTGTTCGTCTGGTATACTCTCATCTCTGGTATACAACATACCTCATCTCTGTTTGGTATATATGTCGTGTATACACATGTATAAATAAATAACCTATATGCATGTATCAGTACCAATACATATATAAATAAATAATTACTAAAAAAAAAAAAAAAGGAGAAGGGAAGAAAACTTTATGGTTTCTTAAGTTTGTTATGCCTTTATAGTGGTTATTGTGCCTATTCTTTTACCACCACCTTCCGGGTTTGTGATTGCCACTAGTTTTGTTGCGGGTTTGGTAGTATCGTATCCATGGCAGATTCCACCAGTGTGTCCCCTACTTCTCAAACACCGAGGAGTGAGAGTCTCATTATACCTACTACCATGACTGAGAATTCCAACCCTAGTTTGAAAATCACCACCTCTCTATTTAATGGTCAGAACTACCTAGCATGGTCTCAAAGTTTGACTATATTTTTGAAGAGCCGAGGGAAGATGGGGTATGTTGATGGCAGAATACAGGCACCTAGTACCATTGACTCGGGTTATGACCAATGGGAGATTACCAACTCTTTGATTATGGGTTGGCTTATTCATTCGATGGTTCTTGAAATCGGTGAGGGCTACTTGTCTATAGAGACTGCCCAGGATGTTTGGGATGCTGTGGCTGCCACCTATTCCCGCAAACCTATTCCCGCAAAGGGAATTTCTCACAGGCATTTGAGTTGCGCCGCTCTATTGAGAGCTCACTTCAGAGGGAGCAGACTGTTCTTCAGTATTTCACTTTCCTCACCAACGGCTGGAAACGCCTTGACCACCTGGAAAACTATAAGCCCGTTTGCCCTGCTGATTCTGTCGGGTACAAGAAGTTCCTCTCACGGGAACGGGTCTTTAAATTTCTGGCAGGCCTAAATGTGGAGTATGATCCAGTTAGGGGTCGAGTTCTGGGTATGGACACTCTTCCTTCACTTCAGGAGGCATTTGCCTATGTACAGAATGAGGAGAGTCGCCGGTCTGCTATGATGTCCCCTGTCTCTACTGACCGCTCAGCATTACTGTCTACTCCTCGAGATGGCCTCAGCCTGACTCCCATTCCTCCGTCTGCTGCTAAGGAGTCTGTATTCTGTGATTATTGCAAGAAGCCGCGGCATACTCGTGAGACGTGTTGGAAGCTTCATGGGACTCCATCCGGGGGTCGAGGTGATCGGTCTGGTTCTCGAGGAGGTCGGTTAGGCCAGTCTAGAGGACGTGGTTCCTATTCCCGGGCTCATCAGTCTAGTGCTGTTGATACACTTGATTCTAATTCTACTTCTATTGGCCAAGCTTCTGATACTGAGCTGGAGGATGCTTTGCGCTAATTGTTGGACCGCCGGTCTTCAACTGCTTTCAGTACAGCTTCCTCGTCCTTTGCCCGCTCAGGTAACTTAGCCTCTTCTTCTTGTGCTTTCCTGTGTCATAAGTCTTTGCCTTGAATTATTGATTCCGGTGCCTCCGATCATATGTCTGGCTCCTCTGATCTTTTCTCTGTCTATAAGCCCTCTTCAGGTCAGGACAAAGTTAGGATTGCAGATGGTACTGTTTCTTCCATTTCTGGAAAAGGTTTAGTCCAAGTCACTCCTACCATACATCTATCTTCTGTTCTCCATGTTCCCAATTTTTCTGTTAATTTGTCATCCTTGAGTCGTCTTACCCAGGATTTGAATTGTAGTGTGACGTTTTTCCTTGATCATTGTCTTTTTCAGGACCTTGTCACGAAGAGGACGATTGGCAGTGGTAGTGCAGAAAATGATTTCTACTTCCTGGATCAACCGGACAAACTTGCTTATTCTTCCACCACGTCTTCTACTAACCCCGCTGATTTATGGCTGTGGCATCGGCGTCTTGGGCATCCTTCCTTTTATTTACTTAAGCATTTATTTCCATCTGGTTTCGCAAATCATCATGTGTCTGACTTTCTTTGTGAGTCTTGTCAACTTGGAAAACAACACAGAGCTTCTTTTGCTCCCAGTTTGAATAAAAGTTTAGTTCCTTTTTCATTAATACATTTTGATGTTTGGGGTCCCTCTCGTGTTATGTCTGTGAAAGGTCATCGATGGTTTGTTACATTTATTGATGATTTTTCTCGTGCTACTTGGGTGTATCTCATGAAAGATAAGAGTGAGGTTTTCTCTGTGTTTCGCAATTTTCATAAGATGATTTGTACTAAATTTGGAGCCACTGTCAAACTATTTCGTTCTGATAATGGCGGGGGAATACATAGATTCTGGGTTAGGACAATATTTCTCTTCTCATGGCATTATCCATCAGACCTCTTGCACCAATACCCCTCAACAAAATGGGGTGGCGGAACGCAAGAATCGGCATCTTCTTGACATGGCTCGGTGCATGTGTTTTTCTATGAGTGTGCCTCGGCCCTATTGGGGCGACGCTGTTCTCACCGCTGCCCATCTTATTAATCGTCTCCCTACCCAGGTCTTGCAAAAACAAGCTCCTCTTTATGTCCTCCTAGGTTCTCAGTCCTTGTTTTCTATTCCTCCCAAAATTTTTGGTTGTGTCTGTTTTGTTCATAATCACTCTCCTTCTCGTGGTAAGTTGGACCCTCGCTCCCTCAAGTGTGTTTTCCTTGGTTACTCTCCTACTCAAAAAGGGTATAAATGTTACCACCCTTCTTCTTGTAAGTGGTTTGTGTCCATGGATGTTACTTTCTTTGAGTCCCAGTCCTATTTCTTGTCCTCTCAGGTGTCACCGTCCTCATTTCCGGAAGAGCCTTGGTGTGAAGTGAGTCCTGTGCTTCGTATGGTGGACCCAGTTGTTCTTGCACCACCCTCTTCTACTGTGCTTCCTATGGTGGAACCAATTGTTCTTGCACCACCCTCTTCTACTGGGACTATAGAACCCAATGTCACCAAGGATAAGGACGGGCATGTTTATGTCCGGGACATAGACAAACAATAAGTTAACTGGATACAAGGGACCACTTCTGCTCCTCCACTGCCATCTCCTGCTTCTGATGAAAGTCTAGGTAACTTTGAATCTCTTGAGTCCATTGATCTTGATGTTCCTATTGCTAAGAGGAAGGGTGTGAGATCTTGTACTCAACATCCTATCTCACAGTTTGTGTCCTACTCTCATTTGTCATCCTCATATAGAGCGTTTGTGTCCAATATTTCCTCTGTTAGCATTCCTAACCATTTTCAGGATGCTCTTGCTACCTCTGAGTGGAAACTAGCCATGATTGAGAAGATGAAAGCACTTAGGAAGAATGGCACTTGGGAATTGACTGAGTTACCTACGGGCAAACGACCTGTGGGATGTAAATGGGTATATACTGTGAAATACAAAACAGATGGGTCTATTGAGCGTTACAAGGCAAGACTTGTGGCAAAAGGGTTTACTCAGACATATGGCATTGATTATCAAGAGACCTTCGCACCCGTGGCTAAGATGAATTCAGTCAGAGTACTTCTCTCTCTAGCAGCTAATCTAGATTGGCCGCTTTATCAGTTTGATGTCAAGAATGCCTTTCTCCACGGTGACCTCGAAGAAGAGGTATATATGGACATTTCTCCTGGTTTTGAGGATCATCAGACAGAAGGCAAAGTATGCAAGCTTCGGAAGTCGTTATATGGTCTCAAACAGTCTCCAAGGGCTTGGTTTGAGAGATTCACTCAGGCTATGTTTAAATATGGCTTCAAACAGAGTCAGGCAGATCACACATTGTTTGTGAAACATTCCTCACATGGTAAGACTACAACACTTATTGTTTATGTAGATGATATAGTTCTTACAGGCAATGATAGTGGGGAAATACCTCTGTTGAAGAAATAGTTAGCTAATGAGTTTGAAATCAAAGACTTGGGAAGCTTGAAGTATTTTCTGGAAATTGAAGTTGCTCGCTCTAAGGATGGGATATTTATCTCACAGAGAAAATATGTGCTTGACCTATTGAAGGAAACTGGGATGCTTGGCTGCAAGGCATGTGCCACTCCACTGGAACCCAATCAGAAATTGGGGGATGATGAAGGAGGAGAAGCTGTTGATAGGGGGAGCTATCAGCGATTAGTGGGTAAGCTCATTTACCTATCTTACTCCCGTCCTGATAGTGCTGTTGCTGTCAGTGTGGTTAGTCAGTTTATGCATGCTCTTCATCAGATTTACTTTGAGGCTGTCATGAGAATCTTGAGGTACTTGAAGTCTGCTCCTGGTAAGGGTCTTTATTTTTCAAAGTATGATCATCTTCGTGTGGAAGCCTATACAGATGCTGACTGGGCTGGATCAGTAACTGATAGGAGATCGACTTCAGGGTATTGCACCTTTGTTGGAGGTAACCTGGGTACTTGGAGGAGTAAGAAACAGAATGTGGTTGCCAGGTCAAGTGTAGAAGCTGAGTTTAGAGCTATGGCACAAGGTGTATGTGAACTTTTATGGATCAAGTTATTGTTGAGTGATCTAGGTATTGATCAGACGGACTCCATGCGGTTATACTGTGATAATAAGGCCGCCATCAACATCGCTCACAATCCAGTTCAACATGACAGGACAAAACATGTTGAGATTGATCGCCACTTTATTAAGGAGAAACTCACTAGTGGTACCATTTGTACTCCTTTTGTCCAGTCTGGTGAACAACTTGCTGACATTCTCACTAAGGGGGTTGGGAATAAACCATTTCATGACATATTAGGCAAGCTGGGCATGAGAGATATCTTCGCACCAGCTTGAGGAGGAGTGTTAGCATATTATATTATTATCTGAGCTTTTTTGGTTTGTAATTATTCTATGCCCTCAGGGCTTGACTTGTAATTGTCTCATTTTGTAAACCCTAATCTTCATTTATAAATAGGAGATGATATTCTATCAAACCCTAAGCTGGTTACTCAAGCTTCAGTAATGTCATTTGTTCCTTTAGTCTTTTATTATAAATATGTGTAACCCTAATATGTTTAAGTGTAAGATAATAAACACAGCAGTTCTCTCTCTCTCTCTTTTCTTCTTTTCATTATTTTCTTTCTTTTATGCAAATCTAACATGATATCAGAGCTTCATCTTCCTCCTTGAAGATTCTTCTCTTGTTCCTTGTTTCATTCGTTTCTCCCTGTACACAGAAGAAGAAGAAGAAGAAGAAGAAGAAGAAGAAGAAAAAGAAGAAAAAAAAAAAAAAATTAAATAAAAAAAAAAAAAATCCTCCATGGTCGAAATTTGATGGGTTTTCACCCTAGATTTTTATTTTAATTTTTTGACGAGTGTTTGAGTGTTTTTCCAATTTTTGTTGATTTTATGGTAAAACTGATTGATTTTTCGGAAGTCCTTGCTGGGGCTGGTTTTTGGCTAACTTTTTCCTTTCTCCCTCTACCTTAGGAGCCGACTGGGATTGTACTAAGGTTAGGAGACCTGGTTTTGATGATTTGGCAAGGTTCCACTTTGTTTTTGTCGGTTTTCCTTAGTTTCAGCACAGTTTCTTTTAGTTTCTAATTATTTTTGGCCTCTCCAGCCCATGTTTCGGCTCTGTTTTCGTTTCTAAAGGTAACTTTTGTCCCTAAGTTGAGTTTGTGGATTTGCCTCTATTTGTTTTTGCTGGTATTGGGTTGGTATTTGTTTTTTCTATTGTTAGGATTTAATCTTCAATGGCTAAAGGTGAGACTAAGGATACAATTAGTGATGATGGTGGGCTACGTCGTGTTATTCCTCTTAACGACAGTCCCTCTCTTCAAATTAGTTCCGTTAAATTGGATGGTTCCAACTATTTGATTTGGTCACGCTCTTGTAGTCTCGCTATTGCTGCTCGCCGTTTGACTAACTACATTATTGGTTCTCTTCCCCTCCTGGATGGTGATGACTCACCACATACTCAATGGATTTCTGAGAATGCTCTTATTATGACTTGGCTAATCAACTCTATGTAGCCCACCATTAGTTGAAGTTTCCTCTTATTAGATACTGCTCATAAGATTTGGATAGCTGTAGCCCAGATGTACTCCCAACAGGGTAATGATGCACAGGCGTGTGAGTTGAGGAAAAAGCTTCGGAGCTTAGATTAGAAGGATAGATCACTCGCAGTATACTATGCTGAGTTGAGTAGTTTGTGGCAGGAACTAGACTATTACCAAAGCTTCCAAGCTATTTGTTCTCAGGATGCCACTTTGTTTCAGCAAACCGTGGAGAAAGAGTGTGTATGGTTTTCTTGCTGGCTTGAACTTGGAGTATGATCAGATTCGCGTCCAGGTGTTGGGTTGTTCCCTTTTTCCCACCCTCCGAGAGGCTTCTGCCCTTGTCCAGCAAGAGGAAAGTCGACGTAGTGCTATGGTTCATTTCTCTATTCAGGATCATTCTGCTTTGGTTGTTGCTCCTCCTACTCGAGTTACTCGGCCTAGTCCAGTTTAGTCTGATACTTAGGGTACACTGGTTGATTAAGATCGATTAAAGTGTGATTATAATGAGAAAGACAGATATGATTGAGAACATTGTTGGAAACTGAATGGTCGCCCTACTCAGGGTCAAGGTCGTGGCAGTACAGCTCATCCCCAAGCACATGTGTCTGAGATTGCTGCAAGTCCTTCTTCTGAGCCTAACACTCTTTCCTAGGATGAGTTACACACTCTTAGACGTTCGATGACTCGGCTTGATTTTCCTTCTACCATAGCTTCTTTCCCTCCAGCTTCTTCCAATTTTGCCCACACAAGTACTCTTGCTAGTGCTTTTAGTACATCCTCATCGCCTTCTTGGATTATTGATTCAGGTGCCAGCGACCACATGACAAGGTGCCACTAGTCTTTTCTATTCTTATTCTCCTTGTTCCGGCCGAGACAAGGTTCGAGTGGTTGATGGCATTCTATCCTCTGTCTTTGGCAAGGGTTCGGTTCATTGTTCATCTTTACTTTCTCTTTCATCTGTGCTTTATGTTCCTAATTTTTCCACTAACCTGCTTTCTGTTAATAGTCTTACTACTTCTCTAAATTGCTCAATGACCTTTTTTCCTACTCATTGTGTCTTTCAGGAACTGGCTACGGGGAAAACGATTGGCAATGGTAGAGCACAAGGTGGACTGTACTTTCTGGATGTTGTTCGTCTTGCTGTCCCATCTCAGGCTCTCAAGTGCACTATTGGCTCTCATCTTCCTCTCCTTCATCAGTGGCATTACCGTTTGGGTCATCCTTCCTTTAGTGTTTTAGAAAAACTTTTCCCTTTTTAGTTCATGATAGTCCTAGGTGTATTTTTGGTTGTGATGCTTATGAACTTGCAAAGCATAAACGTATTTGCTACCCTTCAATTAATAAAAGAAGTACTTTTCCTTTTATGCTTATTCATACCGATGTGTGGGGCCCTTTCCTTGTGGTTTCTACTTCTAGGTATAAATGGTTTGTTACATTTATTGATTGTTATTCCCGCGTGACTTGGATTTACTTGCTTCGAACTAAGAGTAAAGTTTTTTCTTGTTTTCAAACTTTTCATAAAATAGTGACCAATCTTTTTAATGCTCAAATCAAAATTCTTCGAAGTAATAATGGGACTGAGTATGTTGATGGAGTTTTTCGAGCATACCTAGAGGAGCATGGCATCCTTTATCAAACTAGTTATGTTGGTACTCCTCAACAAAATGGAGTTGCCAAAAGCAAGAATGGCCATCTTCTTGAAGTTGCTCGCTCACTCTTGTTTACCATGAATGTCCCTAAGTCTTTTTGGGGTGATGCTCTTCTTATTGCTGCTTACCTTATTAACCATATGCCTTCCAGTGTCCTCCAATTCCAGATTCTCTTCAACTACTTCCTGTAGCATATCCGACCTCTTCTATTCCTCCTCGAGTGTTTGGGTATGTTTGTTTTGTTCATTTGAAAACTCGTACTCGTGGGAAACTCGATCCTAAGGCTGTGTGTTGTGTCTTTATTGGTTATTCTGCTACTCAGAAGGGTTACAAATGCTATGATTCTCACACTCGCAAAGTGTATGTTAGTATGGATGTCACTTTCCGTGAATCTGAGGCCTTCTTTCCTTCTTCTCTGCCATCTCCTCCGGAGGAGAGTAGTGTTATGGTTAAGATTGTGGATGAGGAGATGGTCTATCAACACGAGTTATCTTTTTTCTTTCCTAGTCAGTGGACTGTTATTTGTGATAAGGAGGAGCCTAATAGTTCTCTTGATGTGGAGCCTAACATTGGTGGTCGTTTGGACAGGGTTGATCCTAAGACTTATTCTCAGCGTCCGAAAGAACAAGCTTCCCTTGTGCCACCAAACCCATCATCATCCCTCATGCCAGTTCCAGGTAATGCACCTCAGTTTATTTCGCTATCTGCAGTTGATAGTCCTGTTGTCAATGATTTGAGTCTTCCTATTGCTCTTAGAAAAGGGGTTAGGGCTTGTATTCAACATCTCATTTCTAAATTTGTGTCATATGATTCATTGTCTTCTACATATCATGCTTTTGTTTCGTCTTTGTCTTCTGCGTGTATTCCCCGGGGTTGTAAGGAAGCTATCAATGATCCTAAGTGGAAAGTAGCTATGGTAGAAGAGATGCAAGCTCTAAAAAAGAGTAACACTTGGGAGTTGGTTCCTCTTCTTAGTGGAAAAAAGCCTGTAGGGTGTAAGTGGGTGTTCACCATTATGCAGAAAGCAGATGGAATAATTGAACGGTACAAAGCACGACTAGTGGCCAAGGGGTTTACTCAGACATATGGAATTGATTACCAAGAAACCTTTGCTCCTGTAGCAAAGATAAATTTCATTCAAGCTATTCTCTCATGTGTAGCTAATTTAGGATGGCCTTTACAATAGTTAGATGTGAAGAATGCATTTCTCCATAATGATTTGGAGGAAGAGGTATATATGGATATACTACCAGGATTCTCATCTCAATCTACAGTTGGGAAAGTTTATAGGTTGAAAAATGCATTATATGGTTTGAAACAGTCTCCTCGAGCTTGGTTTGACAGATTCCTGAAGGCTATGTTGAGATTCGGGTATAAGTAAAGCAATGCAGATCACACAATGTTTGTCAAACGCCATGCAGATAAGGTAACTGTGCTTATAGTATATGTGGATGACATAGTTGTGACAGGTAATGATGAGAAAGAAGTGACACATCTTACAATGTTGTTGTCTAAGGAATTTGAGATCAAAGACCTTGGTTCGTTGAGATACTTTCTTGGGATTGAAGTTGCCAGATCTGACAAAAGCATCTTTATTTCTCAGCGGAAGTATATCCTAGATCTTCTTAAGGAAACCGGCATATTAGGCTGCTGACCTGTTGATTCGCCAATTGAGGCTAATCACCATCTTTGTAGCGGTGTTGGTGATCTTGTGGAGAAGGAAATGTAGGAAATTAATGTATTGATATTATTGATTGATATATCATGTGCTTACAAGAGCTCTCTTTTATAGAGAGAAATGGGATACAATGGAGCCATAATGGAGCACTATACCATAATGGAGCACTAACTATAGCACTAACTATATGTGCACTAACTATATCACTAACTATATGATATATTAATATATGTAAATTAACAGCCCCCCTCAAACTCAAGGAGGATAGGTACTAACCAACTTGAGTTTGGAGAGAGTAACAAAGCAGAAAAAAAATCTGACAAATAAAATAAAAGTGGATAGGAGACACTGTATGGTCGTGTCAGACCGTTGTAGAAGACCGTATGGTTATGGCAGACCGATGTAGAAGACAGTTTACGGAGTCTTGCTGGACCCATGTAGGAGACAGTTTACGGGGTCATGTTGGACCGTTGTAGAATACAGTTTATGGAGTCTTGCTGGACCCATGTAGGAGACAGTTTACGGGGTCATGTTGGACCGTTGTAGAAGACACTATATGGCTGTGTCGAACCGTTGTAGCAGAGAACCGAAAGCAATGTCGGAACAGTTTACAGAGTCTTGTCGGACCCATATAGGAGCTAACCGGAATCAATGTCGGGACAGTTTACCGAGTCTTGTCGGACCCATAAAAGTCGCACCCTCAAAAGGCGTGCCATCAAAAGGCGTGCCCAATCTTATCAAAAGGTGTGCCGGACTTCCATCAAAAAGAGAAAAACAATGAAGACTTGAGGCAGCGGACAGCATCATTTAGGCATCAAGATCATCATTCTTCATCTTCACAATCAATGTTATTTAACATACCCGATGAATTTCGCTGCCCCATTTCACTTGACTTGATGAGGGACCCTGTGATAGTAGCATTAGGTCAAACTTATGATCGAAATTCTATCGCCCAGTGGATAAATTCAGGACATCACACATGCCCAAAAAGCGGGCAGAGGCTAATTCATATGGCCCTCATACCCAATTATGCACTCAAGTGTTTGGTCCATCAATGGTGTCAGGAGAACAATATCCCTGTAATTGATGGTACAACATCTTCATCTTCTTCAAGATTGGAGAGAAGCAACAGCAAGAGAAAGACGAATGAGAAAGCAATCGATCACATTTCCACCACAAAAACAGCCAACGATGCTGTCAAAAATGACAGCAGAGTTTCTGGTGGGCAAACTGGCGACTGGATCTCTGGATATCCAAAGGCAAGCAACTTATGAGCTTCGGTTACTTGCAAAAAACGGGAATAGATAATCGCAGATTAATTGCCGAGGCAGGAGCAATTCCCTTTCTGGTGACATTACTTGGTTCCCACAACCCAAGAATTCAAAAAAATGCAGTCACTGCCCTCCTCAACCTGTCCATTTTTGACAACAACAAGACACTAATAATGTCAGCTGGTGCAATTGACAGCATCATAGAAGTTCTACAATCAGGGAAAAACATGGAGGCAAGAGAAAACGCAGCAGCAGCAATCTTCAGCATGTCTATAATAGATGATCACAAAGTGATCATTGGTGCTCATCCCAGAGCCATTCAAGCATTGGTAGGGCTCCTCGGAGAAGGCCATACAGCTGGGAAAAGGGACGCTGCAATAGCACTTTTTAACCTTGCAATTTACAATGCAAACCAGGCAAGTGTTGTTGTTTCCGGGGCAGTTCCATTGCTCATTGACTTACTAATGGATGACAAGGCAGGCATTACGGATGAAGCTTTGGCTGCTCATCGTGGGTCTCTTGAATCCTCTGTGCTCGATTTCCAGGAGAGGAATATGGTTCATTTAGCTGGTAGTGAAGCAAAAATACAGATTGTACACCTTAAGAAGAAAAATCAAGGGCTGGAAAAAATAGGGTTCAGGAGAAATCTCGGGTTGGTTCAGATAGAGTTGAAAAGAATTTCGTTGGTGTGAAAGTATCTGCAGGTAAAGTTGCAGTTGAGAATAGTAAAAGAGAGAGTCAATCAAAATTTGGAGGGGATGATGGGTTGGATGTTAAAGTAGATGCTCTTTCCAGCCAGGATCAGAAGCAGAATCTGCGGCTTGACTGTGATGAAAGATCTTCAAAGAAGTATCTTTCCAACAAAACAGATAGGATAGAAGTCTCTGGGAGAGGGAAGTCACACTCATTGCCACCGTCTGGAAGAGGTCAAAATGAGACAGTAACACATTCTGTCCATTTAGTTCCTGGATCCCAGAAACAGAACGGAGCAAATAGTTTGTTAATTGATGCTTCCAAAGCTGATGATGCTTTAAAGGCTCCAAAGAACATAAAAAAGTCAGAGAACCAGAATGGAAATCAACCCATTAAATCAAGACATCCCACAACCAATGGCCATAGGGTCAGGGATGTGGATGCCCCAAGTCCTGTTAGAAGAGAATCCTCCAGTCAGGCTGCCACAAATGCCGTAAAAGAGGCGAAGGATCTTAAGCATCTGGCTGATCGCCTTAAGAATTCTGGATCAAATTCTGAAAGTACAGGTCTTTACTTCCAGGCAGCCCTCAAGTTTCTACATGGAGCCTCTTTATTAGAATCTTCCAACAGCGAGAGTGCCAAGCAAGGCGAGATGATCCAGTCAACGCAAATGTATAGTAGCACTGCGAAACTCTGCGAGTTTTGTGCCCACGAATATGAGAAATCTAAGGACATGGCTGCTGCTGCTCTGGCCTACAGATGTACGGAGGTGGCGTACATGAGGGTAATTTATTCCTCACATATCAGTGCAAGCAGAGATCGACATGAATTGCAGGCGACTTTGCAAATAGTACAGCCTGGTGAATCTCCTTCCTCCTCTGCTTCCGATGTTGATAACTTAAACAACCCAACAGCAGTTGATTTGGAGCCAAGCGACTCTGTGGCCGACCCACTGCAGATAGATAATTTTGCTGAAGCTGCTGTTTGCTTTGCGATCTACAGAGGCTGAAATGAGGGGTAAGAGCTCAGCTATGGAAGAAGGTATGTGTAGAAACACAAGTGGAATAGGTTGAGGTCCGGCGGGCGGCCAAGGACAGGTTGCCGCCCGCCAGAAGGCGAAGAACACTAGGAACTTAACCTATTGCTCTGATACCATGTAGGAAATTAATGTATTGATATTATTGATTGATATATCATGTGCTTACAAGAGCTCTCTTTTATAGGGAGAAATGGGATACAATGGAGCCATAATGGAGCACTATACCATAATGGAGCACTAACTATAGCACTAACTATATGTGCACTAACTATATCACTAACTATATGATATATTAATATATGTAAATTAACAGGAAAGGTACCAACGACTTGTGGGAAGGCTTATATATTTGTCCCACACTAGTCCAGATATTGCCTATACGGTTGGGATAGTGAGTCAATTTATCGTGTACTTCATTTGGATGCAGTGTATCGCATTTTGAGGTATCTTAAATCTGCTCCTAGAAAAGGGATTTTATTTTCCAATCATGGTTAGTTGAGGTTGGAGGCGTTCACAGATGCTGATTGGGCTGGTTCTACGGATGATAGGTGATCTACCTCCAGTTACTGTGCATTTGTGAGGAGCAATTTAGTCACATGGCGTAGTAAGAAACAACAGTGGTGTCCAAATCTAGTGCATAGGCAGAATACAGGGCTATGGCGCATGGTACATGTGAACTGATGTGGCTCCAATCCTTGTTGAATGATATTGGGTTTGTTTGCAGTGAACCATTGACACTGTATTGTGACAACAAAGCTGCCATTAGTATTGCTCACAATCCTGTTTAGCATGACAGAACAAAGCATATTGAGATCGACTAACATTTCATCAAGGAGAAATTGAATAAGGGTTTAATATGTATGCCTTTTGTGAAGTCTGAAGATCAATTGGCTGATGTCTTTACTAAGGGTCTTAGTAGTAAGGTTTTCCACCCCATTTGTTGCAAGTTGGGAATGAGAATATCTTTGTACCAACTTGAGGGCGAGTGTTAAGTATTAGTGTGTAAGGGTAGTTACGTCATTTGTTCCTTTAGTCTTTTATTATAAATATGTGTAACCCTAGTTGAAGTGTAAAAGTATGGAAAACTTTGATTAGGGCTAGAAAGAAAAAGAGAGAGAAGGAAGAAGGAGAAGATTGTATATATTATTAAACATATGTTTCTTGGTTCCTTTCATAAACCTAAAACATCAGCAAATATAGAGAATACAATATAACCATAGTACCCTCACTCAACACAAAAAATAACATATATCACTATATATTCTAACACTCCCCCTCAAGTTGGAGCATAGAGATCAAACATGCCCAGCTTGGTAGAGAGACGCTAAAACGAAAAACGAGCAAGTGATTTGGTGAAGATATCACCCAATTGATCATCAGAGCGAACATGTGGTGTCTCAAGTTGTTGACACAACAACAAATTCCGTATAAAATGACAGTCAATTTCAATATGTTTCACACGCTCATGAAACACGGGGTTATTAGTAATGAAAATAGCAGCTTGATTATCACAGCTCATGCTCATAGGAGTAGGAACACGAATACCAAAATCCTGCAGAAGATAATAAACCCATAACATCTCAGAGGCGGTATGCACCATAGCACGATACTCAGCCTCAACATTCGAACGAGCAACACCTGGCTGTTTTTTGCTATGCCAAGTAACAAGGTTACCTCCAACAAAGGTGAAATATCCAGATGTAGAACGACAATCAGTCCGACTACCGACCCAATCAGCATCACTAAAGCCAGTGACAATCAAGGAAGAAGAAGGATGATAAAGTAGACAGTGACCTAGAGCACAACTGAGATAATGCAAGATTCGACACACAACATCAAAATGGGTTCACGAGGAGCATGCATAAATTGGCTAACAACACTCACAGCATAAGTGATATCCGGATGAGTGACGGTAAGATAAATCAATTTCCTAACTAAACGACGATACCAACCAATATTAGGAAACAACTCTGCAGTCTCACCATCAAGTTTAACCGAGGAGTCCATAGGAGTATCAGTGGAATGAGTGCCCAGAAGACCAATTTTAGCAAGAAGATCAAGAACATACTTCCGTTGAGAAAAAAACAAACCCCGAGAGGAGCGAGCAATCTCAATCCCAAGAAAATACTGCAGATTACCCAAGTCCTTTGTGTAAAATTGCTTACCCAAATAAAGCTTCAGATCAGCAATATCGGCGGGGAGTCACTGCCAGAGATGATAATGCCATCCATATAAACAATGAGAACAATAGCCCCAGTAGATGAGTGGCGAACAAAAACAGAGCGATCAAAAGTGGAACGGCGGAACCCATATGCAAGCACAACGGTACTAAAGCGATCAAACAAAGCACGGGGAGATTGTCTGAGACCATACAAAGCCTTCTATAACCGACAAACCATATGCTCATGACCAGGAACAACATAGCCAGGAGGCTAATCCATATAGACCTCCTTGTTGAGATCGCTATGAAGAAATGCATTCTTTATATCAAGCTAATATAAAGGCCAAGACTGACTAACAGCAACAGAGAGGAGAATTCGAACAGAATTAAGGCGAGCCACAGGGGAGAAGGTCTCCAGATAATCAACGCCATAGGTTTGAGTATAACCTTTGGCCACGAGACGGGCTTTAAGCTGCTCAACAGTACCATCAGGAAGATACTTAACAGTATAAATTCACCGACAGCCAACAACAGGTTTCCATGAAGGAAGAGGTGTAAGTTCCCAAGTCTGATTCTGATGAAAAACACTCATCTCCTCATCCATAGCATGTTTCCAACCCAACATCGACATAGCCTGCTAATAAGAAGATAGAATAGAAAGACAAGACAAGCTATATGCAAATGAGTGAAAATTAGGGGCAAGACGAGCATAAGAAACAAAATTAGAAATAGGATGCTGAGTACAAGTACGTTTACCTTGGAATGCAATAGGTAAATCATCATCAGATGGCATAGGTAGAGGAGGGGCAGGAACCTCGAACACAAAAGATGAAGTAGTCGGGCCATAAGAAACCACGCGACGGGCTTGAGACCGTTGATAAACCTGTAGAGGAGATAATGGAGAAGAATCCAAACCGATGGAAGATGACGGGGCAACAAATGGCACCGGAAGAGTAGGAGTTGGAACGGATATCTCCCCCTCACAACAAGAGATAAGATCCTCTGACAATTGCTGACCAGATGAGGAGAAAAAAGAGGTGGACTCAAAAAAGGTAACATCGGCACTAATAAATAACCGACGAGACTCAGGATGATAACACCGATAACCTTTCTGTGTATGGGAATAGCCGACAAAAATACATTTGCGAGCATAGGAAGATAATTTATCCAGCCCCGAAACAAGGACACGGACAAAGGCCACACAACCAAAAACACGAGGATGAAGAGGAAACGGAGAACAATTGGGGTACAATTGAGAGAAGGGAGACTGATTATGTAAAACAACAGAGGGCATACGGTTAATAAGGAAACACACAGTCAACATAGCATCACTCCAAAATGGTTTAGGAGCACACATGTTAAACATCAAGGTTCGGGCAACATCTAGCAAATGTTGGTGTTTCCGCTCAGCAACACCATTTTGTTGGAATGTATGAGCACAACTAGTTTGATGGATAATACCACGAGCATCACAAAAATCATTCGCAATAGATTGTACATATTCTAAGGCATTATCAGACCGAAATATTTTAATGCGTTTCCCAAACTGAGTAAAAATTTCATTATAAAACTTAGAAATTATTTGGGGCAAGTCAGAACGCTGCCATAATAAAAACAACCAAGTCATTCGAGAATAATCATCTACAAAAATAACAAATTAAAAAAAACCATTCACAGTGAGAGTGCGAGAAGGACCACATATGTCTGTATGGACTAAATCAAAAGACATTGACACACGAATAATACTACGACTAGAAAAAAACTATGTTGATGCTTGCTGAGCTGACACGCTTCACATTCAAGTTGAGACAAATGGCTTAAACCCGAAATAGCTAACTTAAGCTTGGCCAAGGATGGATGACCCAAACGGAAATGCCATTGCAAGGGAGACACAATAGCACTCAAAACATCAGAACTAGAAGGAGGAGAACCAGCAGTGTTCAAAAAATATAAGCCATCCTTTTCATGCCCCAAACCAATTATCTTCTTGGTCTGGAGGTCCTGTAAAACACAAGAAGAGGGAGAAAAGGTTACAGAACATTGTAGAACTTTAGTTAACTGACTAACAGAAAGCAAATTAAAAGGAAAGGACGGGGCATAGAGACTAGAGCGTAAGGAGAGAGATGGAGTGGGCTGAAGAGTGCCATGGCCATTAACAGATCGGGAGGATCCATCAACAAGTATAATATTACGGGTAACAGGACGAAGAGTATGAAAAAGAGAGGAATTACTAGAAATGTTAGAACTAGCGCCGAAGTCTAAAAACCAAGGTTGAGGGGATTGAGCCATGCATGCAATATTACCTGAGCTAGCTAATGTAGCAGTAGAAGATGAAGGAAAAGTAGTACGAAGAGAATTGACTATCTCAGTAAGCTCGCTAATCTGGGTGGTGAGTGCATCATGAAACTCAGTTAGGGAAACACGTGGTCCAAAGGGAACTGAAGTCGACTGAGAGGATGGAGCATCCATAACCTGATTCACATGATCAAATTTATCAAACTTCTGCCAGAACCAAGGTTTAGAATGACCCAAGGCACCACAATTAATACATTTCCAATCACCACGAGATACAACACCAATACCATAGCCACCACCACCCCGAGACCCATGAGAATAACGACTACCACGAGAACCACGTTAACCAGTATGGGATCCACGAGAACTAGTGCTGCCAAGAAAATTACCTTGATGAGGCCCTCGGTCACTACTGCTAGAGATCAAGGCAGAAGAGGACAAGGGCTGAGAAGAACCAGATATGAAAGAAGCCTATCCCAAAGAAGAACGCAACAATCGAGAATAGGCATTAGCAGCAAAAGGTAAAGTCTCACTAGCAAGAATTGAATCTTTGAAACCCCGTAGATCAGAATCTAAGCCCATAAGTAAGGATGCCATCATAAATTCCTTCCAATACTTCTTTTGTTAAGCCAAATCAGTAGTAAAAGGTCAGTGCTGCAACAATTGATCCCAGAAAGTCTTCAGGCCACCATAATAGTCAGGAAGAGGACGGCCAAACTGGCGGGTAGCAAAAATTTGTTCATACAACTCATAAACTTGAGAGACATCACTCTGATTAGAAAATGACTCAGCAAGGGAGTCCCAAATGCCTTAAGAGGCGTCACAAAATTCAACAGTAGTAGCAACATTAGGCTCCAAACTATGCCAAAGCCATCCCACAACACAGGAATCCTCCCTCAACCAATCATCATAACCTGTACCATCCTCAGCAGGTGGAAGGTCAGTAAGAAAACGCGACTTCTTGCCACGCAAGAAAATCTTAACGACATTCAATGTCTTTGTGGTAATAGACTTGGGGAACTCATCATCCTTAGTTATGGAAGATTTCACATCATGTTTTGGCTTAGCCATGATAAGGAGAACCATCAGCAGATGCAAAGGGAAAAAAACAAAACACAAAGACAATCAACCAACAGGAACAGAGTGGAGTAAGGAAATTACCAACCAACAATAACCAACAAGCAACCAAACAGCCCAAAGGAAGAGCCAAAATGATTAGCCAAGGCCAAAACAGTGGTGCTGAACAAGGCAAATCCGCCAGAAATCGCCAAAAATTGACCCAGTATCAACATGAAGCGAAAACAATCTCAAAGATAGCCTCCTAGGGCTATTTCGGCTCCCAAGAGGTTCAACAAGCAAAAACTCTGGGTAAGGAGCTTTATCTCAAATCAGAAATATGACAACATTAAATCGAAAATCTTTCAAAAATAGAAAACTCACATCAAATGGTCTAAAAAAAATCCACAACAATCACCATTGAGATCAGAAGAGAAAGGTGACAAAGAAGGGGTCATCTTGTTCGTAGAGTCTGTGACGTCATCGTACGGAAGATGACGTCAGCACGTTGTTGTCACCTCAAAGGAATCGCGAGTGACTGAAGAACACTTTGATAAGATTGAATCGAAGCTCTGATACCAAGTTGAAGTGTAAAAGTATGGAAAACTTTGATTAGGGCTAGAGAGAAAAAGAGAGAAGGAAGAAGGAGAAGACTGTATATATTATTAAACGTATGTTTCTTGGTTCCTTTCATAAACCTAAAACATCAACAAATATAGAGAATACAATATGACCATAGTACCCTCACGCAACACAAAAATAACATATATCACTATATATTCTAACAACCCTAATATGTTTAAGTGTAAGATAATAAACACAGCAGTTCTCTCTTTCTTTTCTTCTTTTCATTCTTTTCTTTCTTTTATGCAAATCTAAAAGGTAGGTTGGATGCCTTCTCTTTCAAGATTTAGGCATAAATGTCAGAAGGGGTGCTTCAGGATGGTGTATATTGCACTTATATATTAATTTAGGACATCCTGGAGAGTTAACTGGTTCAATTGAGAGAAATCTTTTTGACAAGTCTATTAGACTGCAAGTGTGAAGGTCTTGTTTTGGTAAGAGCACCTCCAAGAACAAAACAGAATTGCATTAGGAGTGTGCTGTAAGCTTTTCTTCATGCTCACTTGAAGCTGTTGATAAAAATTTTACTGGATAATTTTTTCTTGCCAATGTGGAATACAATCAGTTAACAGAAACTTCAGTACAAGCAAAACTATTACCAAACAATGGGACCTTGTTCTCTCACACATCCCCTCCTGAGGTTGGCGAAGAAACATTGTTAAGAGAATTAATAGTTCATAATGTTCATCAAGCTCCCTCCATGCCCCAACAGCCAATTGAGCACGCAAAAGAAAAAATGAATAGAGCAGAAAAATAGCAAGGAATATGGACTATAACTAAGACTTGCGCATGGACTTGCATCAATCAAAATGCATAAGGGAACTGCTAGGTTAAATATCAAAGAAGGAACTTGCATTGAGGCAGAATATGTTTAAGACATGTACACAATATACCAAAAATGGAAAAAGAAAAATAAAAAGAAACCATGTCCACAAGGAAAGACATTTCCTTCTTTCCATTGATTTATTATATAAAAAATGTATTTCAAATTCAGTATCTAATGTTCTTAAAGCAATAAATATCTTTATAAGCCCTTTCTCAAATGAAATAAGAATAGCTTAAATGATTCGAGGTCACTAACGTACAATGTTGCTTTCCATGAATTGGCCAAGAAGCTCTCATGGTGTGAAATCCACAACATTGGAACATTTTAACTCCTATTAGTTTCTAACATATGTCTGAACTACATTTGCGACATACATTAATTAGGACCATAAAAAAACATAACTAATCAAGATCTTTCTGGAAATTCTCTCATAAAAAATGAATTATTTCTCAAATTAGTACCTCCATGTGAATTATCACACCTCAAAGTTTTGGCCTCAAAAGTCTAAGCATCATCATGCATAGCCTCAAGCTTTCATGTAAAACCACTGACATTGACATGAAACAGTTGAGGTGTGCAAATCAAGCCCAGGTAACTTACTTTAGATATATGCACCCCCAGATTACGGTGAACACCAGAACATTCAATGCAGATAAGCACTCCAAGGTTTAAAGATGCCCAGTCTGGTTCATGTGCACCACAATCAGCACATTTATCATTTCCAGGAATTCTTTTTAATGTATCGACTGGCTTCTCACTTTTCCCGCAGTATTGAAGCTGTTGTAAACTTCTAGATGCTCGCACCAAACTCCTAGAAGGAATGTCTTTCTCAGCTAATAGTGGTCCACTTGTCCTTTGATCAAAATCAGGACTTCCAATGGAACTGCTCTTCCAGGAAGACAAAAGACCAACAGTTGTTGGACTAGCACATAAAGGCTGACAAATAATTGAATCATAATCATGACAAATGACAATGAAAATCAAAGGCCATGTGGTAGTCTAGAGGTTCATAGCAATTTACTACCTCAGGTGCCTGAGAACTCAACAATGAAGCAATCACGCCTGTTATTTTTTCAACCCAGTCCATTTGTTCCAATGAACTCTCTGCCTGTATTGCCAAGATTGCTGAATATTACTAGTAAGTCTATGGTAACAAATATTAACCAATCCACCTACTCACTATTCAATGAGAATATCAAAACCAAAATAAACTGTCTTAGCACTGTTAAATTTATATGCAAGAATCAACATTTATACATAAAGCTAACCTTTGAAAATATACCTGCAAGGTATAGTTCTTTGTTGGTGAAATTATCCTGAAGCAGAATCTCAAATCTGACTGATCTGCATCAACCTTTATAGTCGACGTCAGCAGGTTCACAGTGTGACGTGCAACCGATTTTTCATCATGTACACCACCATGGTAATGAGAAGACAGCCACCGACTCAGCAGCCCAGAACCAGGTTCAGAAGCAAGGCTCCTTTGTATAGGAAATTGATTCCCAGCTCCCTGATACTGAAGATTTAGTAAGCAGTGGTAGTGACAAGAAAAAGCATTTAAGCACACAATATTCAAAGTTATTTTCCATGACTTACAGAGGGCCTGCTCCATTGTTTGCGATAGTAGTACAACTTGCCTCGGTTATCAAGAACAAAAAATCTTCTCTTCCAGTCACCCCTCAAATTAGATGAACGTTTTGAGAGATATCCTTGTTTTATGGTTTGAACCTAAACTATTGAAGTCTTAGCTTTAGATGAAAATCAAAAGTAGTTTCAAAGGAATAATGATGAATGCTACAAAGAAAGAAAGACAGATAGTAGACAGAGAGGACAAGAAGATGACATTGAACACCTTTCCTTCTGAAGCAGACTCCATCACTGCCTTTATCTCTTTATGGGAACTTCTGGGGAATGGTTGTATTATATCTTCATTAGGAGACCCATGAGAGTCATTCAAGGACTGCCTGCAATCTTGATTTACATGTCTTTTGTATTCTTGCATCCTCTCATTAAGAGCTGCCTGCTCATTCTTGGAACTTTCTCTTGATTGCTGTGCATAAGCCGAGACCTGTAATGGAAATAAAACTTTAATCACCCAAAAAGAGGTAATAGAAAGTTTAGGAGTAAAAAATATGCCATAAGATCACTGCGAAAGTAGCCAACTGAAAGATAATAGTAATGATCCTTGATCAAATGCTAAATTACACCCACATGGCATCTACCAGATTCAACATCTGGATGGTTAGCTATGTAATCATGATTTTATATGCCTATTCAGGACTTTAAACAGGTCATATGACTGACAATTTCGAAAACCTATACTTACTAGGAAGATATGACAAGTACTAATAAATGACAAACTCTATCATATTACTGCCCCTGTCTAGTAATGATGCAATAAAGGATCCACCCGAAATTTCAGATTTCATTCCACAAAACTTTCCATCTCTGGATTACAAATTTCTTGATTTTGCTCCCCAACTCTTAGTCTACAAAAAATTAATGTCAGAGAGAAAATACCCTGCTGATCTTGACACTCTGAAGGGAGTAAGAACTGCAATGCAAAATCCAACCTCCAAAGCTGCTGTCTTCTCCCTTTCTGATTTTCATGCTCCTTTCTTGTTAATTTTGATAGATCATCTCCACCACTTGAGTGGGACATCCAAGAATTAAATAAAATCCATAACCTTCTCACGGCCACTACAATGCCTAGAAAAGACTAACATTCAAATGTGGCAGGCATAGATGTTCCTCTAGCTGATTGCAATACTTGCTGCACAGCTTCGTTAACTGAAGCTTTTCAGAAAGCTGTTCCTCCAGCTAGCTGCATCGGCAGACTCCTCAATTTTATCTTGAATTTGACCAGGAACGCACATGGATCTAATTCTATATCTGATATGGAAGTGGAACCTATCACTTTGGCTCTGCATTGGAGTGGATCAACAAAATATGCACACCATCTCTACCTTAAGATCAAGATCCCAAAGAATGTTAACATCAAAGGTACCACCACAGGAGCTTTATTCCAAACTCCAAACTGGCAGCACTTCTCCTGGGCTAAGAAGCACAGACATGGGACATGGACATGACATGACACAGACAGGACATGGACATGACATGACACAGACATGACATGACACAGACAAGACATAACATGGATACATAGACACGACATTTCTCTAAAAATTAGGACATGAACACGTAAGGGACACATTTGAATAAAATATGTATGTATATATTAGAAATACATATAAAAACAAACATTATTTAAAATGAAGTTAGGAATAGCAAACTTACAAATAATAATAATAATAATAATATTATCAAGATGTGTGTGATGTGGATGCTTTGATTTGGAGCATAATAGGAGGATCTTTCTATGAGAATATTACGTTAATTATGTAAATATATTAGATTGATTGTGTGAATATTAGGTTTATTCTTATTTCCGATTTTAGATTAGGTCTAGGATTGCTATATATATATAGGTTGTACTCCTTGTATTATACACAATCAAATATACAAATTCATTCAAAAATCTTACATGATATCAGAGCCGTGTTCGAAAGCCTAGTCTGACCTCTAGTTCTCTAGTTCATGATCCTTTCGATCAACCCATCTCCTCTGTTTGTTTTCTTCTTCTAGTCTTCGTCTTCTCAGCCCTTCAACTCAGGGCTTGGAATGGTTCTCTGAAGTCGCAAGTGTTCAGATTTTTCTTAGTTCTCCGACTTGAAGTCACGATTGTTTGCCTTCGTCTTCTCAGTTGTTCGACTTAGGGATTTAATTCATCTCCTTGGGACTTCGACTCATCTGAGCTTCGATTCCGTCCACGTCACAATCAAGCCTGTGATAACCCAACCCGTATTATGCTTAATTATACATGTGTATGTGTTTGATATGAATTTGCAAGTTTAAGTATGTGAATTATGTGAATTTAGAATAATATTTGTTAAATGTAAGAATATCTATTGCAATTCCAACTTTGAACTGAAATTGAAAACCTTAGAGGCGCCAGAAACCAAAACCGACTTCATATATATGTTTAGCACGATTTTTAGAGCTTATGGTAAGATTTTGTAAAGTTATGATTCGTAATGATTAAATTAAGATTTATGAGTTAAGTCATATATGTGTATAGCCCTTGTGCTCCTCATTTTTGGTTGAGAGCTTTGCTAGAGTAAGTTAGAGAGAGAGAGGAAGAGGAAAAGCTAGGATTTTGCTAGAGGTTCAAAGAGCAAACCCTAGATTGAAGCTAAGGTATGGAAATTACTTAAAACCTTTGTCTTTAGCTCATCTTTGGCATGAAATCAAGAAGAAATTGAGAATTTTGAGCTAAGGTTTTGAGTTGTGTAATGGTTTGAAATAAAATCAAGAAATCTCATCAACTTTGTGTGATTTGAGCTCAATCTTGTGATTTATGCATGAAATGAACTCTAGATGGTCTATACAACCAAGATTGTTAGAAGATTTACCATGTTCATATGTATTTTGAGCTTGTGTATGAAATTCATGATTGTATGAAAAAGATAAGACCATGAATGTGACGTTGAAACAAGATTGATATGTTTAAAGTGAAATTACCCTTGTATCATACTAGTATATCATGTTTTGGGGTTAGTTTTGTTAGAATATTCATTTTATATATTTGTAATTATCTGTTTCCTGATTTCATGCCTTAAGGCTCTCCTTGTAAGTTAGGTTAATTAATATAAAAGTGAATGAATTGATATTCATTCTATGTTACACGGACTCTTCGGAATTTCGAAGGTACCCGTGTCGACACGACACGACACGGGTACGGGTGCGGGATACGGCCGGGATACGGCTCCTTAGAAACGGATACGGCAAAAGAATCGAAAGAGGAGAGAGCAAGGAGAGAACCTCACCTTCGACTTCAGTCGGTTGCAGAGCATCGATCGATCTGCGAAGTCGATGTGCGAAGCTGGATCTCCCTTTATCGAGCTCCCTTTATCTGCGAAGAGAGTGCGAAGCTCGATCGATCAACATCGATCCGGGGAGATCGATCTGCGATGTCGATGTGCGAAGCTTGATCTTGGAGATCGAGTGCGAGATCAAGAGTTGATCGACTCAAATCTCTCTTTCTCTCTCTCTCTCTCTCTCTCTCTCTCTCTTTTCTTTTTTTTTTTGATCAGTCTGTCTCTCCGACTTTTGTTTTTAATATAATTTGAATTATATATAATATAAACTATATTAATATAATATTATTCACATACATATTATATTAATATAATATTATTCACATACATATTATATAATATTATTTATTCAAAAAAATATTATATAATATAATATATCATAAATAATATAACTTTTATGTCTAAAATTAAAATAATTTATTTTATCATATATAATATAATTTATTTTATATCTAAAATAATGTTTATAATTTTATTTATTATTTATCTGTTTATTTTTTTTAATAAAATTTGTTATTCCTTAAATTTTTTAAACTCATCTTCATATAATAAATATATTTTAAAAATAACTATTTAACGTATCCCCGTACCCGTATCCTAATTTAGATCCGTATCCACGTATCCTTAATTTTTAATTTTAAAGTGTCCGACCCTTAGATACACACCCGTATCCGATACCCGCACCCGAGTCCATGTAACGTAGTATTCATTCACTAAGGTTTAGATTTTACCTCAATAAACATGGTATCAGAGCCCAAACCCTAAACCCAGCTTCTTCCGCCACCTTCCATCACCACTCTGAAAAAAACCCATCTCCAGCCAACCCACCATCACCATTTTTCGGCCTCTCATTTAGCTATCTGGGGCTTGTGCACGTTGCAGCAGGCCTTCCAGGCTCAGCCGACAGTTGTCGGAGGCCATAGAGGCCAAGACGACACCAGTCGGAGGTAACTCAAGACCAGACGACTTCCGCTAGGGCTTGCGCACGCAGCAGCAGGCCTTCCAGGCTCAGCCGATAGCCGTCGGAGGCCATCCAAGCCAGGACGAAGCCAGTCGGAGATCACCCACGACCAGACGCCTTCCGTCGAAGTTCACCTAGGACCAGACGACACCTTTTGGCAGTTCGACAGTCTGTTTAAGTCTAGTCGGCAGTCCCTTCATTCCTCTATGGCTTCTCGCATGTCTCTGTGAGGTTTGCTACCAAGATACTGATCGTTTGTGATACCTTTTTTTTTTATTATTTAAAAAAAAAAAAAAAAAAAATTTGATTGAGGTTCTGATTTTAGTATTATTTTTTAATTTATTTTTGGGTCAATAGATGGCCCCAATAATTTGATTTTCATGCTCCCATAGTGGTCTGCGATTGTCATTATCTGGTTGTTCTCTTCCTCCCATAGTTGCGATTCTACCGGTTGTGGTTTAAATAAGTAGCATACTCAGATGGCCGAAATTACTAGTGAATCCACCACTCGTATCCAGCCACCTCAAGTGGAGCGCCTCATTATGCCTACTCAATCTGAAAACTACAATCCTAGCCTCAAAATTACCACCTCGCTGTTTAATGGTCAGAATTATCTAGCCTGGTCGCAGAGTCTAACTCTTTTTTTGAAGAGCAGGGGGAAGATGGGTTATGTTGATGGAAGCGTTCAACCACCAGGTCCCACTGATCCTAGTTATGACCAATGAGAGATTACTAACTCCTTGATTATGGGGTGGCTTATTCATTCTATGGTTCCGGATATTGGTGAAGGCTACTTGTCCATGGAAACTGCCCGGGATGTTTGGGAAGCTGTGGCTGCCACCTATTCTCGCAAAGGCAATTTTTCACAGACCTTTGAGTTGCGTCGTTCCATTGAGCGCTCCGTACAGGGGAAGCAGACTATTCTTCAGTACTTCACATTTCTTAACAATGGCTGGAAACGTCTTGATCACCTGCAGGACTATAAACCGGTTTGCACTACTGATTCCGTTGGCTACATGAAGTTTATTGCACAGGAGAGGGTCTTCAAGTTTCTGGAAGGTCTTAATCTGGAATTTGATCCGGTTTGGAGTCGTGTCCTTGGCATGGATACTCTTCCTTCTCTTCAGGAGGCCTTTGCTTACATACAGAATGAGGAGAGTCGTCGTTTTGCTATGATGCCAACTGCTTCGCCAGAATGCTCTGCCTTACTTTCTGTTCCCCCTCGGGAAGGGACCATTCTGCCCCGTGCTTCTCCTAATCCTTCTACAAAGGACCCTTCGTTCTGTGATTACTGCCACAAGCCACGACATACTCGTAAGACCTGTTGGAAGCTTCACGGGGCTCCATCTGGCGGTCGAGGTGATCGGTCTGGTTCTCGCGGAGGCCGGTCCAGCCAGTCTAAAGGACGTGGCTTTAATCCACGGGCCCATCAGTCCAGTGCAGTTGGCATACTTGATTCCACTGCAGCCCCAGTTGGCTTGTCCTCTGATGGGGTATCTGGTCTGTCTTCTTCTGAGTTTGAGGATGTTTTGCGTCACTTGTTGGACCGCCGGTCTTCTACCACTCCTCCGGATGCATCCTCTTCTTCATTTGCCCGATCAGGTAACTTAGCCTCTCTTCCCAGTGCTTTCCTATCCCATAAGTCCGTCCCATGGATTATTGATTCTGGTGCCTCAGATCATATGTCTGGATCTTCTGATCTTTTCTCCGACTATAAGCCCTCTTCAGGACACGACAAAGTTCGCATTGCAGATGGTACTATTTCTTCTCTCTCTGGGAAAGGTTTAATTCGTGCCACTCCTACCCTTCCTCTCTCTTCAGTTTTACATGTTCCTAATTTCTCTGTTAATCTTTTATCCTTGAGTCGTATTATTCAGGATTTGAATTGTAGTGTGACTTTTTTCCCTGATCATTGTCTTTTTCAGGACCTTATCACAGGGAGGACGATTGGCAGTGGTAAAGCAGACCATGGTCTCTATATCTTGGATTAGGCTGACAAGGTTGCACATCATTCTATCCAGTCTCCAACCACCAAGGACGATTTATGGTTGTGGCATCGACGTCTTGGTCATCCCTCTTTTTATCTGCTTCAACATTTATTTCCTTCTGTTTTTACCAAAAATAATGTGTCTAACTTTCAATGTGAGTCTTGTCAACTTGGCAAACAAACACGAGCTTCTTTTGCTCCTCGTATTAATAAAAGCGTAGTTCCTTTTTCTTTAATACATTCTGATGTTTGGGGTCCATCTCGTGTTGTGTCATTAAAAGGCCATAGATGGTTTGTCACGTTTATCGATGATTTTTTCCGTACTACTTGGGTGTATCTCATGAAAGAAAAGAGTGAGGTTTTCTCTGTGTTTCAAAATTTTCATAAAATGCTTTGTACTCAATTTGGGGCTGTTGTCAAAATCTTACATTCTGATAATGGGGGTGAATACATTGATTCGGGGTTAGAGAGATATTTTTCCACTCATGGCATTATCCATCAGACTTCTTACACCAATACCCCGCAACAAAATGGGGTGGTGGAGCGCAAGAATCGTCATTTTCTTGACATGGCTCGGTGTATGTGTTTTTCTATGGGTGTGCCTCGGTCTCATTGGGGCGAGGCCGTTCTCACTGCTGCCTATCTCATTAATCATCTTCTTACTCTAGTATTGCATAAAAAGGCTCCTCTCCAGGTTCTCTTAGGGTCCACGTCTCTGTTTTTCATTTCTCCAAAAATCTTTGGGTGTGTCTGTTTTGTTCACAATCATTCCCCTACTCGTGATAAGTTGGACCCTCGCTCTCTCAAGTGTGTTTTCCTCGGCTACTCCCCTACTCAAAAGGGATATAAGTGTTATCATCCTCCTTCTCGTAAGTGGTTTGTGTCCATAGATGTCACATTCTTTGAGTCCCAGTCTTACTTCTTGTCTTCTCTGGTGCCCCAGTCATCCCTTCAGGGGGAGCCTTGGTGTGAAGAGATTCCTGTTGTCCCTGTTACTCCTATGGTGGAATCATTTGTTCCTCCACCACCTATTGCTGAGACTATAGACTTTAATGCCACCAAGGACAGGGAAGGGCAAGTCTATGTCAGGGACAAAGACAGACAGAAAGTTACTTGGATACAAGAGACCACTTCTGCTCACCCACTGCCATCTCCTACTTCTGATAAGAGTCCAGGTAACTTTGACCTTGTTGTTTCTCTCGAGTCTACTGATATTGCTATTCCTGACACTACTGATCTTGATATTCCTATTGCCAAGAGAAAAGGTGTGAGATCTTGTACTCAACATCCTATCTCTAATTTTGTGTCATACTCTCATCTGTTGTCCTCATATAGAGCCTTTGTGTCCAACATTTTTTCTGTGAGTATACCTAATCATTTTCAAGATGCTCTCACTACCTCTGAGTGGAAACTTGCTATGATTGAGGAAATAAAAGCACTTCATAAGAATGGCACTTGGGAATTGACTGAGTTACCTAGGGGCAAGCGAACTGTGAGATGCAAATGGGTGTATACAGTAAAGCACAAGGCAGATGGTTCAGTTGAGCGTTAGAAGGCTCGACTTGTAGCAAAGGGTTTTACTCAGACATATGGGGTGGATTATCAAGAGACATTTGCTCCAGTTGCGAAGATGAATTCTGTCAGGATACTCCTTTCTCTTGCAGCTAATTTGGATTGGCCACTTCACCAGTTTGATGTGAAGAATGCTTTCCTCCATGGTGACCTAGAAGAAGAGGTGTATATGGACATTCCCCCTGGTTTTGAAGATCTTCAGACAAAGGGGAAGATATGTCGACTTCGAAAGTCACTATATGGTCTCAAACAGTCTCCAAGGACTTGGTTTGAGAGATTAGTATGGTTTCAAACAAAGTCAGGCAGATCATACTCTGTTTGTTAAACATTCCTCCCATGGTAAGACGACGGCTCTCATTGTGTATGTGGATGACATAGTGCTTACAGGGGATGATGTTGAGGAAATTCCTCTGCTAAAGAAGTATTTGGCAAGTGAGTTTGAGATCAAAGACTTGGGAAATCTGAAGTATTTTTTGAGTATTAAAGTTGCTAGATCCAAGGATAGGATTTTCATCTGTCAGAGAAAATATGTCTTTGACCTGTTGAAAGAAACAGGGATGCTTGGAAGCAAAGCCTGTGACACTCCTCTAGAGCCTAACTAGAAACTGAGTGATGATATTGGAGGAGCAGCTGTTGATAGGGGGAGTTATCAACGGTTAGTGGGTAAGCTCATTTACTTATCCCATTCTCGTCCTGATATCGCTATTGCAGTTAATATAGTTAGCCAGTTCATGCATGCTCCTCATGCAATACACTTGGAGGCAGTTATGAAGATTCTGAGATACTTAAAATCTTCTCCTGGAAAGGGCCTTTATTTTTCCAAACATAATCATCTTAGTGTGGAAGCCTATACGGATGCAGATTGGGCAGGATCAGTAACTGATAGGAGGTCCACTTCGGGGTATTATACCTTTGTTGAAGGGAATCTGGTTACTTGGAGAAGTAAGAAACAGAATGTGGTTGCCTGGTCTAGTGCGGAGGCAGAGTTTAGAGCCATGGCACAAGGTGTGTGTGAGCTCTTGTGGATCAAGTTGTTGTTGAGTGATCTAGGGATAGATCAAACGGATTCCATACGACTATATTGTGATAATAAAGCTGCCATCAACATAGCTCACAATCCAGTTCAACATGACAGGACAAAGCATGTTGAGATTGAGCGTCACTTCATCAAGGAGAAACTCACTAGCGGCACAATATGTACTCCATTTGTGAAGTCTGGTGAACAACTCGCTGATATCCTTACAAAGGGGGTTGGGAATATCCCGTTTCATGATATTCTTCGCAAGCTGGGGATGAGAGATATCTTCGTACCAGCTTGAGGGGGAGTGTTAGAATATTCATTTTATATATTTGTAATTATCTGTTTCCTGATTTCATGCCTTAGGGCTCTCCTTGTAAGTTAGGTTAATTAATATAAAAGTGAATGAATTGATATTCATTCACTAAGGTTTAGATTTTACCTTAATAAACAAGTTTTGCATGAATTTAGGGTTGGAAATGAGTTTGGAGGATTTCATTTTGTGCCTTTTTTGGACTGTTTGGTTTTTGCCGAAACCGCTTGTGCGGCCACGGGCTCCGCACGAGCGGACCACGAACCAAACTTGGGAATTCCATTATGCACACTCAAGTGGCTCACACTTCCGCACGAGCAAAGCATGACCACTCGAGCGGTTGGACCAGCCGCACGTGCGGCTAGGCAATGGAGAAAACCCTGCTTTCTTGTGTTGAACTTTCCGACCTTTTGAATGTATTCTCGACCTTATGTAGACCCTCCAAAGTATGAAATGATAAGTTGAAACCATTGGAAAAGGTTGTGAATTGCTAAAAAAAAAGTATACATAATGAACGAATTATTTATCGAATGTGTGTGACATGTTTTGTGTAGGTCGTATGCCGGAGGAAACGTCGCAAGATCAAATGCACTATGAGTAATAGTATTGTACATATATGTTCTTAATTGTGTACTTTGAGCCATCAATGGTAAATTGTGTCAATATTGTGTTTTGATCAAAATGAATGAAATTCGTAAAAGTTATATGACATGTGCAATGTGAACTTAAGGTCATTTTGTTTATGCTATGATATGTTTGCCATTATGTGGGCCCGAGGCCGTTCTGTATCATATGTGGGCCCGAGGTCGTTCTGTTAATGACATGATAATATGTTATTGGACCTAAGGTCGTTCTAAACAGTTGTTAATATGTGGGCCTGAGGCCGTTCTGTACCTTTGTGGGCCTAAGGCCATTCTGATATGATGGGCCTAAGGCCGTTTTGTTTATGTAATGGGCCAAAATGTCAGCTTTACCATTTAATAAAAGTACTTCTATTTCTGTTTCTCCATTTTCTCTTGTGCATATTGATGTCTGCGGACCCTCTCTTGTTCTCACTAAAGGGGGTTCTGTATAGTATGTGTATTTTGTTGATGATTGCACCCGCTATACTTAAGTTTATCTTCTGACTCATAAATCTGACTTCTACCAAATATACCATACTTTTCAGTCTATGATCACTATACAATTTGGGTCTACCATTAAATTGTTACGACTTGACTTAGGTGGAAAATATTTTAAAACTGAGTTCTACGAGTATTTAACCAATTTGGGTATCATTCACCAAACTTTTTGTATTGATACACCCGCCTAAAATGGTCGCGCTGAGCATAAACACCGTCATCTCCTTGAGACACCTAGGTCTCTTTTTTGCGTCCACTCCAACTCCCTTTTGGGGTGAAGCAGTTCTTACAGCTACTTTTCTTCTCAACGGTATGCCTACCCCCTACTCTCTGGTCGTTCTCGATATGAGGCTTTATTTTCCCAACTTCCTAGTTACTCTCTCCTTCATGTTTTTGGGTCTGCGTGTTTTGTCCTTCTTTCCCGAAAATATAGGACAAAACTCAATGCCCGGTCTGTCCTGTGTATCTTTTTGGGTTACAGTCTTACTTAGAAAGGCTATCGCCGTTACGATCTTGTTTCCCACTGCCTTTATGTCTCCCGCCATGTTGCCTTCCTGGAATGTCTAGCTTACTTTCATCTTCTTCCTATCACTGCTCCGTTTTCCAAAGAGGATTTAGTTCACATTGATCCATTTCCTTATGAGGTCCCTCCTGATAAGTACATCTCTACTATTCCCCATGAGCTTGTTCCCTCTTCGCCTCTTACCACCCCTCTTGCTGAATCCCTCTCCACTATCCCCCATGAGTCTGTTTCATCCTCTCCACCTCCTCCCCCCTCCTATCTCTTCTCTTCCTCCATTGTTAGTCTATTTTCGTCGCAAGGCTCTCTTTCCACCAGTTGTCTCTACCCTTATTGTTGCTCCTCCTACTTTTGAAGACACTGATCCTGCTGCACACCAATATCCTAATCATCAACGTCATCCCTGAACAGGTGGGGTTTTTCAGGAACATGTTTTTATGCTTCCTATTATACCTTCTTGTCTGTTATTCATTCCTTTTCAGAACCCTAGTCATACAAGGAGGCCTGTCAGGATCCTAATTGGGTTCGAGCTATAGAAGATGAGTTGTGTGCTTTACAAAAAACTAGTACTAGGGAGCTAGTTCTTTTGCCTACTGGTAAGAATCTAGTTGGTTGCAAATGGGTCTACAAAGTAAAGGCTCATTCTGATGGTTCTCTTGAGCGATACAAAGCTCGCCTGGTTACCAAAGGTTTTTCACAGGATTATGGTATTGATTATAAGGAGACTTTTGCCCCTATTGTCAAGATGACTACTGTCCGTACTTTGATATTTGTCGCTGTTGTTTGTCATTGGCCTCTTTATCAGATGGATATTAAGAATGCTTTTCTTTATGGTCATCTCGTTGAGGAGGTTTACATGCGCCATCCCTCTGGCCTTCACCATTTCTTTGGACAGGTTTGTCGTCTTCGGCGTGCTTTTTATGGTTTGAAGTAATCTCCTCGTGCCTGGTATGATTGCTTTGTTACTGAGCTTGGGTTTTATCCTTGTGCATAAGACTCTACTTTGTTTCTCCTTCACACGTTTGTTGATTTTGTTACCTTACTACTGTATGTGGATCATATAACAATCACTGGCTCTGACTCTTTTGCTATCTCTAAGGTCAAGCAGCATCTTTTCCGCACCTTCGAAATGAAGGATTTGGGTCCCTTGCGGTATTTTCTTCGTATTGAGGTAGCTTGTTCTCCCAAGGGCTATTTTTTGTCTCAGACCAAGTATGCCAATGAGGTTATTCACTGTACCGGTCTTACTGGCACTAAGATTTTTGATACCCTCATTGAGCTTAATGTGAAGTTTAACACTACTGATGGTATCCCTCTAGATGATCCTACTTTATATTGAGAGCTCATGGGTTGCTTAGTCTATCTGATGGTTATTCGCCCCAATCTTGCCCATGTTGTTCATGTGATTGGTCAGTTCATTTCTGCTCCTCGTTCTACACATTGGGCTACTTTGGTTCGGATTCTTCGCTATCTCGGGAGTACTATATTTCAAGACTTGCTGGTGTCTTTTACTTCCTGTTTGGACTTGGAGGTTTATACTAATTCTGATTGGCTAGTGATGTCACTAATTGCAAGTTCACTTACGGCTTCTGCATGTTTCTTAGTGATTCCTTGATTTCTTGAAAGAGCAAAAAACAGACTATTGTTGCACATTCCACTATCAAGGCTAAATATTGTGCTATGGCTCATGCCACAACTGAGATTGTTTGCCTTCGTTATCTCTTGATTGATTTGGGTGTCCCTCAGTTTTCTTCGACCTCCCTTTACTGTGACAACCGTAGTGCTATTCAAATTGTCTATAACACTATTTTCTATGAGTAGATGAAGCACATTGAGATTGATTGTCATTTTGTTTGTCAACATCTACAGTCTAGCTCCATCTTGCTTCCTTTCGTCTCTTCGACATTGCAACTTGTTGATTTCTTTTACCAGGACTCACACCAATGCTTGATTTTAGTTTCTTCTTTGCAAACTCTTAGTATTTTCTACTAAAACACCTTGAGTTCGAGTGGGGGGTGTGAGAATATTATGTTAATTATATAAATATATTAGATTGATTGTGTGAATATTAAGTTTATTCTTATTTCCTATTTTAGATTAGGTCTAGGATTGCTATATATACCAGTTGTACTCCTTGTATTATACACAATATACAAATTCATTCAAAAATCTTACACTTTCATGGTTTGTCCCAGTCAGCAGGTTGTTTGAAGAGAAGGCTTTCGGGTATTTTGTACAACTGGGTATTGGGGCGTGCTGATCCCAATTTGCATTCTTTTTTAGATTTTTTAGACGCCCTTCATGGCTAGGTGTTGGTTGCTTTTGTGCTTCGTTTATTTTTGTTTTCTTTAGCATTGCCTTGATGCTTTTTTAATAAGATTTTGATTTACTCATAAAAATAAAAATAAAAAAACACCACCGCTAAATAAAAATTTAAGAACTAAGCATTCATGCATTTTCATTTAATCATCCTTCAAAATTCTATAATTTTTTTCAGCAGTATTCAAAAAATTCATAATTCCACCATTTGACACTTAAAATTAAAACATTGTCAATCCATAAATTAGCCAACTACTACACAATGCATCATGGGACACTGGAGATCACATTTCTAGTTTTCCTCTCTTTCTCCTCAGTTTTTAATATTTTAATTTTCTTAGATCTAATATTGTCAGATGTGGTATAGCTTAAGTAACTTATTTCAAGACGCATATTACTTTCAATACACGGAACATAATTGGGAACATGGTACAATATATTTTAAATTGTGCTACCCTACAGGTAGGCCTATATAGCATGGCTGAAATGTATTCTGGTATTTCTAAATGCAAGTGTGAATTCTTTTGACACCAGACAATTGAAAATTCAAAACACTAATAAGACACTCATTAAGTTGAAAATTTATCTTATGGGAATCAATTTTGAGATACATAAAATTTAGTGCATTCAACGAAAGTTGAACTATTGATGTGCTACGGAAATGTAAGATCTTTTCTTAAATCCTCTTATCATATCAAATTTGAATTCACTCTTTTGATGTTAGACAAAGAGAACTAATGGAAGAAATTCACAAAAATAGCAAGATGAGGTGAAACTGCATGGCATTCTGAAATGTACTGATCATTTTTGGTAGCCGTGGCCTCAAATGTTTTTTTTTTTTTTTTTTCTCTTGATAAATATGGCCTTGCTTACATGTTAGAATGCCATATTTAGCTATTGGCTATGAATCTATGATAAAAGTATGCCTCAGGCAGTTTACATTTCAAAGAGTCTCCAACTTCACTTGTTGAAGGGAATGATAAAACGAATACCATGAGCCACATTGCTTAAGGGAGGCTCTCTCAGTCACTAAACAATTTTAACCTATTAGCCATGCCAACTGGCACTGGGAATGTAGAAGACGGTGTCAGTTAGAAACTGAAGATTTTGGCTTTGTTTGGCTTGTGCTAAAATAGCACACACTAGTTTAACATATTATCTTATTTGGTCACAATCATTTTATGTGGGTCACATCACTTCAAATTTAACCTATATTTCATGTTTTTTTGTAAAAAATCAAAAAACATACTACTCTTAACACTTTCCAAACAACCCCTTTAGTTACATATCAAGGTAACTTTACAACCCCTTAGTAGAAGCTTGCTCGTCTAATATTTGAGTTAACTCGTGTAGAAGGATATCTCACAAGAATCAACAGATCTAGTTGAAAGAGAAAAAATGCAAGTAAGCTTTTTCTTTGTTTCTTTCTTTTGAAAAAGGTCTAAAAGAAGAACAAGAAAGAAAATGAAAGGCTAAAGGTCACGGACAAGACCACCTACCATCTGGAAGCCCAAGATTTCCTCTGAAGCCCATAGAATATTAGCCATAACCAAATGGTGAGTGTTCCTATGTATTTGAATGCTAAATGTTTATCTAGAAGCAACGACAAATAATAATAATAATCTTCATTATTAAACAGCCTGCTGTTTAAGCACTGCTCAATGATAGGCAGATGAAGTCCAACTTAGGTGTAAAGCTAAAGACCAGGAAAATAATGAGAGAAAGGCTATATTTTCATTTTTTGGAGGCATTGCCCATGAGCTAGGAAGACAGACATCTCTCCCAGGCCTACATATCAGTCTCAGACACGTCTGGTACACAGACATGATTCGGACAACTGAAAATATTTTTGAATTATGGACACGTGAGACACGATGAGGACACACTGAGGGACATTCTAAAGACACTCCAAGGAAACTTTCACCACCAATTTTTTATAAAAATAAAAAATAAACTCCAATTGGCAGTGGGGGATTTGAAATTTTGGAGAAAATGCCGCTGTGATAGCACTTTTTGAGTCCACTGTAAGAATTGAACAATGTGCCTCCCAAACTGGAACCATGACAGTAACAAAAGTTAATTCCTGCCTCGATTGTTGGCGTGGTAAGGGGCCCTAAGGGACAGGTTTTCTTCTATCTTCACCCTTGCCTGAAATGTTTTAATGACTTGATATAAAGGACAAGATACAGAAAGAAGTTGTCCATTGGAATAAACCAGAACAACTACGATATCATTTAAGTCTTAGAGCTACTTGCTAGTGTCCTCATTGCATGAGAGAGGAAGCACATGTACCCTAATATAAAACATAATCTTTGGTAGTGACTACACAGGTCCTCTATTTTTCATCCCCCTCTTAATGTATCCTTCATTGTCCTTTGTTGTGAGCATGTGGTGCTCTCAAATGCCTTGCAAAACTATTTTTTTCATGGACTGCCCTATTATATAATATCCTCACTGTGGACCAGCTTAATTATAGTATGAGCCTAATTATTACACATTTTGTCTGTAATAACTACATAGGATAAAAATGGCACCACCTATGTGATGCAGGATCTTTAAAATTTCAGTACCAAAATTGGGTTAAATGAAGTGAGAAGACAGGCTGAATGTCATGGGAGGTTTAGGACAGATTGGGACTAGGTTTTGGTGTTCTAAGGTAGAGTTTGGAGAGCTTAAATTTGGGTTTAGAGACAGACAAACAGGCCAGATTTTAGACAGAAAATTGTAGTAAAAATAATGAAATGAAATGGTAGATAAAACAAGAAAACTAGGCAATCACACCTAGGTTCAAGAACAATCATACCCAAGGGTTAGGGTTGCATCACACAAACCCAAAGAGAGATGTATCACACATCTAGAGATATAGAAAAGCTTTCTTATTTCTTCAAGTTGCCCTCAATACATTGTGAGCTTACATATTTATAGGCATCTCAATACAATAGAAGACAAATAGTTGAAATGCAAAATTCAAAGTAAAAGATACACTTTAATGAGATTTTCAAAGTAATGATAATGCTTGGAAAATCTTGGTGGCTGGTGGTTAAACTTTCAGCATTATCATGCTGAAAATTGAACTTTATTGGTGGCTGGTGGCTAAACTTTCAACATTGTCATGCTGAAAAATGGCTGAATGTAGTAGACATCATTATTAGGCTAATTTTAGGGTAGAATCTTGCCAAATAATAATGTAGGCTTTTGAATTTGGTTTCCCTCTTGTTTTGTATTATTTTTCAAAAGGAGTTGCCTTATCATTTGCATCACTATGTGCCTAATGTGGTATTTGTGAAGAAGAGGAAGCAGCACCTTTTTGAGGCTATGTAGGGATGGACTTACATAGGAAAAAGATGTCATTGATTCATGGTTCTCATTTTTGGCTTAAAGGAAAGCTTTGTGAATCCTCCTTTGCTTTTGTAGATTTTATAGCTGATCATAGTTTTGTTGATGCCTTTTTGTAATGACTTGTATACATCTAGCGTATAAAGGTTGCGGCCCTTTTGACAGTTTTAGTGAATATTATTAATTATAAAAATATTCAAAAGAATCAACAGTATATCTGTTCTTGACCATTGTTTTTTTTCTCTGGTTGTTTATGTGCTTTGGTTTGTGGTGTCCCACATAATTAAGGGACCCTTCCTTGGGTTAGCAAAAATCAAGGAGTTACCTCCAGAAAATGGCCAATTGCTTTTGAAGTTCAACACTTTTAGCTATTACTAGGGGAATTAGGTAAAACGAAAGTCCTAGAATCTTCTGTGGAGAGATTTCGGCAGCGTTTTGGAATTATAATTCCCATCAAAAAATTTCAAAACTCATAACCAAATAAATTTTTTCAAAACTCAATTCAAAAACTATTTTCATAACTCATAACCAAACACAAAACTCAAATTTCAAAACTCAAAATCAAACTCTTTTCAAAACTCTATTTAAAAAAAAAAATCAAAAAAATATTCTTTTATCGTTTTTTAAATTTATTTTTAGAATCATGATTTGAGTGTGAAGTCGTGTTTTGAGTTATGAGTTTTGAGTTGAGTTTTGAAAAGATAAAATTTGTTTGGTTATAAGTTTTGAAAAGAGTTTTGAGTTGTATTTTGAAATTTTTTGAATTTATTTTTTTTTAATATTTAAAAAATTCTTAAATTTATTTTTTAGGGTAAATATTTTATATTTTAAATATTTATTCATTTATTTTAATGTGCACTATATTTCATATATTTGTGTGCTGTATTTTTTTAAAATATTTTTTCAATATTAAAAAAATTAAAATTTGATTTTTTTATTTTAAATATTTTATTTTATTTTATTTTATAAATATATTTTTAAATATTTTAATTTTTTTTATTACGTGTTTGGTTACGATTTGAGTATGGAGTTCTGAAAGTAGTGTGGAGTTTCAAGTTATGTGTTTGGTTATGAGTTTTGAAAATAGTTTTTGAATTGAGTTTTGAGTTAGTTGTGTTTTAAATCTAAAATATTAAAATTTAAAAAAAAAAATTATTTACAAAATAAAATAAAATATTTAAATAAAAATTATATATTTAAAATAAATAAATAAAATTTTCTTAAACATTTTTTAATATTTTAAGAAAATAAATCTAAAAAATTTCAAAATACAACTCAAAATTCAAAAACTCAAAACTCTTTTCAAAATTCAAAATTCAAAAACTCTTTTTAAAACACTTTTCAAAACTCATAACCAAACAAATTTTCTCTTTTCAAAACTCAACTTACAATTCCACACTTAAATCACAACTCCACAATCAAATCACAACTCCACACTTAAATCAAACTAAACCAAACAGAGCCTTCAAGTTTATCTTGCTCCAAAAGAAATCATTATTTCATTACTCTGAGGCTGCATAATGGATATTTTCAAGAGTGTGACCAAGAGTAGATTAGTAGTTATTTCGTTGTTTTTAAGTGAGTGTAATTGAGCGTTCAGGCTTCTAGTCCCCCCACCCCCCCACCCCCCCGGCGGCTCATTGTGTCTTCTTTAGTTTATTCTCCCATAAAATGTGGCAAATTGAGTTAAGAAAACATGCACCTTCTTGGCCAAAAAAGCACAGATATTGAACCGTAATACCATCCAAATAACAGAAAATATTAATAATGGATAATTTTAGACCTGGTTAATATAAGGCTCCAGTTGATGCAATAGCTCATATCCCTGCATGAAGAGAGAAAAAAAGTTTTAGAAGCAGCATATGCATAACCAAAATTAATATATTTATAAGGACTGGAGTTGTCTTCACATAACACACCTGTTTGAAGTAACGAAGATGAGCATCCATTGCCCCACTAACGACCTCCAAAAACTCAAACCTCTTTTTTTCCTCAACTTTAGCAAGAGCACCAATCTGAGTTTAGAAAAGTATACAAAAAATTATAAGACTAACTGTTTTTGTATAGCATCTTTACCTGGATTTCTTAAAACCTTTATATGTATAATATTAATATATATATATACAAGACATATATATATTTTGTAAATACAAGACCTATATTTCTTAGCACCTTGATATTAAAAAAATTATATGAAAAAATGGGAATAGCTAGAGTTACCAAATTAAAACGCGCTTGCTCGAATACTGATCTTGAATTGTGAAGTTCCTGGAACATCTCTCTACCAAATTAGAATTCAAATAAATAAATAAAAGGTGATGGTTACCCATACAAACTCTCTTATCAATTATTGCCTCAGAATGAATAACATTATATATGAAGGGCAACTAATACAGGATACCTCCTCTATGGCAGCAGCTATATCCAGCCTAGAACTTTTCCTCAGTGATAAATACTTCTCACGTGCCTGTGGCACCAAATGGTTGTCACTATCAAGAAGGCACTAACTAAAACATCAAATAGCATAAAGTTTATCCAGTTATCCATGCAAAAAATTCATTAAAGCATTTAAAGAAAGTGTAAGTGTGAGTGTACAATTACTTTCTTTCTTTTTCATTGTTCCTTTTTCATTTTGAGGAGTACTGGCTAAGTTGGGAAGTTACTTGGAAAAGATGTATGATTGTAGCATTACAACAGCTATAAGGAAGCTATGCTTCATGCCAGAGAATGCTACGTGATATAGAAACATATCCTAAAATTAGTTTATCAGAGTAAGGTGTTAAGAAAGGTAAGGGACAATGCTAGAAAAGATAATAGGAAATTTATAAACTCGTGAATAGTTATACAACTGGCACCAATTAAAGACAAAGGGAGGATTGTCTTTTAAGAAAGTTCGTGGAACTATAGTGTTTGATTGGTTTGATAACAATTAGGTGACCTTAAGATATTTGGTGCAAAATATCATACACAATCATGGCTATATATTATTGTGTAGCATTCTTCGACGAGTTTTAGTTGTTTCTGCCATCAGCTAAAATATATAAGAATGGATGTGCAGAATATATATCTTGAGCTATTGAGATGTTATATTCACCTGGTCATATATAACATTAGCTTTGTCAAAACGCTTCCGAGCTTCCTGCATCAACACAAAACCCATATTACATAAAAATGGACCGTGGTTAGAAAAGTGACCAGAGAAGAACTGCACAAATGGGTGGCAATAACATTATTTTAAAATAAAAATGAAAAACATACAAGTGAATTTTTAACTTAGTAATAGTGAAAAATGAATAAAAAATATGCTCTCAACATCTTGCAACTTAAATTTACACTACAAGATAAGGGCACTCCAAACTTAGCCATTTTAATTGGCAGAACCATTTTAACTGGCACAAGTAAATTTTTTTATGAACAATGCATAAAACATTCACTGGTTCAAGGATGATGGTTATACAATGTTGCTTCTAACTCTATGGACAGTGGACATGCTATGACACCCAGCACTACACAGGCAGGAACATCACCAGATTTTGGTGGCAGCTAAACCAGTTAATGCAAATAACAAATCCAAAGGAATGGTAAATAGTACCTTGACATCATGCAGGTCAACATTGACTAATTGTAATAACCTATCATTTAGCATGAGCTCTACCTGAGAAAGAAATTTAAGAATGTTACATAAGGAATTAAAGAGAGGAACTACATGTATCACCAAAATCAATATGGTAAAATCATATCAAGCAAACTTATTGAGACAAAAGAATAAAAAACTGTTTCTTAGAAAGCAAGCAAAGAATAATCCAAACGTATTCTTGAAGATAGCTATGGATGAAATTATAGGGTAATGGAAGTCTATCATTGCACATAAAAATATAAAATATTGGAAGTAGAATATTAGACAGCATACAATCACCAAACAACTCACGAACATTGCACAGTGAATAGAGAATGTACATGCATGCAAATGTAAGAACATCATAAATTCTAAAATGTTTAATGAGTCAAAAAAGGAACAAATTTATGGTCAGAATGGGCACAGTAGACCAGTTAATACATTTTTAACCAAGTTTTGGAAATAAGTGACGATGGTGGGACTTCTAAAACCAAAAAACCACAATTATGAGATAAGGCAAATTGGTCATCAATTTAAGTAAGTTGGGTCTGCACTGCACATCCCAGTTTCTTTTGCAAACTTTTGGGGCTTCAGAATCTCTAACAGGCAGTTTTGGAATCGAGGAGAGAAAAGTAAATAAAGGATTTGATTAGGAAGGTTAAATTCAAAGAAGAGATGATATTTGAACAATGGCATGATTTCATAGAGAAACTTATAGAAATCTTATATAATTATATTTCTAGTATTAATAGTTTTATTTTATAATTATATTATGTTTTCTAAGATTTTTTTTTTTTTTCTTTTGATAAATAAACAAACTTTATCCGAAAAACATCAAGATGATGCAAAGAATACAAAAATTCAGTCCCCTAAGGGAAAATAATGCTAAGATATCAAATCCTCCACAAAATCTACAAAAGCCAAAACATCTGGATCAATCAAACCCGTAACCTAATTATATAACACCATGAGCAACTGCCTCTCCAGCCAAGGGATTGAATGAGACACCCCTCGGAAACCAAGCCTATTATGCTCCAACCAAATAAGCCACATTAAAGAGCGAGAAGCAATCATCCATGCCTTCCAACGTCTCCTCCTAACCTACCCCCAGCCCAACTTTGCAAAACTGCCAACACAGAACTTGGTTGCACCCAAACCAATCCAAAAGTTGCAACAATAAGCATCCAAAGCCGAGAAGTAAGTAGACAATGAACAAGCAAATGGTCCACCGACTCAGCGTCACCACAGCACAAACAGCACCAATTCATCAAGGTATGCCGACGTCTAACTAAATTGTCAATCATCAAAATACGTCCTAAAGCTGCCATCCAAACAAAAAAACTATCTTAGATGGCGAACCCGACACCCAGACACACTTCCAAGGGAACAAACCCGCATCATCATGAACAAGCGAGCCATAAAACGAAGACACGAAATGTTTTCTAGGATTTTTAGCTCAGGGGTATTTTGGTATTTTTCATATTTGCTGATATGGGCTATAGGGGTTGCCCATGGGTCATCTTGTGGGTCAAGTTATTTAATTGGGTATTATTTATATTTTTTATTTGGTCTTAAATTGGCTTTGGAAGTCAAAAAAATATTTTAGTTTCCTTTTTTGATTCTATTTCGTTTAGGAAGTCTCTTAATTCTATAAAAGCCATGTAATGCTTATAGTTTTATAGAATTAACATTTTAGAGAATTTCAAGAGCTTTTGAAGGTTATTTATGGACTGGGTAATGTAATCAAATCAACCCTAAGCGTGATGCTTAAGGGATTCTAGGAGTGATTCCTAGAATTATCTTCTTCTTTTCCTTTATTTCTTTCTAAAATTTCAGCACTTTCACAACCTAATTACTGTTCATGGGTACTGTTCACAGCAGCCAAACAGTCCCAAAATTCAGTCTTGCTTCTTATTACATTAAGCCCTAACCCTAATTCTTCCATACACCATTATAAGCCCTAAATTTCACATTACTTTTTAGCTTGAAGTCACAATAAAAACCCACAGAAATTCAGTTTTAAAGTCCTTACAGCGCTGTCCCTAATCATCCTACATCAAGATTACTTTAGATGGGAGAGAGGAAAAAAAGAGAAGGAAAAAAAAAAAAAAAAAACAAAGAGAACATGTTGTGTTTTCTCTCCTTATTTGGGATATAAGCGGGAGAGAAAAGATAGTGATTTTTTCTCTCCTATCTTGTTTGGTTAGACTACACAAGAGAAAAGAAAGAAATGGACTTATATTGTTCTACGCAAATAATCTCTAATGATGTTATTTCTTTTATTTATTTATTTATTTTTAGACGGATAGTTTGAATATTATGAAAAGCCAGCATTAGTTTTGTAACACCCCAAGTGTTACCATTAGCATGACATGTGCATATTATGTTCTATGCATGAATATCTAGAGTTATGTTTCTCTTTTGCTATGAGAGGGTATTTGAAAGTATGCTATATCACTCATTTTGAGAGACATGACTTGCTATGCTACATAAAGAATTAAATTCCTTATATTATGATATAACATGATCTAAGATTTGAAAGCATGAAATAGGGAAAGACTCTCTTGTGTATAATATGTTTATAAATGTTTTATATCCCTTAATTGAGGAGCTTAATTGTCATAGTCTAATATGCTTGACAAGTCTATACAACGTGTGAAAACCTACTCGCGATTAGTGCTCGGCCTCACCAGGTTCGCTCACACCCAAGCCTTGCTCGGCCAGTCGCTTGGCTCATTAGTAGCCTTGTCGAGCTAGTTATATCTCCCTACGCTCGCCTCTAGCTTACTCAACTCGCCAGCAGCCCTACCTAGTGAGATCTCCATGTTGAAGGACAGACGCTCCAACCTGATTACCTGGGCTAGAAGCAAGACCCAAGTGCCGCGCTTGGGACCATCAAAGGACCTATAGATGGGAGGCTAGAGCTTAAGGATCGCTACTCACTTACCGAGCTCGCCCTCGAGGACAAGGCAGGCTCGCACCAATCTTACAAAAAGAGGATCTTTGACCAAGACTTGACACCTCAATAATTGTATCCTAACTACCTCTAAACTACTCAGACATGTCCAGAAAGAGAAGTATCATACTTACCCCTAGTTTACATATGATACACCCCTCGAGGCCGGCATTAGAGGTTGCAGAGTTGACCCTGCTTCCCTACATTTTGCCTAGCAAAGGGGATCACGCCATGTGTACCCGATTGAGCTAGCTCCCAAAACAGGACACAACCAGCCTACCCGAAATAGGTATGTACACAAGCTACAATCACATGAAAAATCCACCAATATCCCTCCTATTTGCAAGAACCACTAACAGATTATGGAAGCTTCCAACCTAGGCTGTTGTATGCAAACTATTGCACATTTATGAGGTAGCAACCCCCAAAAGGAGACCCTCCATGTGACAATGGTACAAAATTCCCAGTCTGGAATTTATGCAGAGGACCGGAATCATAAACGCTACTGGATCTTTTGCGGCCTTTCCAGCGTCCTGACATTTAATCATGCTTACTTTGAGCTGGCAATATATTGCTTCCACACAAGCAGAAGAACATTTCTGAAGAAAAAACTAGTTCACAAGCAAAACAATATTAGTTAGAAGGAAAACTTAGAAATAGTTACATATCAAATTACCAACTTCAATGAGCTTCAAAAAAAAATCTTGCAGCACAAAGTGAGATGCACAATGGAGTCTTACACAACCACCCATTTACAATAAAATAGCATCAACATTCCTTCAGCAATACCATTCAAGTAGCAATCTTCCTTAGTGCAATCTGAAGGAATATGCTTATAACAAGCAAGAGCAGGCTATTGCAAGAAAAAAGTAGAATTAAATGTGATGTGGTAACAAAAGCAAGAAAGTTGCTACCTGTGATCGAAGAACTTCCTTGTAAGTTCCAATTTCTCTCAAAGCAATTGCAAATTTGGTCATCACGGGACCTGAGAAAACAAAATGAAATGTTATACTAAGTATAAACCGCCACAAAGACATGTAGAGTTATTTACGATATTGTTGAGTTAGCTTTAGTCCTGCCCAAGCTTGGCTTCATAAGCATTAAGGCTTGAGCTCAGCATGTTTAGGCTGGTGAATGAGCTTGAACAAGCTCTTAACAGGTTGCATGCTGCATGCATATCCCTTTAATAACAACCCCTTTTGTGTCTCACTTCCCTTGCAGAACCCATGGCCACTCTGTTTGGAAAGTTTGTTAGATACAGTTGTAGTTTTCAAAATGCTCAACAAATATCGTAAATAACTCTACACAAGCTCTTAACAGGTTGCAATGGAGCTGCATGCATCCATTTATAAACCACCCCTTTTGTATCCCATTTCCTTCACAGAACCTAAGGCCACTCTGTTTGGAAAGTTTGCTAGATACAGTCTTAGTTTTCAAAATACTCCTTGATATGCCCAAGTTGATAGGATGCAAATCATCATATTTGTCTACACTTACTAACAAAATAAAATTTCAACTCCAACTGAATTCAATGAATTCATGCCCTTTAAAACCAGTGAATGTTTGATAGACCTAGAAGCAGTATTCACTGCCCTTACGAAGAAGATACTAATGAAATATGCTGAGATGAGCCTATTCTTTTACCAAAGCAAGTTCATCAAAGATGGGTCGAAAAAGGTTCGAGCTTAATTCAAGCTCAAACATGATTTAAGATATCTAGCCAAAATTGAACAACGCAGCACTAGCTTGGCTAGCTCTTCATGTTTAGGCCTTCCAAAGTAAAAGGACAATTAGCATGCACAGAAAAATCAAGACATGACAGATAGAAACAACAACTATCCAATTTTGAACATAGACTAGTATATGCCCCTGGTGGTTCTGTTGCTCAACGATAGATCCGGACTGAAATGGTAAGACATTGCCACAAAAACTTCACACGTAAATGAGCCACCAGAATCATAATTAAGGGTAAGTCTTTCATCCCCCATTATTTCCAAGTTAATGAGATAAGATTGCTCAATTGATGAAGCATTTGTTTGTCTTATGTAATAAATTACATACTGACATAATTTCACGACCAATGATAACCATCTGCACCCTCCAAATGCATGGGAGAAGAAACGGCTCAAAGAATCAATTTTTAACCGTCTTATCATGGAAAAAACCCTATTCTGATGAGGGAGATTCAAACAAATATACCTCCAAAAGAAGCACAAATCGGGTCATTTTGCCCCCCAAAACTTTCAAGAGCACTTGCAAACGCGATGTCCCTGTCATATCCTTCTCCAAGCCCATCTCTGTAAGTTTGAAATGAGAAATGAGAAATGAAGCATATGCTTAAAACAACAGAAGGCCATTGAAAAAACAAATAATTCATGGTAGAAATTTAAGGTAAACTGGAAACTATTTTAAAAGCTTTAAGCAATTTTAGATAACAGTAAAGTTTAAAAAGAAAATGAAAAAAATACTTAAATCACTACTTTCACCTACTCTCTGAAAGGATATCATAAGTTCCAATAACAAAAGTAAGGGAAATTGATTGATACCACCCAAGAAATTCTCATTTTGTCATATCGAAACGTTAACAGATGAATATGTGGAGCTTTTTTTAGCTAATTTTGAGTTTAAAACCTAATTGTGTAGAAGCATAGACTTCATAGAATATTTCATCACTTTGTAAACTAACAAACTGACAAAAATTGGATTACACAATTAGGAAAAACAAAAAAACAAAACAAAGCATCCAACAAGAAGAGTTTAACTCAATAAACGAAGAAGAAGCTTCCAATAAGAACAAAAATCCAAATATAACATGTAAAAAATACTCTATCTAAGAGCACAAAAAATTAGCAAACCTAAAATTATGTGAGCATATACAATACCCACTCATAAATCAGAAATATAGTGCTAAGAGATTGGCAACAAATTAGTAGTTGATTCACATCTTAGGAATCAATCTTACAGAGTACATATTAATTAGGAACCCATATGTTGGATCTGGGAGATGATCGACTTTGAGATCCTTCTCGAGGATCAATAAACATGCACTCCAAGACCTACACATGCATGCGCACGCACACAAAGACACACAAGAACTACTATGAAAGACTTAAGTTCCCCAGGAAAAAAATAATCCAAAGAAAAGACCATGAATACCAACAAGTATCCCATTGGAAGATTTGCCTAGCTCAACTTACAAGGCAATTATCTTTCTCCATCTATACCTCCAATAGTCTAGCATGGAAGTTGAATGGCATTGTCACTAAATTCATGCAAGTCTAACTCATAATATCAGAATGCATAGGCATTAGCTAGCACTCTTTTTTCTAATTTAAGTGCATATAAATCAGGAAAGTCTAATTGAATAGTTCATCCCCAAATTACTCAACATGAGAAAACACAACACTCTCTCTAAATCCAATGAACGCTCTCCTTTCAAAAACCGAATAGTAACTTACAGATAATTCTCCAAAGGCCAAATCCAGCACTATCAACTTCAGCTTATAGCCAACCTGACTCATATTATCCATCTGTTACAGGTGCAAAGAGCATAAGGGCCATTTAAAAGGAAGATGCAGCCCAATCCACTTATTGATGTTTGGAAATTACAAATCACAATAGGAAATTGCAGATTCAATTATAATCTATTTCCCTATCTCAAATATTTCATTTATTTATTAATTTCAGGGTTTAACAACAATCCATTTGTTTTGAAATAAGGGTTCTACATATCTAATTTCTTTTTTAGATCAGATTTTCAGAGTGAGTTCAATTTTGTTTGGAAAATGAGGATGATGAAGAGGTGAGAAGAAGAGGAAAAAAGAGATATAAGAAAGTTTAATAACACTGTCATATAATTGTAGTTTCTTTGTTTGAAATTCCATATTGTTCTTAAATTTTCTACATATTAAATTCAAACTCTGACATCTATCCTTACCTAAGAAAAGTATATTAACACTGTCATATAATTGTTAAATAGATACAGACATATCAAGTGCATGAAGACATGATATCAGTGTTCAAACATAATCATGCTTTCAAGGGGCTCCTATTGTCCCATTTTGAGTAAATTCAACAATTTGCAAACCTCATACTGTCAACCCCACCAGGCTCTCTAACGCTTAATATCACCTTGTGGCAACCATTAGGGGGTACTATAAGAATTCTACCTAACCACTACATTGTATCCAATGCCACCGATCCAATTAGAAAAACCTAAAATTCAACGCAAAATTCTCCAGATTCTTGTTTATATGGCCTGAGTCCCTCACTAAAAATTTTACCATAACTCTCAGTTACTAAAGTAACAACTCTTCAGGCTTGGAAGTGACTATGAATAATATACTAGGCATGAGAGAAGAGTATTACTATCAACTTCTCCTTATACTAAGTCATGATAACAATAAGCTTGAGTTTTTAGGTAAACCTGCCCAACCTGACCCTCAATTTTAAAGTGTTGTCACTTAAAATGTAAATCTCCTCAAGTAGCCTTGCTTAAAGAAAAATTAATCCCATATTTGCAACCAAAGTGGTAACAACGTGAGTTCACAAAGGCTTTAAGGATTTTATCAACTTTCAATGTGGAGGGACAATGATACGGCGGAGGGTGATTCGATTGGTGGAGGTGGAGTGGGTAGTTCCTTCTTCTTGTGTTCATTTGTTTTGTGTTGATCTAAGAGGTTTTGGTTCAAGTGACAAAGCTCGGGATCTTTGCAATTGTGTTGCGTGTTCGGTTTTGTGGGTCATATGGTTAAAAGGGGATGATAGAATCTTTGAACGGAAAAGTGATTATTTGGAGGGATTATGGGAGAAGATTCACTACTTGGCTTCATTTTGGGTTTCAATATCTCCTTCGTTTAAAGGAAATTCCCTTATTTTTTTATTTCTAGAGATTGGAAGGTTTTTCGTAGATCACGATATTTTTCTTTTGTTTTTTCTTTGCTGGGGACTTCTTGTCCTTATGGTTTCCTTTTTATTGTTATTTTTGTATTCCATGTTCTTCCTTTTTTATTAATGAATTTTTTTTCTCATTGATAAAAAAAAAAAAATTATGGTGGGACAATGATATCATGAACCCACCAAGTGGAGATCATATTATTAAAGTCAGACAGAATCACTACCATCCTAATGCTAATTTGTATCATGGATGGTGGAACATATTAAAATAAACTTTTCCACCTTCGAACTCTAAAATAATAGTATATAGCTTCCCTTTAAAAGAATTAATGATGTAGCATAGAAGGAATGACAGTAGAGAAGAAGAACAAAGTATAGACAAGAAGATAAGTGAATAAAGAAAGAAAGTAGAGGGAAGGAGGAAACAATGAACCAATCCCAAATCAAAAAACTCAACTAATCAATATCTAAGCCAAGTTTGCAAAACCTATTACATATCATCCTAGGAAACCTCAGTAATAGTTGCCAAAAAAAAAAAAACTACAATAAATCCTAATAAAACCCAATAAATCAAAAATCAGAAAATAATGCTAAAGCAAATCCCTAAACTTCAAGTTAACTGCATCCAATACTTTCACGATCTCCATCAATTATCTAGGTTCCCTCACAAATCTCTTACTCGGCATTTTGATTTAACATATGGTGACACCTGCAGCTCCACGCATACCATGCGAAGTATGATAAAAGATTTTAAATTTTTAAATCCTAGCAGGTATGAGTTGCAACAAGTGACAGCTTCCCAGTATTGCAACCTGATTATATTTTCAATTTATCCCACCCTATCCCCCTGCAGGTTGAGACAACTTTGAGACTTGGTACATGTCTCCCATGGCAAATTGGGGAAAGGGTACTCCATCCAAAACCTAAGTCATTGCCATCCTTAACCCAATAATGCTACATTCATTAAAGCCTATAGTCAAGCTTCGACTCAATAAAAACTTAACAAACCTGTTTTTTTTTTCTTTTTCTATTGGCACCGGGGTGTCCATATCAAAACCCTGACTAATCCCCAGAGGTGCATAGGCCCTCGGTAAGGAATTTTCCGCAAGTGCACCACGGTTAATTCAAGGGTTTTCCCCCACTCCGATGGCCCCAATTAATTGTTAACACCTAACAGGTTTCGATCTTTGAACCTTGGAAGGAACACACCCCCAAGACTCTTTCCACCAGGCCAACCCCTTGGGCTTAACAAACCTGTTTTTCACTTATTAAACGATTCAGTTTTAAGTGATAAATTAGGTTATAAAACACCACCTTAGTGTACAATTGAATGGCAGCATGTTTTACAACACTAATATATAAAAATTTTAGTTCTCCCCAAATTAGCTAGTGCTTCACAAGGATAGATATGGAGTTTTATAAATATCAAGGCTATTACCGTAAATTTGTTGCATATTCAAGGATCGTTCTCCCCAAATTAGTTGTGTGAACAATTGGGTTCGTTGCATCCCTATACATCTCTACTACACTAATAAGTTCTTCTCATTGTTCTAATAAAAGGAAATATTGTAGAAAGGATGAATTAGCATTATTATAAATTGCATATTTGCAGATTTTCTAGAAAAATCAAAATCTAACAAAAATTAAAAATTATCAATACCATTTTACTTTGAAGATTATCATTGAGTCCTATCAAGTTCTAATATAGACAACTAAAAGTCCTACTTTTATAAGTTGGTCCCAAAAAATTCAATTCTCCGCAATTGTATATTTTATTCCAGTTTTACCCTTCTTAAAATATGAACCACAAAATTTCATAAATATATTTATTTAAAATTTTATAATAAAAACATTTTTAATTGTTGAAATTAATTAAATTTTTATTAAAAAGGTACAAATTTAAGATTCATCAACTATCTCGCACATTGAGAAATATATGCATAGCACTATCGATGAAAATTTAATAAAATTTTGTCATTTTGGATTGTTTACCATACCCCAAAAAAAAAAAAAAATTCATAGCTTCAAATCTTATGCCAAAATACTTTCGATCCAGTTTTAGTTTATGATTTTGATTAATATAATATTCATAATTTGTACAATTAAAATATATATAATTTTAAGTAAATTAAAATTATTTATGAAATTATTCACATTAAATGACAATGGTAAAATTAGGATAAGGTTCACCATTATTTGGGGAACATTTTATGAAAAAATAGGACTTAGTTGTCCACAATGAAACTTTATAGGACTCAATGATAATCTTGAGTGCAAAATAGGACTTATTGATAATTTTTCCAAAAATGTATCAATCATCTAAAAGCACCACCTACACCAAAATAAAAATAAAAATCATAAATTGGTGCAAAATAGGACTTATTGATAATTTTTCCAAAAATGTATCATTATCTAAAAGCACCAACTACACCAAAATAAAAATAAATAAAAATCATAAATTAGAAATGAAATGGAATCATGACAATATAAATACTAGAACAACCTTATAATTCCAACATAAAAAGTGAATATGAACAATTATTAATTGATGGAACCACTCTTTTCAAAAGGAGGTCCAAAGTAAAATTGTTGGTGTCTACAAAGATAAACATGTAGACTTACGTGTACTTTCGGCATCCTTTACAAAATTTTGCAGTTCTCTCCCTAAACATATCAGCAACTTCTTCCAAACCTTGGATCTGTTTCACCAATAATTTGACATTAAGCGTTACATCTTCAACCAAACTTCAACATAAATACAATACACCATCATATCCAACTTAAGTACTCGAACCTTTAAATTTTGCAAGCCATAAGAGTATGTATCTTAAACTTCTAAAAATCAACCAACAACAAAAAAGAGCATTCCAAAGGACAAAAAGAGAAAGGATCAAACAACAAGCAAGCCTACAAACGAACCAAATTGTTCATGAATAGCTCGAGCATGGCTCATTTGTTCATTCAAACTCGTTTGATTACGTATGTGAACAAGCTCAAGAAGAGACTAGTTCAAGTCAACCAAGCTTGGCTCGATTATATATGTACAAGATTTATATAGTAGTTTGGGTTCTTTACCATTATACCCCTTTGGCTTCATAAATATACATATATATATATACAAAAGAAATGATGGGTACAACAGGCCTTCACATCAAAAAATATTTAATGCACTTCTACCTCCACCACAACTAGCATACACTTTTAATAGTGGTGAGACAGCTTATGCAATTCTGTACTAGCAATGTGGCATAAGAACTCCATGGCTTGGTCACAACCATCAGCATACACTTTTATATACATTGGGATGCTTAATGATTTTCGATTATGGCAATGTGGGACAAATGTCTTACACATATGGTAACAAGGTTATTTCTGTATATTTTTTACCCATCCCACATTGGTCCTCAACGATTCAATGGCTACAATGATAATTCTATGAGATGCCAAAACGATTCCTAAATGTTTGACTTTGCACCTGATGTTAGCTACAATAGTAAAAATAACTATTAGATACAAGCCCACTCAAGACAAGATCGGGCGCAACTAAAATCCAACGAGCTGAGCTCGAGCTTGGTTGGTCTATAGCTTGACTTGAACTCAAGCAGAGATCAAACACTCTTGAAATAGACCAAGCCAAGCTCGAACTCTTGAAATAGACCAAGCCGAGCTCGAACACTTCAATACTCAACTCAGCTCATCTCGGCTCATTGTAGTCCTAACAACAGCCCGATGAAAAATAATGCCCAAAGAGTGTGAATCCCAAGGTATTTTTTACACATTTCTAGGAACTTTTATGTATTTCTAAACACTTTTCACACATATCCATGCAATTTTCTCACACCCATCATGACAACCTCTAATTAGCATTTCCCAAAGAAAAATATAACATATATATATATTAGTAGTCAATCAAGCCGTCTTCTCATCTAAGAAGTGTGCAAGAATATGGGTATCATTGCCTTTTTGTCATCATGTTGCCAAAGTCGGACACCTTAGATTTTCATATTCAGTTGAAATAGATTCACAACTTTATGTCCACGTAAAGTGCATTTAAGTTGTAGAAGGTTGCAAGTCATTGCAGTTTTCATTTAAAATACTTGTAATGCTCTTCTAAATCATTTTATTCAAACAGTATCTGGAATCATATTTCCTATAAATCTTAACTTTCTTCCAAACTTTCCATGTAGAAAGGACTTCAAGGCATCCCTCAATATCAATGTTAGAATAACAATTATCTCAAAATCTTAAGGTGGCGTTTGGTAACATTTACGTTTTTGGTTTATGTTTATGAAAAAATTGTAAACTAGTTTTTGTTTATTTTTTGAAAAATAAAAACTACAAACACGTTTTGTTTGAACAAAATATTTTTTAAAAAAAAATTAAAACAAAAACTCAAAAACATGTTTGTTCATATTAATGCATAAAATGTTTATTTTGTTTTTTAATTATTTATGACACAAATTCCATGCTATTGTATAGTATAAACACCAATTGGATCCTCCAACAACAATAAATACACCAAGTTCAACCAAAAATAAAATTCAAAATCGATCTACCCGCGAACATAGTGCCGGCGCTAAGCAACACATCGAGTTGGTTGAGATCGATGTTGCCGAGAATCAACAGCCCCAATTTCTTCTTCAACAAGATCTTACACACACTCTTTATCGCCCACAGAGAGAACATCGCCTCCTCCGATTTGGCGATGTTCCACTAAAGCATCTTCACTATCTCTCCTCTCTCTTCTCTCTTCAATTTCCCACAATTCTAATTTTAGGGTTTCTATCTGCAAATTAGGGTTTTGCGAAACACAACCTCAACTTGCTCAAGATGGAAGCTCGCACCTCCATCCAAGCAGACAAAGGGGAGAGAGAGAGAGAGAGAGAGAGAGAGAGACTGATCTCGTTCAAGAGATGAAATTATGAATGTATGTGGCTCGAATTTTTAAAGAGAGAGAAGAGAGATACCTGGCTGCTATTGATGATGAGTTGTTATTGATGATGGAGAGAGAGAGAGACGAGATACAGAGTAATACATTTTTTACCATTGATGAACAAATAATATATTACCGTTGAAATACATATGGATAGGAGTGTCTCTGCCTAGTTTCGAACTCCAACCCAAGTCAAATGGTCCAATATTTTTTGTACCTTCCGTGTTTTGAGTTTACAAATTTGGTTTTTAAAACACAAAAACATCTTTTTTGTGTTTATGTTTTTCAGCCTTATTTATAAACTGAGACTAACTACTTATAAAGCAAAAAAATTACCAAACAAGTTTTTATGCTAGTTTTTAAAATTTTTGTAAGTATAAATAGAAAACTTAAAACAAAATGGTTACCAAACAAACCTTAAGATGTTAAAAAATTGATCCAACATTGTATTTCAAGCTATCTAATAGCTGGCACTCCCTCACATGTAACCTGAAATTGTATCTCAAGCTATCTAATAAGCCAAAAGTTACCAAGTGGAATAATTAGTTCAATTCGCCAATTCCCATAAATCATGCACATACCATTCACACAATACTACAATAAATAAATCAAGATAATAGACACAATGATATATGTGAAAAACTCTTGGGAACATACATTGTTGGGCTCATTTCCCAACAACTTAAGATTTTGAGACAAATGGATCTAACATGGTATCAGAGCTCAAGTTGAGGGCCATCTTGGTTACAAATCTCTTTATTTGCATTTTGCTACTTCTTCTCTCTATGTATGTGATGTGGAACGTTCATGCATACTCATGGAGACTTTATTTACAATTTTATAATTTTATGCACTTTGTATTTTATTTATTTTCTTCTTTCAATTATAGTATAATTGGAAATTTTATAAATGTCTAGTTTCCTATTTTATTCAGATTTTAGCTTCCTTTTTATCTTCGGCTTTAGTATCTTATTTCAACTAGAGTTAATCGTCTATACAATATTAGGTTTTGCAATTTATTATGGAGAATTGATTAATTTTTTGAGTTGATAAGGTTGTGCCCTTGTGTGATTAGGGTTGTGACCCCTATGTTCTTCCGCTCTCCCCTTGCTCTCTTCTTTCTCTCTCTTGGTTCTACATCAATTTGGTATCATATCCTAAAATCGATTCAAAAAAAGAAAATCAATCCATCTAGCATCATTCGATCCACCACTCTATTGTACATGTTCATGAAATATATATATATATCAATCCTCCATTATTGTTGTCTTAGCAATTTTGCACCACCGTTGTAGTTGGCACCATCCATACCCCTTCGCATCGCAATACCTAGATCTTCCCCTTGTCAACTGCAGATCACTAACAAGAATTGATTGCAACTGTTGTGTTGTATTTTGGTTGGAGTTGTGTCGTATTGGAGGCTAAGGTTTCAGTCATAAAACACTAGTGTGAAGATGCTAGAATATAAGGTAATCCCTTGCCCTGATGTGAACAACAGCATCCATAACTCCATTTTGCAACAACAATGTCCTTCCTCTCCCAAACCATATACGAATGTCAATGAAACTAAACAAGAATGGAAGCCTTAGAGAATGCGGGATAAAAGACATAGAATGGATAGGAATATTAAAGATGGAAGAAAAAAAGGAAAGAGTAGATCCATATCAAAGGAGCAACCTATTGATGTGAAGGGTTGCAAGCTAAAAAGCATGGATACGGAACTAGTGATTTTCAAAAAATTAGGATACCGACACAGCAAGAATATAGGAAACAGATATATTTTTATATATTATATTCACTATGCATCATAGTTCTAAATATCGGCCGGTACGGTACGTACCGGCCGATTCGTACCGGAAAATCATATCACCGATTTGGATATCGACCGGTATACCGGTGAGAATGAAATTCACAGCCGTACCGGCCGAGTCCCGGTACATAGCGGCCCAAATCCAATACATGCGACGATACAGTCCGATACAGATTTGTTGTGCTATTATTGTGCTCTATTTTTTTTTTGTTGTTGTTGTGCTCGATTTCTGGTCTCTCTCTTTTTTTTCTTTTTTTCTTTTTGTCGATCTAAAGCTGAAATGTTTGTCTGGGTTGGCCAGATTCTGCAGCTTCTAGTTAGCGTTTTTACAGAGAGAGAGAGGGGGATAGGTGGTATGGGTGTCTAGCTTCCGGTCAGCGTCTTGCAGGCTTGTACTATGGTATGGGTGTCTGAGGTTGGAATGGATAAGAAGAGAGAGATAATTAGGTACATGGAGGTGCATTGGGAGTCTAAGATTGAAATGGATAGGAAGGGAGAGGTACTTAGGTACATGGAGGTGCGTGTGTTTATGGTGGATTTGTAGATTGTAATTGTTAGATTTTTATTTTTTTTTTTTTCTTCTATTTATTTGTTTATACACCTACACCTCTATTTATATTAATATTTTTATTTTTATTTTTTTTCTCAGTACAAGAAAAATAAATAATCAAATTAATTTTTTTATTAAAAGTTTAATATATGTCAAAAAAAAGTTTGAGACTAAAATAAATACATATCATTTAGTTGAAAATGAGTCAAAAATGCTCCTACATATCAACATTTTGATTAAAATGTAACAAATTAAGGCTAAAAGAGTCAAAAAAATGCATAAAATTTAGTTTTAGAGGGATTGCTAATATTTTTAAAATTTTAGGGTCGCGACACCCGATTCCTGATTCGTACCAGCCGATACTACCGATACCGATACTCCGCGATCGATACCGTTACGTTATCCGATACCGCGATTTAGAACTATGCTATGCATATGAATATAAATTTAGGGCGCACACATTTGAGAGGCTATGATATATATGAGGGATGTATTTTTATTTTAATTTATTTTTATTTTCATTTTCTCCCTCTTTATATCTATATATTTTACTTTGACCCCAAATTAGCTTTCTCAAATTATATTGTACACAAAAAAAAAAAAAACTCACAAAGGCGTCTTGATGCGTATCCAACGCAAGACACACATGTCTATGTAGTGTCCCCAACATGCCCCCACAAAAATAATAATTGAAAATTTTGACACACAACATGGCATGTCAAACACGTGGACATGCATGTCCACATTGTGTTGTTACGGACACGGTTGGACATGGACAAAGCACCCATCTTGGAGTGTCCATGCTTCTTAGGTTGCAAGGCTTCTAGTAGCACCAATATTTGATGTCCTCGACTCATGTAAAAAATATCTAGCAAATGAGTGTCCATCAAGGACAGTGGCTAACGAAGGAATGTTCTCCAACTAGCAATGCAAAAATGGGTAAAGAGCGAGAATACACTCCATCAAATAATGCGAACATGAAAGAGTGCAAATAAGGTTAACTAACAGAAGGCTACAGGGGATAAGATCACATTCTCTACATCATAAAAGAAGCCTAGGCAAAAATATCTTGAGCAAGGTTGGGAAGCATAAGCCCTTTAGTTTCTCCAGTTCCCTGCCTTCTCAGGTTGTGAGAGGATGCTTTTATTTTGATTTGATGAGTAGCCTCTTGGGTTGTGGGGATATGTTTCGGAGGCTAGGGCCTAGTTGTTCTTGCCTTCTTTGGTGAATGTGGCGCTCAGGGTATCTCTTTGTGGACCCTTGAGGATTGTGTCTTGAGCTTCATTGTATGCCTTTCATTTTGGATAATAAAAGCTAACTTACCAAAAAAACAAGTCCGAAATTGGCCTGGTTGTTCTTGCCTTCTTTGGTGAATGTGGCCCTCAGGGTATCTCACTGTGGACCCTTCGGGATTGTGTCTTGAGCTTCATTGTATGTCTTTCTTTTTGGATAATAAAAGCTAACTTACTAGTCTGACTACCCCGGCAACATCTAAGCTACTTACCTTAGTGGCCCCCGTAATTGAAACATAAATCATCACATTTTACCAAACTTATGACTTTAAAATGTTGACACAATATTTCTTAGTTTTATATTTCTAAAACAACTTTTCAGATTAGATTATTTCCTTTCAAAATGGCCTATCCCAAAATGCAACATTTTAGTGTCAAGTTAGGTAGGAGTTCCAAGGATGAGGTGACATGTAGAGAAAAGTTGTATGTGTAGTTAGTTAGGGACTTGCGTAGTTGGAAATAAATAATCAACTGTGAAGTGAGTAAATTATAGAAATGACTAGTAGTGTAGTAATAATCAAGAAGCAAACAAATGGGTAATTGGTTGGACAAATAAATTATAAATTTCCATGTAACATTTGATAGCGAATTTAGGATTTGAAGAGGATGTACGTACCTGTTGGCGGAACATAGGGGAATCGTCGAGTTTGGCAAAAGCAAACTTGCTTTCCTGTTGGCGAAACAAGGCGGATTCGACCAACTCCTCGAAATGCATGTTTAATTCCTGCATCTGATCCAAATCAAAATAGAAAACGCAATACCTGTGGCTGTTTCTCCAACTGCAATGTCAGCGAATTGGCTTAGAAAACCCTAAATTGTGCGTGGAATGGAATGTGATCGATGGAGTTGGAGGGAGATCACAGGAGGAGAAAGAGATGTATTGGTAGTCTGTTGTTGGGGTTGGATTGGATGGGAAAAAGACCGGAAATGGAGGAGCAGAGGGGGCATGGTTTTTTGTTGGAGCTGAATATAGGCCTCTTCTTGCGAATCAATTTTCATGCTTCTCTCTCTCACTGAAACTAAAATTAGACACCTCTCTCTCTCTCTCTCTCTCTCTCTCTCTCTCTCGCTTCTTCTCACTTCCGTGCGCGCGAAAACCTTGCTACCCATGCACCAACGTCAAACCTTCGGACACCCAACAACACAACTTAAAGGGATAAATTACAAAAGCACTCGATTTACTTAAATTATAAATTATTTTTATGTCTGATTTTTAATTTCATAACAAATAATTTTTTTTATTAATTAATTTAATAGTTTATTAATAATATTAAAATTTTATTTCAATTAATAATTCAGATAATTTTATTATTGTATATATGAATAGTTAAGAATTTCACTTTTTCAATTAATTCTATTAAATAAAAAAATTCTGACAGTGAGGTATTTATAATTTTTCAAATCACAATGGACAATTTATATTTTAAGCAAACCTAAGAAAGTGTATTTGTAATTTACCCTAACATAAATAGTCTCTCCCCTCCGTCCCAAAATATTAATTTCTTATTTTATTTTTTATTATCTTAAAATATTAGTCATTTTTTCACAAAAAGTGATTCTATTTACAAACTAGCAATATTTTCAATATATATCATTAATAAATTAAATTTATATTTTAATAATATCCTTTAATAAAATGATCATTAAAAATAATATGAGGTGTATTCTGTCCATTTAAAATTTTCATATTTAAAAATACAAAATACTCTTCACACGCCATCATCCATATAGAATCATTCATATATGGTGTGTAAATGGAATCACCCTTTCAAAAATCAAGTACTAAAACAATATGAATTTTTTATTTTACTCTTTTTTTAAATTCATTGATATTAATAGGGAAAATTAGTCTAAAGTCGCTCTTCCAATTTTAGTAATGGAAAAGATCCATAATATTATTTTATGATGTCTAAGGTCCCTCAACCTCACACCCATGTATTACAGAGAAATTTGGTATAAGCTTGAAACCTTCACATCTCTCTATCTCTCTTCTCTCTCTCAGACTTACGCCTCACCTCTTCTCTCTCTTCGCTGCTCTGCTCTTTCTTTCGTCGATCTAGCTCGATCAATTCAAGAAGCGCTATGTCAAGAACTCCTCAACTTCGGCGAGCTATCATCCCGAATTGCAACCTCAATTGTTGACTTTTGACTTCACGAAACCTAATTTGCTCAACTCAAACCCTAAGAGCAGCGAGATCACGAAGGAGACCTTCAGTATATCGCAGCCGATGTCGTCGGCAAACTCGTCATTCGTGTCATCATTGATTCAACACGCATTGCACTAGGTAGGAAGATGTGAAGTATTGCCACTCGTAGTCGTATTTTTATTTTGTAGTTTTTCTATTCCTGGGTGCTTCATCGTGAAGTAACCTCCTTAGCTATTATATGTAGGGCTGTAATCTTTGTTTTGGGGAGGTTTTGAGAAATTGAAATATCAGATTTTGGTATTTTGTTTTAGCATTGGTTTGCTACTTCCTAGGACTTTGTTTTATGCCCCATAGTTCGTAAGATTTGAGCCTGTTTGCTGGATTTTGCAGAATCCAGTCTTAAAATTTGATTCTTTCATATTTTGGCCATGATCCAAGTGTTAATTGGGTTCATCTTTGATTGTAGTTGTTGGAGCCTCCAACCAAACTACGTCACTAGTATTTCACATTTTTATTATTTAGTCCAATCAATATGTACTTGATAGTTCCAACTGACTGCCTAAAATCCTTATAAATGTTGGATTTGAAGAGGAAAGAAAGAAGAGAACAAGGATAAAAAGAGAGAGAAAAATGGTCTGCGTGGATTGAGCCAAATTAGAGTGTTCCAGAGTCCAGCAGAAGGGGGTTGTAGAGAGAGAAGGTGGAGAGTCCAGAGAAATTTCCTTTATCCCATGTAAGCTCAATCTCATTGTTTATGATTTCTATGAGCATTTGAGAATCCAATAAGATTTGAGCTTGAACAGCTTTTTTATATTTGAATCAAAGAAAATTTTTCTCTAGTTTGGTCTAGAGAAAATTCAGTCCAAACCAGAGATGGACCAACCTAATTTTCTCTGAAGTAGAGCACTAGAAACCAAATAATTTCTCTGGACCAAACCAGAGAATTTCTCTGGACCAACCCAATTTTCTCTACAGAGCACTAGTTCAACCCAGAGAATTTCTCTAGACCAACCCAATTTTCTCTGCAGAGCACTAGTTCAACCTAGAGAATTTCTCTGGACCAACCCAATTTTCTCTGAAGCAGAGCACTAGTTCAATCTAGAGAAAATTTAGTCCAAATCAAAGAATTTCTCTGGACCAACCCAATTTTCTCTGAAATAGAGTACTAGTCCTTATTGTTGTCCAGAGAAATTTGGAGTTTTTTCTGTGATGTGTCCAGAGAAATTTGGAATTTTTTTTGTGATTTGTCCAGAGAAATTCTCTGGATCGAATTTTCTCTAGATTGATGTTGAGGGACCTTAGACATCATGAAAATATTGAGTGTCCTTTATGCTATAAAATCTTAATACCAGGGACCTTAAAAAAAATTCCCCATATTAATATACAAAAAAATATGGCATGTACCCTTTGGCACCCAAAGATTTCTCCTTGTTGAAAAAGAAATATTAAGGGTAATTTAGATCTTAGGTCTAATTTTTTATCATTTGGGTTATTAAGCCCAAACTCTAATTATTTTAGACCAAAAGGACATAATTTGTCCTAAATGACATTTTCTGTTGAAATTAATATATCTGTTTTTCTATTGAAATCACTTTATATCTTGAAATCATTCAATTTATCTATCTGTTGAAATTCACTAAGCCTATTTTCCAATCTGTTGAAATTCACAAAGTAACTTATCTATTGAAATGTTGCACATGACACATGTCACTCATTCGACACTCTATCTATTGAATATTACACATTTTTTTACCTTACAACTACCATCTATTGCTGCTGGCACTGACGAAATTTTTCAGCAACTTTTTCAGTATGTCTTTATCACCAAATAAGATTTTCTCTTAAATCTAATGCCTTATACACTCTTGAGAGTGGACTTTTCACCAACTTTCTCATTATTTATTAAATCAATATGTTTTGTTTCTCATTAATTTAATATTATTATAAACTCTATTGTAAATTAAAATTACTCATTATTACGTGATAATACCATAACATTTAATATTTCTTTTCTGCCTGGATATTATTTTTCTTTTCTTTTTTTAGCTATTGCATCCCTAAAATTACACTTTGAAACCTACTATCAAAACATAAAGTTATTATAATTTTATTCTATATCAAAATTTCATTTTCTCTGTCATTCTTAACTTTCCAAACCTAATCCTAATCTGTAACACCTCAGATTAATTAACATAAAACCCAACTCATTGTCACGACCCAAACCCGGCCCTATGGGTTTAGCACCGTAACTGGCCAGTAATCCGAGATTACCGAAGGCCTACTGAACAGTAATACAGTTAAACAGAGTACAGGGCCTGTCGGAAGCCAATACAGTAAGTAACTAGTGTCCATTGAGCTGTGAAAATCTGTATGCCAAAAACATTTTTCATGCATTTATACAGTTCAAAACAGTACAGTCTATACAATCATTTACAGTCAGTCAGTACAGGGATCAAGTCCCTTGACAACAGTGCAGCAAGAGAGATAACAGTCTAAACAGTAACACCAAACAGTAGGGAGACAAGTGGGGAAACAAAAAGCACCCCAAGCCATGGAATGGCGTCTCGGAACCTCGCAGTGAGGCACATAGGCTGGCTTGACAAAACTGGGGACTAACCCACGCTCCTAGCTCCGGTCTGGCTGCTGAGAACCTACATATATATATAAACAGTGAGCTAAAGCCCAGTGAATAACATAAAGCGTAAAGAGGTTATGAATGAATGTCCTTACAGTAATGAAAACGGTTCATTAAACAGTATTTCAGTCTTTCAGTATTTCAGTCAATCAGTCATATGTGGTACACCCATTAGCCTATAAACAGTAGGTCCAAAAGGACCGGGTCTTAACAGACCCAACAGTAATGATGGCCATCAATCAGTAAACAGTATGGTTCCACAAGGGAACCGACAGAGCTCTGTAACAGTAACGGTAAACAGTGAGTGCTAAGGATGCCACAATACAGTTCAGAATACAGGATATACATTCATTCAGTAAATAATATCAGTTCAATAAACAGTTCAGTTCAGTATTCAAAAGATAACCATTTTGAACATATCTTTACACAATCGTTACTCACAGAGATTGGGCTACAGTATGCTAGAGCGCGTCCCCGAGTGCCAACCCTAAACAGTTAACAAATTGAACACACTCTAAGTTTAACAGTTGGGGAAGTACAATAATTAACTTCCTATTATGCCTCGGTGTGTTCTACATCTATATCCTCATTAAGATGTCTTAAACTAGGCCTAAGAATGCCTAGGATGGGATGAGGATGCAAAGATGCGCATGGAACACAATTGCAGAATTTTCAGTGAAACAGAGTCCCGCTCGAGCGCAGGTTTCCCCGCTCGAGCGGACAAGCAAACAAAGGTACCCGCTCGAGCACAACATCCCCGCTCGAGCGGACCAAAAAGTACTGGATAGGTGAAATCTCCGCTCGACGCCCGCTCGAGCGTGTCACCTAGTCCTCCGCTCGAGCGCCCAATACTCCGCTCGAGCGGACTGATGCACAGTGCAAGATGCTGGGAGCTCGATTTATCCGCTCGAGCGCTACTTCTTCCGCTCGAGCGGACAACCAAAATCTGGAAATTCCAGATTTGAGTCCCAAACTCAAAACCAAGTTCAAAAGCAACATTTTCGATCCTCTTGGGCTATTTTCTGGAAAAACTCTTGCAAACCTAATGTACAACAAGTTTCAAAACTCAATTTAAGAAATCAAAGCCCAAGGGTGTTTAATTCAAACCCAAATTCAAACCATTTTTCAAGAGCAAGATGAACATGCAATGCATGAGCTTTTAACCAAATTCAAGGTTCCAATTTTGCTCTAATGAGCTCAATAGTTGGAAAACAAAATGAAAACATGGACTTTGATAGAAATATGAGCATGCATGTACAATCCATCATGAATTCAACTCCAAAATGCACCAATTCAAGCATGCATGCAACAATTCAAGCATAATCCAACCTATTTGCACTAAATCATGGCCTAGCTCTCTAATTGGGCATGAATCATGCAAGATTAAGCTCAAACACTAAAATAAGAAGATGGGATGCTACCTTAGACCTTGAATTATAAGATGACAAGCTCAATTATACAATCTATGCCTCAAATCTTCAAGTTCTTCTAGCAATTTCAACAATTTGGGTCCAATTCTCTCTTATCCCTCACTCTCTCTAGTTTGGTCGGTTGGAATGCAAGAATAGGGCCTTGGAATGTTTTGATCAAGTGTAAAGGCTCAAGTGATAATAAATAAAGGTCCACTAGGTGGCTTAAGTGTAATTAAGTCAATCTTGGCATTAAATCAATATTTAATCTAATTTAATCATTCCTAATCAATTTTCAGATAAATATACCATTAAATCACAAATATTCTACTGAGTCCAAAACACTAAACGGTTTCTAATTCGGCCGCCGATAAGGCCTCCAATTAACAGTTTAAACACATGAATTCAAACAGATAATCAATCAATCAAACAGATGCAATATGCAATTCAATAGATAAACTTATCCAATTTCCGTTTCGATTTCAATCAGTCCATTCAGCACTTCAGGTAATTTAATTATCAGTCATTATCAGTTCAGTTTAGCAGTAACCAGTAGCTAATTCAGTAGTTTATCGGTAATCAGTACGAGGGTTGTTACATTCATAATCGTAAGTTAATTGATCAATAAACTCATATTCTCCATTCATATTATCTATGATCATTACAAAAGGTAACATATGCAATATACATTCATAAATCCTAAATTTTGAATCTATAGCATATGACATTGATACAGGAATAGAAAGGAAATTAGTATCGAATAGAGAAATGGCTTACAACTTTCCAAGACGATACTTAGTTACAACAAAATAAGTTTCAACTCAATACAAATAAAACCCAAGACTTGAACAAATAATTACATCAAAACATAACCAAAAAAAAAAGTCTTAAGCTCCGAGTCCTCCCAAGTTACGTCATTGGTGGAGGCATGTCATCAGCACCTGAAAGTTGTTTTCCACATAGGGTGAGCCAAAACCCAGTAAAGATACTCTAACACATTATATGAATCTTAGCAAAATTATAAGGTGAATGCACAATGTATGCCATTTTCCAAACATTTCCCGTTTTTCATCTCAAAACTATATAATGCCAAATTATACATCAATTCATGAAAAATAATCCTTTTATACATAAAACATGGCAGTAGATACAACATACTGGAAATCTCTAGGTACGTGTTTGCAAGTAGGCTATACAAGTACTACCAAAACCATTTTACCGGTACTGACTTAAATGATCAGCACCTAACCGCGTCAGTTTCTGAACTTTCACAAAGGACGCACAGGCAAACATAACAAAACCACAACTACACCTCCTAACTAGATTCACCACTGTATTTACCCATTTTTCTCAAAAATAGTTACATTTACAATGTTCAATGTATAATGTATAATGATGCTTAATACACAATGGATGAGAAATTAGTTTTAATTCAACCTAATCATCATGCAATGTCTACAACAATCAAGACTATCCTCTACCGATAGCCCAAAATAGTTATTTATATTCAATAGATAAATTCTAATCAAAATACATTTTCATCAATTTCAATGGGAGTGATAATACATATCAAATTCCACCATCATTATCAACATAATCATTATTCCAATTTCACAATATCCAACATCATTTTTTATTTCCTTTTTTACAATTTCCAATAACCAAAATTTGGGCAAAAACCCCTTTTTCTTTCCAAAACCAATTTTTAGAAAATCTTTCCACCATTTCAACACAACTCATCCATAACCATATTCTACAACCCTTTTCAAGAATCAATTTGGAAAACCCCTATTTTGATTTCAAACCAAACCCTAGCTTTTACCAAAATTTCCCATACACATAACCCTTTTGAAAAGACAAATAATTAAGCTAAACAAAACTCATAAAAAGAGTCAAAAAAATCCTTACCTCAAAGAAGAAGACACAAAGGAAAGATGGATAGAACTTAATGGTATCGAAAATGGTAGATGATTCGATCAAAACGAAGCCCCCAATGTGCTCAACATTTTTCTCCAACGGAGTAGGGTGAGGAAATGTACAGATTGAGAGTATTTGGGGTAAAAGTTCAAGAACTAGAGAGAAAGGAAGTAGATCTAGGGTTTTGGAATGTTTAAAGAGAAGGAGATAAAAAAGTGAGCAAAAAGGCCTTCCGCTTAGACTGATATACGCACAGATCGGTCGAGCGAAGAAATGATCGCTCGACCGATAGACACAATAAGTGACACCGCTCCAGCTCACAATGACCCCCTATAGCTTGCTTTTTGTGCTCCTCGGAGGGGTTTAGTCTCCTCGGATATGATAGCCCTACAGTTTGGACTTCTGTGGTTCTGAATCTGATTTCACAAATGCAATGTGAAGTAGATAAGCATAAAAGAGTCCAAATCTGACAAATCTTTTGGAAAATCAATTTTTTTTATCCAAAATGCAAAAAATATACTACATTGCTAGATTTCAAAGTTGCCACCTAAATATTTTTAGGAAATTTAGGAAATCTGTGACTCGTGCCAAATGCCACTTATCAGTCATCACCAAAGTGCTCGGCTTGGGAACTTAGGTGTGAGAGAGGAAGATCATGAAGTGAGCACCCCATTTACTCAATCAAAGATCTACCTCTACTAATCATGATGTGATTTTTATATACAGAATATACTTTTGTTCTGGTTATTATGCTATCTTTACTATGTGATGCACACAAGTATAGACTATCTTGCCCAATTTGAAATATTTTGATTTCATGTTTGTTTTGAGAAGTGCTTTGAATATGTACCACTTGAAAAAGTGATCTCATATGTACATTAATCAAAGCATCCCAACTTAAGCGAAAAAGCCTTCATCCACAGGCATTTTAAACAAGTATATCAACTAAGCACTTAGCCTCGTGATAAACATACTTGACATGGCAACAATCGCACGCATGCAATCTGCTAAAACAAAAAAATGTTTACCCCAAATAGTGGAGGCAAGCCAAAAGAAAGAAAATAGTTAGAAAAAATGCATGATCATAATAATGCAAAATGACTAATGCAACATATGCAACATACAATTAATAGGCTCGGCTACTAGTATGGCATGTGAGTCAATTCGAGGCATATAATAAAAGCACATATTCAATTAAAGAAGTTGAAATTGACATTGATTAGTATGATGAGCCAAACCCTTATGTATGTAAGACGAATGGATGCAAGTTACGAAAAATACTAAAGAAAATATGATGCTACATACAATCCATCATAAGCAAGTAAATAAAAGGGAGAAAGAAATGGAGGTTGGAAGACATACACGATATTACAAGTTTGCCCTCATACAAGAGGGTCCGAGTGTTTGAGTGTCCAAATTAACTACTTATTACAAATCCAAATGAATAATAAATGAATAACTATCTAATTTATCAACAATAATATTACAATAATATATGTAAAGAATGAACAAAGATCACATGCGTGCCAGCGAAAACAGTCCTCAAAAACAGCTCTGTCTACACCTTAGGAAACTATTCTGTTCCACCCTCAGCCACTGCTCTTTGTTTCAACCAAAAGTGCTTTGTTTACCATATATTGGAGCCTGGTTGCCCCATAATGAGGCTCGGCTGAGCCCAAACAAATCCGGTCGTGCCTTATTTTCTTGTAGAAAATTGTTTTTGTGCTCTAAAATGAAAACAGTGCAGACAGAGCATTCCTAAGCAATGTTTGTCCTTTCTGCTCTTCTCTATCATAGAGATATTCAAGAGAGGAGCTGGTTCGGTTCTCAAACCATCAATGATTGCAAGTTGATTACGTGATGGTTTTAGACACGATAGGACAAAAAATTAATGAATGAAATGAAAAACAAACCATACCTCATTCCTATCATGAAGTTAATTCAAGAAGTGAGGTAGACAAGTTTTAAGAGTCATCAAACAATACGGATTAGTATGCGATGACTCTAGAAGCGATGGATTCGATATAACATCCGACTGAACCTAACCAATTTTATTAGTTTTTTTTTTTTACATCAGTTTTAATCGATTTTAAGCTGATTTTATTAGCCCTTTTCAACTTACCTTTCCATTACTTAATCATTTTGTCCAAAAGTGGTACTTAAGTCCACTAAGTGTAAAAGCAATAAAGATGAACAAGTATCGACTTAACCCGAGAAATGAGCCTTTTAAGCCCTTTTTTTCGAAGGAAATTACAAAGGACTAGTCAAACTCATTTACAAGCGATAAGGGCTTCGGAGTCAAACCTGAGAGAGAGCGATAATGACTCCAAATCCAAACTCGATAATAAGCCATAATGAAACCTTCCTTTGTGATTTCCAAGGGCCTAACTAGAAAGTTAGTCCCTTAGAAGTAAATACATCGGTGATAAAGAGGAATGACAAACAAGAGATTGTGTTAAGCATAAGAGAGATGTAATGCCTTGGTAATGAACCTCCGAAGAGATTAAACCATTAAGCATGGAAGGACTCTCTCTTATGCTTGAACAACAACCTTTTGTTAAACATAATTCTTTAATCAAAAAAACAAAGAATGGAGGGAGGTTGCAGAGATGATTATGCAAAGTTGATTATTACAAAAGTGGGACTCTTTACATAAACACTAGGTAAAGAAAGCTATCAACTCAAATGAATTGGTGTCTAAGGCCTAAACAACCAAATTCATGAGGACTTACAACACTACAAACATGATATTCAAAGCATAAACTATTTCAATGAATTAAACAGTCCCCTAATTTGCAAAAACCAGTAACTAAAATCATGTTTAAAAGAGCATAAAAGATAGCCAAAAATAAGAGGATACAAAACTAGTAAGCAAGACTAAGAAGGGGTGGCTAACCCCTCCACTTTTTGGACTTCTAAATCATATTTTTCAGCCTTTTAAAACTCTGAAAATCAGTATTTAAACCAAATAAAGGAGTGGGAAAACAAAGGGTATGAGCTATGAGATAAGGTTCAACAAAGGGTGATAAGCCCCTCCACTTTTGGTAGCTCTTTAACCCCAAGTTTCAACACTTGGAATTGATCCAAAACAGTATAAAAACACAAGAAAAAGATAGAAAAAGATTGAAATGAAAGCAAGGAAGAAAGTGGCAAACTTATATCTCTTTAAGAGAGAATGCTTTTGTTGTAAACCAAAATTGATCCTAAGGTACTCTCAAGTCTGAATTATTGTACCAAAGTCTCAACCAAAGCTCCAAGTCTCAACTCTAATGGTGTATATAGTGTATGTATATAGTTGAAGGGTGATAAGATAGCACAAAGATAACTTGCAATGGAAAAAGGAGCTCTCAAAGGTTTTTTATACTCTTTGAAATTTTTCTAAACTTCAAAACAGAGGTCTGAGCTCATATTTATAGAATTTGAGGTAAATAGGTCATAAATATCTTTAAAAATAGACAGCTATCAGATTCCCGTCCAGAACAGTGTTTATCGCCCAAAAGGCACGACTGGGTCCCAATGGCCACGGCCGGCTCCAAATGAGGCACGGTCGGGCTCTAATGTGGTCCCTTGCCTCTCAATTTCAAGTTTAATACAGGTTGGCATAGTGTTAAAAAAGGGATTTCTGAAGTAAAATCATCTTGGGTATGGAAGGTTGGGATTGTTTAGAGCTCGAATTCTATAGTAATTCTGATTTTGACTCGTCACTTGTTGTATTCCGGACTTAGGTTTGCATGGTTTTGAATGGTGATTCATATCTTGTTTCCCTTGTCTTCCCTCTATTTTGGTTATCGGGTTATAATTGTGTGTTTAGAACAGGTTGGTTGCTCGTTTTTCCAAACCTTTGTTGCCCAGATTTTGGCTATTCCGCTTGAGCAAGAATTCTTGCACTCGAGCGGGTTTCACAAATTTTGCTCCTCCGCTCGAGCAGTCATTCTTGCGGTCAAGCGAGATTTGTCAACTCTCAGTATTTTTGCAGACCTGCAAATACTGAAAGAGTAAATTTTATGCTCGAGCGATGTTTCCTACGCTCGAGCGGGTGGACACTCGAGCGTCCAGTCTTACGCTCGAGTAGTGTCCTTAGTCTGCAAAACTTCTGCAAGTGTGTATTCTACACTCAAGCGTCACTTCTCAAGCTTGAGCGGAACTATTTGTCTGACGCTCGAGCTCGAGCGTCACTTTCCATGCTCGAGCAAACTGCGTGTATAACAGCTCGTGAAAATGACTTTTTGGTTCACTTTTTCATTACTCTCTCTCTCACTCTAAAACTTTCCAAAAACCTCGATCTTGACTCTCACTCTCTCTCTAAAACACTCTCTCTCTCTACATTTTGACCTAGATCCTTTGGGTTCTCTATCCTAGTGTCTTTGAGAAAAAGTTAGGGCATTCCAAGAGCTCCGTTTTGATCTAATTGGAACTTGGTTTTGGCGCTGTTGAAGGTTACACCTTGCTTTGCTTGGTCTTCTAACTTGAAGTAGGGATTTTTCTATACTTTCATATGGCTTTTAGCTTAGTTATTTGTCGTTGTGTAACAATGGTGGAATTTGGGAATAGTTTGAACAAACCTAGGGTTTGGGCATGAAATGAAAAAGAGGAGTTTTTGATAAATGTGAAATAAATGGATATGGGATTTGTATATGACATTATATTGTGTCACAATTGTTAATTTTGGTACTTGGGTTGTTATTTGGAAAAAGGAAAATTTTGCTCTAATTTGATCAAATTGTTATTTTGTATAAATAATTGAAATTGATATTGGTAATATGAAATTGGGCGAGTATTGAAATGAATGGTGGAGTTAGATATGTATTATCTCACATCCTTTGAAATTTTTTTAATAAACTATCTGTCTTGAGATTGAATATCTGTTTAGAAATAACTGTATTGGGCTATCGGTGGAGGATAGCTATGATTATTGTAGAAATTGCATGAGGATTTGGTGAATTAAAACTAATCCATTGTTGGTTGTCATTGAATATGGTCATGTTTTAAATACATTGTACATATATGATTGTTTAGGAGGAGAAAGGGGATGTACTCCATGTATGATTATGTCTATAAATACATTGCATATGTATGATTGTTTGGAAAGAGAAATGGGATATACTCCATTGTTTGGGAGGAGAAAGAGGATGGACTCCATTGAAATTAAGTTGGCCGGAGTGTCCTGAGTGAAAGTCTCAAAATTATACATGGGTGCCAATCCCGTTGACGAAATATCCGTAAAATGGCAGATTGAAGTGTTTGTGTGTTAATTGTGTAATTGGAGAACCACTGAGTTGTAGTCTCAGTTGGGTTATTGAATGACAATGAAATAGACCCATGAATTAAAACGAATTGAAGGAAAATGGAATAAGATGTGAATATGGTATTTTATGATACTATAAATGTGAATATTTTATCACAAGCATTGTGTATGCACATTGTACTTATATCTTTGCTAAACCTCATATATTGTGTTAGATGATTCCTACTGGGCTGTGGCTCACACTATTTGGGAAAAACATTTTCAGGTGTTGGTGACATGCCTCCGCCAAGGCTATAGCTTGGAGGAACTTTTGGGAGCAAGAGCTTCTTTATTTTGTTTTATTCCTTTATAGTTGAGGACTTAAATTGTATTGGGCTAGGCCCACTTTTGTGTAACCAAGCAAGGATTTGGAAAGATGTAAAGCCTATAGGGCATATAATTACTTGTTTAATTTTCAATTCTCTTATCATTGTAACACATGCTGTAGATTCAGGATGAATAGCTTGTGAATGTATATCGCATGTGTTATCTTTTGTACACAAATTCTGATAAATGGAAGCATATTATTTTTCTGCTTTGGGGTTGTATTTATTGTTTAATTTTTGGGGCGTTAAAACTTGGTATCAGAGCATACCGAGTTTGAATACCTTGGGTATGTAGGAAGTGGTTATTACCATAAGCGGTTTGTCTCACTTAGTTGAGGCGTTAGTATATATTGTATGCTTACGTGATAACATGCTTATGTGATTATACAGGTGTGGGATTTAATTTTTAGGATGTTGATCGAGTCTACAGGTTTCTAGGAGTCCTGTTAGAAAGGCACCTAATCATTGCCGTTTCTAATTGGAATTCTGGCAACGTCGCAGGACGGTCACTATCCGGAAATGAAATTCGTATGTGCTTATATGGAGTGAATTACTGTTATCCAAAGCATTAGGACGCGAGTGAGTTAGCTTCGGCACATTTTTTAATGTACTAATCTCTTGTGTTACTTTCATTAGGATGTCAAGATGTGGTTGTGGTGGTAGGCACGATAGGTCTAGAAGGCATGAGGTACCTATACCGGATGAAATTCTGGCACATAAAGAAGGAATTGGCCAAGCCAATGTGGCTAAACCAGTTGGTCAACAGGCCATAGGCGCCTTAGCCTGCGAAATAGCTGGGGCATTACGGGAATCCATGGACATTATCAGTTCTGAGAATCAAGTCCAGGCCCAAATAGTTGAAGTAGGGCCATCTTTTCTGAAGAGAGAGTTTTTCCAGTCAAATCCGAATAAGTTTTTGGGTGATCCCAATGAGCCATTGAAGGCAGATGAGTGGCTAAAGTAGATAGTGAAGACATTCAAGATGCTTGGCATCGAGGATCCTATTTAGGGTGACCTTGGCATCCTTCCAGCTGAATGGGGATGTGGGTCAGTGGTGGAAGTATGCGTGTAGGCACATTGTGGTGATTTGGGAGGCTTTTGTCAACGCCTTCCAGGACAAGTTTTTACCTCCCATGGTTAGGAAGAAATTGAGGGACCAGTTTTCCAAGCTGGTGCAGTTGAACACACCAGTGGCTAAGTTTGAGGCCACATTCACTAGCCCCTCTAGGTTTGCACCTGAGTCAGTGGCGACTAAGAAGCGTCGTTGTTAGGAATTCGAGAAGAAGCTGAGAACCGGGCTCATGTTCAAAGTGGCCAGATCCATGATTAGAGACTATGGATGCCTTATGAAGGTGGTAGCCCATCTTGAGACCATTATGCAAGCAGATGAGGAGAGGATAAGGGGCTCCAGAAGAAGTTAGGATAGTCAGGGGGACAGCAAGAGACAGAGGGGTTCTAATCCCCAGTCATCCCAGGGAGCTCAGTCAAGGTCCACTTTTCCAGTGCCAAGTTCGGGTTTTGGAAGAGGTGGTCAGGGGGATGTGACTTGTTTTAAATGTAATCAGTTGGGTCACAAGTCTCCAGCTTGCCCACAGAGGGGAGGAGGGCAGCGAGCAGCATCATCTTCGGCTTGTTCTCAGAGCTAAAGTCAGTAGAGATGCCAGCCGCTCACTTGTTATCAATGTGGGCAGGTGTGACAACCCTCACCTCTGATTAGCATTAAACTGTGATTGAGCATGATAAGTAATTGATTAGAATGAAATCCTAATTTGTTTGTATGAGTGTGTTGCTTTAATCGCATTTTTATCTGTTTGTCATTTAATGATCTGTTCATGTTTTGACTTTGAATTGCAAGTTGAAGGCCTTATCGGCGACCGAATCAGAAATTGATTAGTTTAATATGTTAATTAGGATTTATGTGATTTTATGGTAGGTTTAATTAAAAGCCAACTTGGAATGATTAAATTAGAATTGTTAATGTTAGTTATTTGAGCCTAGATTATTTACATTATTGCCATTGAGTGGGCCACCTTTAGAGTCATTGTTTGGCACTTAATTTATGCACTTTGACACACCATTCTTCAGCCACTTTCTAGGCCAAACCGTGAGAGAGAAGGAGAGTAGGAGAAAATTGTTTCATCTAGAGATTAACTTGGAGAATTAGGGGAATTGAAGAGGATTTGCAAAATTGAGCCAACATACTTGGAATTCAAGACCTAAGGTAGGAAATTCACCCTCTTAATTATGATTTTGAGTTGTCACATGCATGGTTCATGGTAAATTAGTGATTTGAGTCAAGAATTAATTTAAAGTGTTGTTTTGAGAGTGATTTCATGCATGCATGTCCATATCATAGAATTTTGAGGTTGTTTTAATGAAATCCTTACATGCATGTACATATTTTAGTTGTGGTCCATGAATTCACCATAATTTTGAGCTCAATCTTGCATTTGATCATGTTTTGGAGCATTGGAATTCATAAAAACTCATGCATGTTATGTTCTTGCATTATTCTTCAAGTTTCTTTGAAATTGGTGTTCAATTGGCTTACCTTTGGGCTTGATTTTACAAAATGATCTTCAAAACATGTTGTAGTATGAGTTTCCAAGTGCTTTCTAGAAAATTGGCCCAAAAGGTTGAGTTTTGATAAGTTTAATTATTGGTTTGAGCTTTGGAGGCAAATCTGGAAAACCCAGATTTTGGCTTTCTCGCTAAAGCGCAGGATTCCATGCTTGAGCGAGCACCTTTGTTTTCTGAATTCCGCTCAAGCGACGGAATGCTAGCTCGAGCGTAGATTGCAAGCTCTCAGGTTTTTGTGGACGTAGAAGCACGCTCGAGCGACGAGACCTGCGCTCGAGCGAAGGACTGTGTCTCACGCTCGAGCGAGCATCGAGCGGAGAATTTCAACAACCAGTACTTTTTGCATTTTTACAGACCGCTCGAGCGAGGGAGTCTACGCTCAAGCGATCCCTCTATTTTGGTAAGCTCGCTTGAGCGAGACCCCTGTTTTCAGCAAATTTGGAAAAGTGTTTTAAAGTGCATTTTTGCATCCTCATTCCATCCTAGGCATTCCTAGGCCAAGTTTAAGGCATCTTAATGAGGATAATGTTATAGAACCACACCAAGTCAAGTCAAGGGGCTAAGTTATTAATCCCAAGTGTGTAACTTAGTGTGTGTGTGTTCGTTCTGCAACTGTGTAAGGTTGGCACCCGAGGACGCTGACTAGCCTGTCTATAGCCTAGTACTCTGTAAGTAACAATGTTGTAAAGATACATTCAATTATAATTATTCTGAACGATTGATTATACTGCTTTATGAAATAACACTGTTTACTGAATGAATGTTTGTCCTATTTCTAAACTGTACTCGTGGCATCCATAGCAACTTACTGTTACTGTTACTGCTACTGTTACAGAGATCTCTGTCAGTTCCAATGTTTGGAACTACTACTGTTTACTGTTTACTATTTTGATGGCCATCAACTGACTGTTCGGTCTATTAAGACCTACTGTACTGTTTTGCTATTGGACATACCACGTATGATTGTTATGATTTCTAAATGACTGATATGGCATGAAATATAAGCCACTAATTGAATAACTGATTTACTGATACAAACGACTGTTTTAATTAATGAAAGAACATCCATTCTTAACCTCTTTACGCATTTGTTATTCACTAGGCTTTAGCTCATTGTTTATATTTATATGTAGGTGTCCAGGCACCGGACCGAAGCTAGGAGCGTCAAGTTAAACTCTCACTTTGTTGAGCCAACCATTATGCCTCACTTCGAGGTTCCGAGTTCGTTCAAGCTAAGGCTGTTTTGGGGTGTTTTAGATTCACCCTTTTGTCTCTGTTTTGTATTGACTGAATAAGACTTGACTGTACAGTTATAGTGAAAGGATTTGGTCCCTAACCTAGATGTTTGTGTATATGATGTATGTATATATGTTTTGGTTATGAATGTGGCTTGTTCATAAAAGTCTTTTTGCATTCAGATTTTCGCAGCTCATTGGACATCTTTTTATTACTGTTTGGCTTCTACTAGCCCCTTACTCTGTATTACTGTCACTACTATTAAGCAGGCCTTCGGTAATCCTGGATTACTGGCCGGTTGTGATGCTAAACCCATAGGGGCAGGTTTGGATCGTAACAGCAGGCGGGGCACATGAAAAGATTTTGTCCACAGTTTGGTGGTACATCTGGTGCTTCTAGTTCGAGACAGGCACAAAGACACCAGCCTACATAGTCAGTACAGGCCTCGAGGGCTACTCAGGGAGCCTCTTCGGCTCAATTCGTGTAGCAGGATTTTGCTTCGAGAAGTGAGCAGGTAGATCAGAGGCCAATAGGGCGTGTGTATGCTGTTATCGCGCCAGATCTTGTACCGGCTCCATCAGTAGTAAGAGGTACCTTTTGTTTTGCAATTCAGTTGCTAATGTGTTAATTAATACAAGTGTATCCTATTATTTTATCTCGTCTACATTTGCATCAGTTTTGGGATTGGAGTTGGCATAGTTAGCATCTCCTATTTGTGTAGAGTCACCTATTGGTGGTGAAGTTATTCTGAAACAGGGGTGCCGGGGTTGTAACATAGAGGTTGACGGTCATCAACTTCCATTTGCATTTGTATTGATTGATATGTCTAGTTTCGATGTTATTTTGGGTATGGACTAGCTATCGTCATACCGGGCTGTTATAGATTGCTACCGCCAGAGAGTTATTGTATGTACTTTGAGCAATGATTGCTTTTATTTCTTGGGGGACCGAGTGGATAGAGTCTTATCACCGGTATATGATCCGTGTGGGTGGAGTGAACTTAGTTGTCTTCTTGCTAGCTTTTTGAGTAGTGAGTGTAATGAAGTCCCGGTTGAGTTGCCAAAAGTGGTTTGTGAATACCCAAATGTCTTTCCTGAGGATCTTACTAGTTTACCACCTCACCGAGAGATCAAGTTCTCTATTGATTTAACGCCTGGCATGGTATCGATTTCTATGGCTCCATATAGGTTTGCACCTGTTGAATTGAGTGAGTTGAAGATTCAACTCCAGGAATTGCTAGATAAGGGTTTTATCTACCTTAGTGCTTCACCTTCCGGCTCTCTTTGTTAAAAAGAAAGATGGAGCGTTATGACTTTGTATAGATTACAGGAAGTTAAACCAGATAACTGTTAAGAACAAGTATCCAATGCCTTGTATAAATGATCTGTTTGATCAGTTAAAAGGGTCGTGTTGCTTCTCTAAGATAGATCTGAGATCGGGCTATCATCAGTTGAGGGTAAGGGAGGAGGATATCCCGAAGACGGCATTCTGTATGCAGTATAGCCATTACGAGTTTATAGTAATGCCTTTTGGGCTGATTAATGCTCCAGCTGTGTTTATGGATTTGATGAATGGAATCTTCTGTGAGTTTCTAGACTGTTTTGCGGTCGTCTTTGTGGACGACATCTTGATTTACTCACCCTTAGAGAAGGAGCATGAGGAACACTTGTGAGCGGTGCTTGAGTTACTTAGAGCCCATAAACTGTATGCTAAGTTTGGGAAGTGTGAGTTCTGGCTGAGGGAAGTTAAATTCTTAGGCCATGTGGTATCCGGAGAATGGGTGACTGTAGATTTATCCAAGATAGAGGCAATGCAAGATTGGGCATAACCAAATAATGCTTTTGAGATCCGTAGTTTCTTAGGGTTAGCCGGGTATTATTGTAGATTCGTGAAGGATTTCTCTAAGCTAGCCTTACCTTTGACTAGGTTAACGAGAAAATGAATCAAATTTGTGTAGAGTGAGACTTGTGAGAAGTCATTTCAAGAGCTTAAGACTAGACTCACCACTGCTCCAGTATTGATTATTCTGGAGAGGGGTTTGGGCTATTCGATATATTGTGATGCCTCACGGGAAGGTTTAGATTATGTATTAATGCAAGAGGGGATGGTAGTAGCCTATGGTTTACTGCAGTTGAAGACATATGAGAGGAATTATCCTACTCATGACCTAAAGTTAGCAGCAGTGATATTTGCCTTAAAGATTTAGAGGCACTATCTGTATAGTGAAAGATTTGTGGTGTTTTCTAATCACAAGAGTCTGAAATATCTATTTGTATAGAATGACTTAAATTTGAGGCAGAGAAGGTAGATAGAGTTCATAGAGGATTATAATTTCGAGTTACATTATCATTCAGGGAAGGCCAACGTTGTATCCAATGCTTTGAGTAGGAAATCAATTAGTAGTGTAGCTTGTATCACCATCTGGGAATGAGAGATGTTGGATAGTCTTGGTGAGTTTGACTTACGTCTGGACGAGCCTGTTGAGTTTGCAGCCTTATTTTCAGTGGTTGCACAGCCTACACTTGTGAATCGAGTGTTAAAAGCACAAAAGGGCGACCTTGAGGTAGAATTCTTCCAAGAGAAAGTTTCTAATGGGAAGGTAGAAAGAGGCTTAATTGTGTATCCCGACCAAAGTGTGAGGTATCATGACTGTTTGATCGTACCGGAGTCTTGTCGAGAGGAAGTACTCTGAGAGTTTCACTATTCACACCTTGCGGTGCATCCGGGAGGCACAAAGATGTACCACGACCTTAGTCGCCAGTTTTGGTGAAGAGGTAAGAAGAAGGATGTAGTCGTGTTTGTATCAAAGTGCCTTACTTATCAGCAAGTGAAGGCCGAACATCAGAGGCCTGCGGGTTTGTTGCAACCCTTGCCTATAGCTGAGTAGAAGTGGGAGCATGTCACGATGGATTTTGTTGCGGGCTTTCCGAGGTCTCAACAGGGTAGTGATGCCATTTGGGTGGTAGTTGACCGGTTGACTAAGTCAGTGCACTTTATAGCTATGCGTGTGAGCGATTCGGTAGACTATCTAGCTCACTTGTACGTTAAGGACATAGTGAGATTACACGGGGTCCCTGTGACGATTGTTTCGGATAGAGATCTACGTTTTATAGCTCGGTTGTAGCAGAGCTTGCAGAGTGCCTTGGGCACTAGATTGACCTTTAGCACCATGTATCACCCTTAGATTGATGGACAGTCCGAGCGTACCATTCAGATCCTTGAGGATATGCTTCGAGGTTGTGTTCTTGATTTTAAGGGGTCGTGGGAGAAGCACTTGCCCTTAGTGGAGTTTGCCTATAATAACAACTTCCAATTGAGTATTGGCATGGCACCATTTGAGGCTTTGTATGGTCGACCGTGTAGATCCCCGATGTGTTGGACCGAGGTGGGTGATATACCTTTGTTGGGCCCAGAGTTGGTTCGGGAAATGATGGAGAAGGTGGCACTTATTCGTAAGAGGTTGATTACGGCTCAAAGTTGCCAGAAAAGTTATGCCAACCGTAGAAGAAGACCCTTATCTTTTGAGGTGGGTGATCATGTCCTTTTGAAAATATCACCCAGGTGGGGTTTGATAAGATTTGGGAAGAGTAGGAAGTTGTCTCCTCGATTTATTGGGCCTTTTGAACTTCTTGAGTGGATTGGAGAAGTTGTTTACCGTTTGGCGTTGCCGCCACAACTTTCCAAGGTTCATGACGTGTATCATATTAGTATGCTTTGGAAGCATGAGTCGGATCCATCGCACGTGTTGGATTGGACTGACTTGGAGGTAGATGAGGATGCCTCGTATGAGGAGAGATCGGTGAGAATCTTGGATACACGGGACCAAGTTTTGCGAGGCAAAATGATTCCCTTGGTTAAAGTATTGTGGAAACACCGCAGAGTTGAGGAAGCAACTTGGGAACGTGAATTGGAAGTCCGAGAGAAATATCCAGACTTCTTCATTGGTGTTTGATTTTATGTTGAGTTTTCATTATGTTAATGAAATGTAAAAGCATTGTAAATTACTTAAAATACGAGAACATTGTATATGTTATAGGCATTTTGGAAACATGGATTCAATATAAGCATTGCATATGTTTTGAGAATATAGAACATTATGGGTGTTGTATCATTTTTTGAAGCATTGTATATGCTGTGTAAATTTTTGAAAACTTGGATTTTGATTAAACATTGTAAATGTTTTGGGAAATTGTAAATTGCACTTTCAAAATGGGACTTGTGTATCGAGTCAATGAGAATGGATGATCGGAGAGTGCGTCATGGTGTTGAATTTGTTAGATTAGCATTGTTGTATCTGGTTTAATAATGATTTTGAATTTGATTTATAATTTCGGGGACGAAATTCCTTAAAGGAGGAGGTTATAGCGATTCCGGTTTTGACCCGTCACTTGTTGTATTCCGGACTTGGGTTTGCATGGTTTTGAATGGTGATTCATATATTGTTTCCATTGTTTTCCCTCTATTTTGGTTATTAGGTTGTAATTGTGTGTTTGGAATAGGTTGGTTGCTTGCTTTTCCAAACCTTTGTTGCCCAGATTTTGACTTTTTCGCTCGAGTAGGAATTCTTGCACTCGAGCGGGTTTCACAAATTTTGCTCCTCCGCTCAAGCGAGATTTGCCGACTCTCAGTATTTTTGCAGACCTGCAAATACTAGAAGAGTGCATTCTATGCTCAAACGGCATTTCCTATGCTCAAGCGTCCAGTCTTGCGCTCGAGCAGTGTCCTTCGTCTGCAAAACTTTTGCAAGTGTGTATTCTACGCTGGAGCGTCACTTCTCACGCTCAAGCCGAACTATGTGTCTGACGCTCGAGCGTCACTTTCCATGCTCAAGTGGACTGCATGTATAATAGTCTGTGAAAATGACTTTTTGGTTCATTTTTTCATTACTCTCTCTCTCTCTCTAAAACTTTCCAAAAACCTAGGTCTTGACTCTCTCTCTACATTTTGACCTAGATCTCTTTGGTTCTCTACCCTAGTGTCTTTGAGAAAAAGTTAGAGCATTCCAAGAGCTCCATTTTGATCCGATTGGAACTTGGTTTTGGCGCTATTAAAGGTTACACCTTGCTTTGCTTGGTCTTCTAACTTGATGTACGATTTTTTTTACACTTTCATATGACTTTTAGCTTAGTTATTTGTCGTTATGTAACAATGGTGGGATTTGGAAGTAGTTTGAACAAACCTAAGGTTTGGGTGTGAAATGAAAAAGAGGGGTTTTTGATAAATGTGAAATAAATGGGTATGGGATTTGGGTGTGAGATTATATTGTGTCACAATTGTTAATTTTGGTACTTGGGTTGTTATTTGGAAAAATGAGGAAATTTTGCTCTAATTTGATTAAATTGTTATTTTGTATAAATAATTGAAATTGACATTGGTAATATGAAATTGGGCAAGTATTGAAATGAATGATGGAGTTGGATATGTATTATCTCACATCCTTTGGAAATTTTCGAATAAACTATCTGTCTTGAGATTGAATATCTGCTCAGAAATAATTGTATTGGGCTATCAGTGGAGGATAGCTATGATTGTTGTAGAAATTGCATGAGGATTAGGTGAATTAAAACTAATCCATTGTTGGTTGTCATTGAATATGGTCATGTTTTAAATACATTGTATATGTATGATTGTTTGGGAGGAGAAAATGGATGTATTCCATTGTTTGGGAGAAGAAAGAAATGAACTCCATTGAAATTAAGTTGGCCGGAATGTCTTGGGTAAAAGTCCCGAAATTATACATGCGTGCCAATCCGGGGGATGAAATATCCGTAAAATGGTAGATTGAAGTGTTTGTAAGTTAATTATGTGATTGGAGAACCACTAAGTTGTAGTCTTAGTTGGGTTATGGAATGACAATGAAATAGCCCATGAATTAAAATGAATTGAAGGAAAATGGAATAAGATGTGGACACAATATTTTATGATACTATAAATGTGAATGTTTTATCACAGGCATTGTGTATGCACATTGTACTTATATCTTTGCTAAACCTCATATATTGTGTTAGATGATTCCTACTGGGCTATGGCTCCCCCTATTTGGGAAAAACATTTTCAGGTGTTGGTGACATGCTTCCGCCAAAGCCATAGCTTGGAGGAACTTTTGGGAGCAAGAGTTTCTTTATTTTGTTTTATTCCTTTTTAGCCAAGGGCTTAAATTGTATTGGCTAGGCCCACTTTTGTGTAACCAAGCAAAGACTTGGAAAGACGTAAGCCTATAGGGCATATGATTGCTTGTTAAATTTTCAATTCTCTTATCATTGTAACATATACTATAGATTCAGGATGAATAGGTTGTGAATGTATATCGCATGTGTTATCTTTTATACACGAATTCCAATTAATGGAAGCATATCATCGTTCCGCTTTTGGGTTGTATTTATTGTTTAATTTTGGGGGTGTTATAACTTCGTATTCCTTCATTGAGAATTTAAACAACTTACACAATGGAACCTTCATCATCAAGTACTCAGAATAAAGCGTCCAAGTCTTGCAGGCGGTCAAAAATAGGGTGTCTACACCCCCTTCCAGTAGTTCAGACCTGTAAAAAGTTCGTTTGAGAGCAAGAAAGTTCGCTCGAGTGAATAATACAAACTCTCAGTAGTTTTGCAGACTATAAAAGACCACTCGAGCGAACAAAGCAAAAATCTGGGCAATAACTCTTTGAAAAATCAACTTCCCAACCTATTTTAAATGCACCCAAAACTCCCAAAAGCCAAATTCAATAAACAACAAAATGGAAATGAGTTAAACAACAGTTAAATGCACGGGTTCTCGGATCCAAAAGCAATTAAAAGAGTCAGGTCGAAACCAAAATCGTTATATAATCCTAATCCCTCACTTCCAATTCCACCACCCACCATCAGCACCATCACCAGTTATAGTCGCCTTTCTTTACCCACATCTAGTTCCGGCTAGCATCGCCCAACCCCTCGTTCGCCGTCCAACCCCTCCTTATTCTTTTTTAGCCTCTCAAACTCATTCATAAACCCTTCTCCATCATTATCTCACCCTAGCAACCACCCACTCATCCCTCTACTACCATTCCATTGCTAACCTTTTGACCCATCCATCTTCGTGTGATCTCTTTCATTCCTCTTATTTGTCTTCTTTCATCTATATCTTTTTACACGGTTTTGTAATGGCAATGACTAGGGTTTCGAAAGGAAACAAAGGACTGCGATGGGTCGATCGTGTTTGCCAAGAATGAAAAGGCTAGGGGTAGCGATGTTGGGCAGAGAATGGTGAGGTTGAGGGTTATATTAAAGATAGCCAAGGTAAATATGGGTGGCGTTATAGGATGAAGGGGATCGCTAATAAAAGAAAAGGTTGGGGCAGTAGGTTACCCTTGTATGAAGTTAATTGTGAAAACCCATATTTAAATTATTCTTAAAAGAAAATAAATAAATAAATTAATAAATTAACTAATTTTATTCAGAATCTACCTAAAATATATAATAGTGTGAAAAAAATTAGTTTTAAATTAGCCCAATTCAATCACTAACAAAGACCTTATTAAGAATAAAAATGTTGTGGATGTTTAATAATTATTGTTATAATTTATTAGAAAAAAAAAGAAAAAGAAAAAAAGAGGAATCAGATTCGGTGGCAAAATATGCCACATGCAAGCTTGCATGTAAGCTTGGTAAATTCCATCCCATTATCATTCTTGGGTGAAGGAGATGTGTAGTGGATAGCATCATAAGAAAGAGAAAAAGAGAGAGAGAGAGAGAGAGAGCTAGCCTCGGAGAAGGTCTATAAAATGCACCTATTGGTCATGCACAGAAGGTTCAAGGCTGAGCATAAACTATATACATCCAAATAGAAGGATTGCTTTTAGTGTATGCATGCATGTACTCCTTTGGACGGGTGAGGAAGAAATATGGAAGAAGAATTCAGCAGAGGGAGAAGAAGAGAAGAAGGTTTAGGAAGCAAAATTCTTCTATCATTTCATCACGCATTTCAATCCTACTATTAAGTAAGAAAACCCTTTCAATCCTCTCATTTTTTTTTTTTATATAATTGAAATTTTTAGATTATATACATATGATACATTGTCTAAAATGTTTTGAATCTGCCAGCATGTTTACCGAATTTTTAGACAATTTTATACTCAAAATTTCGAGATGATTTCTTCTACAAAGTTGTTGATAATGATGTCTGGTTCATCCAGGAATTTTGGTAACAATTTTTGAGCTTCCTACGAATTTATACAAATTTGTTTTTACTAAATCTGAAACTGTGTTCAGAGTAATCTGTTTTGAATCTGCCAGCATGTTTGCCCGAATTTTTAGACAATTTTCTACTCAAAATTTCGAGATTATTTCTTCTACAAAGTTGTTGATAATGATGTCTAGTTCATCTAGGAATTTTGGTAACAATTTTTGAGCTTCCTACGAATTTATACAAATTTGTTTTTACTAAATCTGAAACTGTGTTGAGAGTAATATGTTTTGAATCTGCCAGCATGTTTGCCCGAATTTTTAGACAATTTTATACTCAAAATTTCGAGATGATTTCTTTTACAAAGTTGTTGATAATGATTCTAGTTCATCCAGGAATTTTGGTAACAATTTTTGAGCTTCCTACGAATTTATACAAATTTGTTTTTACTAAATCTGAAACTGTGTTGAGAGCAATCTGTTTTGAATCTGCCAGCATGTTTGCCTGAATTTTTAGACAATTTTATACTCAAAATTTCGAGATGATTTCTTCTACAAAGTTGTTGATAATGATGTCTAGTTCATCCAGGAATTTTGGTAACAATTTTTGAGCTTTCTACGAATTTATACAAAATTTTAACTAAATCTGAAACTGTGAGACAGATTTTACTATGTATTTGAAAATTTATTTAAAATTCTATACTAAGCCAAATCTGGTAATTTCTAACTAAAAGATGAAATTTGAGAAGTCTAGTTTCATGATAAACTTTTAGATTATGGATTTGTCTATAAAATTTAGTATGGAATTAATGTAAGGAAATGTGACAAATCTGTGTCATAAAGATTGCTGGAAATTTTATAGGATTATTTACATCTTATTTTTCTGAAATTCTTTCTGAAAAGTGACCTAAACATCCCTATTGAGTATTCTGTTCAATTGCATGAATTTTAGGATTGTGTAAATAATTTATTTAAAATTTTACTATCTAAGCTATTATGTTCATACCACGATTTAATGTAATTGTCTGTTAAATTTTGGACATTGAATAATTTGTGTTTATTATATAAAATTAATGATAGAGGATTACTACCGGTTACTCAGGGTGAGCCCTGGCTTTTAATAATTTTTAAGTAAATTGTGTCGCGAAACCCTAAGATGGCACGGGGATTATTTGAACCCTTATCGGTATTTGGTTTTGGAATAAGGGTGGATGTGCGGGTGGCACGCAGGGAAGTTACGTACCCCTAGCAGACCGTTCCCTTGGGGCAGACCACGAATGTCACGGTTTGGGTATATAACTCCGGGTGTGGGCATGTTTGGTAGTTCTTGAATATTTGACCAAGGGGGGGTTTCCAAATTAACCGTGGTCATGACTTAGTGGTTGGTAAGTTAAACCTCTTTGGTGAGATTTCAATGGTCAATTAAGATATTAAAATTATTTGAATTATTTTAATGATTGTAATTTATGTTTACAGTTATATTATTACCTCGTGTTTATAATCTCATTATTTTCTTTCAAAAAGAATGGTAGATTGGTTATGTTTTCTTACTGTGTTGCAAAACTCATGGCATATATTTTGTTGCCCTGGCATTTCATGCCAGATTATGTAGAAGAAGGGACTGAGATTGAAATTGGAGCAGTTGCTAACATCGAACATTGGCTAACTTAGAATCAAGATTTTATCATAATAAAACCCCATTATCTCTTGTATTAGTATTTAACTATATTATGACGTTGTGGGTGAACTTGTAGTTTTATTTTGTTGTTGGACTTTGACTATGTAAGAATTTAAAATTTCCTAATTAGTAGTTAAAATTTTATCTAGCCAGTTATTGTTATTTTAAATCTTATGGCGTTTCAAAAAAAAATTTGGGACGTCACATTAATGTTTTGAAAATCGGATCGGTGAGTGAACCGAAAAAGGGATCGGGCAAACGGGTCACCGGTTCAACCGTATGGTCAAAGCGGTCGAACCGTGACGTCATAATTAATATTATAAATTATAAATTATAAAAAAATAAAAAAATTTATAAATACTCAAATAAAAATAAAAAACGCTGCATAGTATTTATTAATAATATCTAATAAAGTCATAATTGATAAGAAAAAATCACTTGTTTTAAAGAAATTAATTTTTTTTAACATTCTCTCCAAACAAATTAATTGAATGCCAGATTTAATTTTAGAGGGAAATGAAATTTTCAACTTTCCCTCTAATCAATATGATTCAAATAATTTGATTGAATCCCACATAGAATTTTGTAGGTTTTCTTTGAATTTTTTCCCCTATAAATAGCAATAGACTTTCATAATCTCTTCAAACTTCCAATGAGACTCCTCCTTATGAGAGAAGACTCATGAAGAAAGAATTTTTAGTCAAAATTTTGAAATATATATATATATAAATATATAAGAAAAAAAAGAAGAAGTAAATATAACAGAACTGTCCGGGTCTCAAAACTTAGTCCCGGTCGCCAGTTCTAGCAGTTCAACCGCCAAGTCTGCCAGTTTTTCAATTTTACACTGGTTTAGCCCTTAGTTCGGTTTTAGAGTGTTTTTCGAACTAGAACATGGCCAGGTTCCCGATCTGACCAGCTGGTCTGGTCTAGGTTTCTAAACAAGAAGGCAGCCATAAAATGGTTATAGTGAAGAGGGGGGGTCATTGGAGAGCCGAAAGAGGGTAGCCTAAAATGGGGGCTGTTGCAAAAAAGAAAGTTTAGGGGTAGGGGATCTAAAGAAATGAAAGGTAGTGTTGAGATTACAATAAGTGTTCAAAGAAGAAAAGGAAGGGATCCATTTTGGTACATGAAGGTCCAAAGTAATTAGGGGAGGCTTTTCCCAAACTAAGCCTCTTTTGCATTGTATTTCCCAAACTAGGCCTACTTCTGACGAAATTCCCAAACTAAGCTAAAGCGCCATTCCGATTCGCGCTTTTACTGTTAGGTGGCGAAAATTAGATGAATAGTAAAATCGCTATTACAAATAGCGATTTTAATTAAGAAAACGCTGTTGTGAATAGCGCTTATAACATTAATTTGTTTTACAAATAAAACGCTATTATGAACAGCGCTTTCAACATAATTTTTTTTCCCGAATAAAACGCTATTACTAATAGCGCTTTTAACATAATTTTTTTTTTGCGAATAAAACGCCATTTCTAATAGCGAGTTCACTTAAATGAAAACGCTTTTTCAATCAGCGTTTTTAACAGCCCCTATATATGCGAAGCCCCTCCCCTCATTTGCATACGTTTTTGACGCTTAGGTTTTTCGGATCTTGCTCGACTCAAACAGACTCTCCATCTCTCACTCTCCATCTCTCACTCTCAGACTCACTCGAAGCTCACCTCGCTCTCGCTCTCTGCTCTCTGCTCTCACTCTCTGTCTCTGCTCTCTCTCTCTCTGTGGTATGACATTAACCCTAATTTTATGTATTTATTTTTTGTGTTTGTGAAAATGTGAATGTGTTGTATTTTTCTGTCAATGTTAGGGTTTTACATGTGAATTATTAAATGTGTTAGGGTTCTAATGTGTTAGGGTTTTATCATTGTGGTTATGAAATTAGGGTTTGGAATTTTTTGAAATCAGAAATGAGGGTTTGGAAATCAGAAATGTGAATGCTTTTGAATTTGTGGAATTTTTTATGCTTTTGAATTTTTGGATGTTGCTTGTGAATTGAATATGGTTATGAATTTTTATGCTTTATCAGTGTGGTTGTGGTTATGAAATTAGGGTTCTAATGATAATTGTTGCTCGATATCAGATTGTTCACACATCCTTTTAGGATGACATTTTAGGGTTCACATTATTAAGGGTTGTAATGCTTTTGAATTTTTATGCTTTTGAATCATAAATCAGGTTTGGAATTTTTTGAATTTTTTAAATAAATCATAAATATGAGAATTGAGAATTGAAATTTGGAATGATGAAATTCGTAAATCATAAATTCATATAATTGATAATTGTTAATGTCATATTATGAAATTCATATAATTGAGAATTGAGAATTGAGAATTGAGAATTGAGAATTGAGAATTGAAATTACGAAATGTTTATATTTTGAAATTTGAAATCAAAAATTGGAATTTTGAAATTATGCTTGTGAATCAAAATTTCTATATTTTGAATTTTGAATAAACCAACCTACATTTGTTGAATTGGAAATTGTTTTTTTTTGCTTGTTAAGAGGAATTAAAAGGAAATTAGGGTTTGAAATTAGGGTTTTAAAAGTAATTTTTTTAAATTAAGAATTGCGATTAAAAAATCCGAAATTCATATAATTGATAATTGTTAATGTCATATTATGAAATTCATGTAATTGAGAATTGTTGAATTCAAATTATGAAATGTCTATATTTTGAAATTTGAAATCAGAAAATGGAATTTTGAAATTATGCTTATGAGTTTTTTTTTTTTGCTTGTTAAGAGGAATTAAAAGGAAATTAGGGTTTCAAATTAGGGTTTTAGAAGTAATTTTGTTTAATTAAGAATAAAATTAGAAAAAATTGAAATTCATATAATTCGTAATTGTTAATGTCATATTACGAAATTCATGTAATTGAGAATTGTTGAATTCGAATTATGAAATGTCTATATTTTGAAATTTGAAATCAGAAATTGGAATTTTGAAATTATGCTTGTGAATCAAAATGTCTATATTTTTTTACTCAAATTATGGTTCATAAATTGTTAATGTCTAATTTCTACAAAATGTAATTATTAAACAAAAAAATATTTAATTTTGAATGTATTTTATTAAAAAAATATTTAATTTTCTCTCAATGAAAAGATCATGTTCTGTCAAATAAAAGATCATGTTCTCTGAAATATTTAATTTTGACTCTATTTTATTCAAAAGAAATATTTATATTGGTTTCTCAAAATATTTAATTTTGACTCTATTTGATTTAAATAAAAAAAATTTGGTTTAATTTCGTTTGGTTTATTTCACTATATTTGGGGTCAGGCACCCAAAATATGATTAAAAAATTTAATGAGCTGAATTTGTAATACATATAATAGCATTCTAGTACAAATTAAAATTTCCTCAGAAAACTGAAGAAAATTTGAAAAAGTTTTTGAAATGGGTATTGAACGAAGTGACTTATCGCCATTTCCACTTTGTGATTGTCCACCACCATTGAAAAGGAAAATCTAAACATTATGTTTTAATAATTTTTATTTATATTTGTATAATTAGAAGTCATTATTAGATTAGTTACAATATATGCATGAAAAGAGTCTTAAATTATTTAATTAATAGTCCATAGCAATTTCGTACGTAAGAAGGAAAAAAATAAATTTGGCACTTTGTTGGGTAAGTCTGTGTTTTGTAATACCAAATAATTGGTACGGATGGCCCGATAGATTCACATGGATAACTATCCAAAATTTAACCACCAACTTCAATTTAATTATCTCTACTTTTTGGGCATTATAAATTATCTCTGTAATTATTTTTTTGTTTTTGTATGTGTAAGAAAAAAAAGGAGTAAATAAATTAAATTTACTTGTTGAGAAAAATGGAGTATACTTGAAAAAAGGAGTATACTTGTTGTGATTTTTTTTTAAATTAAGACAATAGAGCAATGACAACAAAGGAAGTAAATAAAAACTCCACGTATAGATGAAATCTTAGCTGTTGTGTGATACGAATAAAAATAAGTGAGAAAAATGCAAAAATAAACAGTAATAATCAAGTTGAGACACAAATATATAGCTGACAAAATATAAATTCAATTAATGTTTCACCTCTACAGTTCCTTCAACCCTGGAAAATATAAATTGACAAAAAATGAGAGGGTTGCTTTTATTTGTGACTTCTGCAAATTTTATTGTTTATTTTAACGTTTATTTTACAAGTAGAATTCGATATATGTATATTGTTGATATTGTTGATATTTATTGTTTCATTGAAGCAAGTATATGGCAACTGTTCCAATTATCTTTTACTGGGGGGGAAACATAATTCGGGATCCTGATGAAGGTGTGTCATATGATGCTGAGCCGAAAGGGATATATAGGGTGCAACTTGGCACCACACTTGGCAATTTGGAGGAGATGTTTATGTCCAAGGTCGCAAGTTACGGGGAAACAGTCCGATTGATCTTCAAATGTAGATATCCTTATCGCCAGTGGCAAGCAACCAGCAAATACAAAATATTACCGATAAATGACGATGAGGCGTTGAACACCGTTTTGAGTATCGGTGGAAATTTCGAACCACCAAATTGTTTGGAAGTGTACATTCAGAAAGAGGTTGTACACAATCTTCCGAATATAACACAGATGGATTCGCATCCGTACATTGCTGACACATGGGATTGACACGACAGCATTTCAGTCTCCTATGTATGAATCATATAGCGATCCCGGGTTTACCCCTTGTAGTACAGTGATCCGGACATGTGTCCGTGGATGTTAGTAGTTGAGTATTGTCTTGTTTACATCCTTTCCTACTTTGTATTTGAGTTATAGGATGTATTGAGCAGGTTTGTTATAGGTTGGTTGTGTTTGGGAGCCAAGTGTTGCTGCCCAGAATTTTGGGTCTTCGCTCGAGCGAGCTGTTCTTCGCTCGAGCAAGCTTCTGTTTTTGGTTGGTCGCTCGAGTGAGGGTTTGGTCGCTCGAGCGAGAGTTGGTTTTTGTGTCTGGTGGCTCGAGCCAGAGTGGCTTCGCTCGAGCGAGCGATTGCGTCTGGCTCAGACCTGAAGGTTGCATTTCTTGGCTCGAGCGAGCTTTCTTCGCTCGAGCGATCTGGTTCGTTCTTCGCTCGAGCGAGCGGTTCTTCGCTCGAGCGAGCGTCGTGTTGCAAATCGGAGGATTTGAACTGTTGGCTCGAGCGAGCGTGTCTTCGCTCGAGTGAGGGCAGTTTCTTGTGTCTGGTCGCTCGAGCGACCAAGTCTTCGCTCGAGCGAGCCTGTTTATATCAGCTAGCAGCAGCCGAACCAAACTTCACTTTTTCAAAACTTTTCATCCTTCAAACCCTAAAATTCGAGACCCTCTCTCTCTAAACTTGCTCTCTCTCTAAGATTTGATCTACCTAGGGTGATTTCCTACCCTAAGTCCTTTGTTAAAAAGATAGAGGGTGACTTGGGCTTCGATTTAATCTGAAAATATTTGGTTTTGGAGCAAGTTGGGTGTTGGGTCTTCATCTCCATTTGAGCTCAAACTTTGAGGTAGGGATATCCTACTCCTCTTTATGGATTTTGTCTTTAAATTTTAGCATTTTGATGTGTTGGAAGTTGTTGTGTAATTTTGAGAAAACTTTGGGCCTTTGTGTAATTTTACAAAAGTTGGGGTTTTATTTATAATGAACCTAGAGGCATGTTTGGTGTAGAAACATGGGATTAATGTTGAAATAGCGATAGAAAATGGAATCTAAGGGTTGTAATGTTAATTATGGAAAATGCCCTAATTACATTGATTAATTAATTGGGATAATTAATTGTAAGAAATGAGGAATTGAAGTGGGAATATTGAGATTGGAAGTGTATGGGATTTAAGGGTGTAGTTGAATTACTTATCACTCACCGAATTGAAATGTTGATTTTATATCCATTTGTTGCATTTATTTTCTGTATAGAAATAACTGCTTTGGGCTATCGGTGGAGGATAGTCTTGATTGTTGTAGACAATGCATGATGATTAGGCAAACTAAAACTGATCATTGAAATGTGTCATTGAGTGTGACGGTTGAAGGAATACATTAAATTTATGTATTGATTGATGTGTATAATAATTGTTTATATGCATTGTGTGTTGTGTTGGAGGAGATAGGGGATGTACTCCACGGTTTAGGGGATGATAGTTGATGGACCTCTAAACCGGATGTTGTTTGGGAGAAGATAGGGGATGGACTCCAGAGATATAGCTCATATGCTTATCTAGTGATGTGTTGACACAGCTCTTATGCTTGTCTTTGGAAGTGTGATATTGCTCTTATGCATGTCTTTGGAAGTATTGATATAGCTAGTATGCTTGTCTTTTGTGAAATGGGAAATTGTTGGACATGAGTTACTGTCCCACATGAGTTGTTGGCCAAGTTCTGAGCCATGGTTATAAATTGAGAATTTGTAAGGAAATGGAGAATGAAAGTGTAAAGTGTTGGCCACCTATCAACTGCTAATCTTTTAGTTATTATTCATAACTGGTTTAGTGTATTTCTACTGGGCTGTGGCTCACCCTATATGGGAACATCATTTTCAGGTACAGGTAGCATGCCACCTCCAAGGACATAGCTTGGAAGGCTAGTGGTTGTCAGACTTGTTGGTGTTGTTTCCTTTTGGTGTATTACATGTAGAATCAAGCCAAGGGCTTAATGTGTAAATGAGTTAGCACTCTTTTTTTGTAACCAAGTGTTAACTTGGAAAGCTGTAAGCCCATAGGGCATTTGCTTTTGTTGTTAACATGTAATACTTTTGTAATGAACTATTCTGTTAAATGAAAGAATGATGAGCCTTTACATATGTCAATATTGTGGGTTTAATGTTATTATTTTGAGGGCGTTACAACTTGGTATCAGAGCGTACCGGGTTCGAATACTTTGGGTACGTGGGAAGTGATTAGAATCACAATGGGTTTGTCTCGCTTGAAAGAGACTTAGGTGTAGAGTCATATGCCATGTGTTTAAATTGATAACATGCTTATATGATTTTGGGTATGGGATTTAATTTCTAGGATGCTGATTGGATCCTTGGGTTTCTGGGAGTCTTGTTGGAAAAGCACTTGATCAATGCTGTTTCTAACCGGAACTCTAGTAACGCCTCGGGACTATCATTATCCGGGAATGAAATTCGTAAGTGCTTATGTGTTTATGTGCTTACGTGGAATGAATTACAGTTGTCCATGCATTAGGACGTGAGTGTTTAGTTTCGACACACTTATAAATGTGCTAATGTTCTTCGTTTCCTTTATTAGGATGTCAGGACGAGGAAGAGGTGGTAGGCGTGGTAGACCTGCGAGGCAGGAAGTACCTTTACCGGATGAGATTCCGGCAGTGCAGGAGGGAGTTGGCCAGGCCAATGTGGCCGAGCCAGCGGGTCAGCAGGCTATGAGTGCTTTGGCCCGAGAGATAGCGGGAGCCTTGGGTATTCTCAGGGCTGGAAATCAGGCAGTTGAGGCAGGGCCTTCCTTCTTAAAAAGGGAGTTCTTCCGGTCTAACCCGGAGGAGTTTGTTGGGGATCCAAAGGAACCACTGAAGGCAGACAAGTGGTTAGAACAAATGAGCAAGACATTCGAGATGCTTGCCATCGAGGATGGAGCACTGAAAGTGACCTTGGCATCCTTCCAGCTGAAGGGAGATGCGGGTCAATGGTGGAAATACGAGAAGGTCCGTGTGGGTGGTACATGGGAGGCGTTTGTAAATGCTTTCCAGGAGAGATTCTTATCTGCAGTTGCTAGGGAAAAGCTGAGAGATCAGTTTAGCCGGCTTAAACAGGAGGGTTTGACTGTGGCTGAGTTTGAGGCTACGTTTACTAGCTTGTCCAGGTTTGCACCTGAACTTGTGGCGACAGAGGAACGCCGTTGCTACGAGTTTGAGCGGAAGTTGAGGCGTGGCCTCAAGTTGAGGGTTGGTGGTTCTTATATTCGGAAGTATAGACATTTGGTAGATGCTGCAGCTCACATGGAGCTTATGATGCAAGAGGAGGATGAGGAGAAACATAGAGGCTCCAAGAGGGCCAGGGTGATGGCAGGAGACAGAGGGGTTATAACCCTCAGCAGTCTCAGGGTGGAGTTTCTAGATCGACCTTTCCAGTGCTGAGTGCAGGCTCGGGGAGAGGCAATCAGGGAGAGTTCACTTGTTACAAGTGTGGCCAGCTGGGTCACAAGGCTTCGGTTTGCCCGCTGAAAGGCGGAGGTCAGAGAGCTGCATCTTCTTCAGCCAGACCGCAGAGTCAGAGTTTGGGCAGGGGGCAGCCCTTGTCTTGTTATCAGTGTGGACAGCCTGGGCACCTGAAAAGGTTCTGCCCACAGTTGAGTGCCACTTCAGGAGCGTCTGGTTCTAGACAGACGCAGGGATTTCAGCCAGCTCAGTCTGTGCAGGCCTCGAGGGCCAATCCGGGGGCTTCGTCGTCCCAGTCAGTGCAGCAGTCGTATGCTCCCAGAGGTGAGCAGGTTGATCAGGGGCCTACAGGGCGCGTGTATGCTGTTACCGCGCAGGACCTAGTACCGGCTCCATCAGTAGTGAGAGGTACCTTTCTGTTTTGCAACTCAGTTGCTAGAGTGTTGATTGATACGGGTGCATCTCATTCTTTTGTATCTGCTGCATTTGCATCTGTGTTGGAGTTGGAGTTAGCACTATTAGCATCTCCTATTTGTGTAGTGTCACCTCTTGGGGGTGAATTGATCTTGAAACAAGGTGTCAGGGGTTGTGACATAGAGGTCGCCGATCATAGGCTTCCATTTCCATTTGTAGTTATGCCCATGAAGGGCTTTGATGTTATTTTGGGTATGGACTGGTTATCGTCATACCGGGCAGTTATTGATTGCTACCGCCAGAGGGTCACTTGTTGTACCGTGAGCGGGGAGTGTTTCCATTTCTTGGGAGACCGGGTTGGTAGTGTTGTGCCACCGGGGTATGATCCGCGAGGGCGGAGTAAGCTTAGTGGTTTACTTGCTAGCTTTGAGAATGGTGAGTGTGAGGAGACCCAGGTTGTCTTGCCGAGGGTAGTTTGTGAGTACTCGGACGTCTTTCCCGAGGACCTTGTTAGTTTACCACCTCACCGGGACATTGAGTTCTCTATTGATTTAGTGCCCGACACGGCGCCGATTTCTATGGCACCTTACCGTTTTGCTCCAGCAGAGTTGGTTGAGTTGAAGGTTCAGCTCCAAGAATTACTAGATAAGGGCTTTGTTCGCCCTAGTGTTTCGTCGTGGGGAGCACCGGCCCTCTTTGCTAAAAAGAAAGATGGTGCCTTGAGATTGTGTATCGATTATCGGAAGTTGAATCGGGCTACGGTTAAGAATAAGTACCCTATGCCCCGTATAGATGATTTGTTTGACCAGTTGAAGGGTTCCCGTTGTTTTTCTAAGATAGACTTGAGATCGGGTTACCACCAGTTGAGGGTCAGGGAGGAGGACATTCCGAGAACGGCATTCCGTACGCGGTATGGCCATTATGAGTTTCTGGTGATGCCATTTGGACTTACCAATGCACCGGCAGTTTTTATGGACTTGATGAACCGGATTTTCTGGGAATTCTTGGATCGTTTTGTAGTCGTTTTCGTGGACGACATTCTTATTTATTCACCTTCAGAGGAGGAGCACGAGGCACACTTGAGAGTGGTGCTTGAGTTACTTAGAGCCCATAGGCTGTACGCCAAGTTTGGGAAGTGTGAGTTCTGGCTAGGAGAAGTCAAATTCTTAGGCCATGTGATTTCCGGGGAAGGGGTGTCTGTTGATACATCCAAGACTGAGGCAGTGCAAGATTGGGCACAGCCTAAGAGTGTGTTTGAGATCCGCAGTTTTCTAAGATTAGCTGGGTATTACCGTCGGTTTGTGAAAGATTTCTCCAGGTTAGCTTCACCGTTGACTAGACTGACTCGGAAGGGAGTCAAATTTGTATGGAGTGAGACTTGTGAAAAGTCGTTCCAAGAGCTGAAAGTTAGATTGACCACCGCTCCAATTTTGATTATTCCGGAGAGGGGGTTGGGTTACGCAGTTTATTGTGATGCCTCACGAGAAGGTTTGGGTTGTGTGTTGATGCAATAGGGGAAAGTGGTAGCTTATGGCTCACGTCAGTTGAAAATTCACGAGAAGAATTACCCTACGCATGACCTAGAGTTAGTAGCTGTGATCTTTGCCTTGAAAATCTGGAGGCACTACCTTTATGGTGAGAGATTCGAGGTGTTCTCGGATCACAAGAGTCTGAAATATCTGTTTTCACAGAAAGACTTGAATTTGAGGCAGAGGAGGTGGATGGAGTTTATTGAGGATTATGACTTCGAGTTGCACTATCACCCAGGGAAGGCCAATGTTGTGGCCGATGCCCTTAGCAGGAAATCCGTTAGTGATGTAGCTTGTATAGCCATCCGGGAGTGGGAGATGTTGGGGGCAATTGGCGAGTTTGATTTGCTTCTGGGCGAATCCGTTGAGGCTGCGGCCTTGTTTTCTGTTGTTGCGCAGCCTACACTTGTGACTCGAGTGTTAGAGGCACAGAGAGGTGACCTTGAGGTAGAATCCCTCCGAGAGAAAATCTCCAGTGGGAAGGTTGAGAAGGGCCTGACGGTGTATCCCGACCAGAGTGTAAGATACCGAGACCGTTTGTTTGTGCCGGAGTCTTGCCAAGAGGAAGTACTCCGAGAGTTTCATCATTCGCGCCTTGCGGTGCATCCGGGAGGTACTAAGATGTATCGGGATTTGGGCTGCCAGTTTTGGTGGCGGGGTATGAAGAGAGACGTGGCAATCTTCGTGTCTAAGTGCCTTACTTGTCAGCAAGTGAAGGCCGAGCATCAGAGGCCAGCGGGTTTGTTGCAACCCTTGCCTATTGCCGAGTGGAAGTGGGAGCATGTCACTATGGACTTCGTTGTAGGTCTTCCGAGGACTCAGCGAGGTAGTGATGCTATTTGGGTGGTTGTAGACCGGTTGACTAAGTCGGCGCACTTCGTTCCTATGAGCGTGAGAGATTCGGTAGATCATCTTGCCGACTTGTATATTCGGGACATAGTGAGATTGCACGGGGTCCCAGTGACGATCGTCTCAGATAGAGATCCTCGCTTTACTGCTAGGTTGTGGCAGAGTTTGCAGAGTGCTTTGGGTACTAAGTTGACCTTTAGTACAGCGTATCATCCTCAGACTGATGGGCAGTCCGAGCGTACCATTCAGATCCTTGAGGATATGCTTCGGGGTTGTGTCCTTGATTTCAGTGGGACGTGGGAGAGGCACTTACCATTGGTGGAGTTTGCCTACAACAACAGTTTTCAGTCTAGCATCGGTATGGCACCGTTTGAGGCCTTGTATGGCCGACTGTGTAGGTCTCCAGTTTGTTGGGCCGAGGTGGGTGATGCACCTTTGTTGGGTTCGGAGTTGGTTAGGGAGACGACGGAGAAAGTTGAGCTTATCCGTAGGAGGCTTGTTACAGCCCAGAGTCGTCAGAAATCTTATGCTGACCGTAGGAGGAGACCTTTGGCGTTTGAGATGGGTGATCATGTCTTTCTGAAGATATCACCTAGGCGGGGATTGATGAGGTTTGGAAAGAGTGGGAAGTTATCCCCTCAGTTTATTGGCCCCTTTGAGATCCTTGAGAGGATTGGGGAGGTTGCTTATCGTTTGGCTTTGCCGCCGCAGTTGTCCGGAGTGCATGACGTGTTTCATGTGAGTATGCTTCGGAAGTATGAGCCGGATCCATCACATGTATTGGATTGGACTGACTTAGAGGTAGATGAGGATGCCTCGTATGAGGAGAGACCGGTTCGGGTCTTGGATAGGCGGGATCAAGTCCTGCGTAGCAAGACCATCCCTTTGGTGAAGGTTTTGTGGAAACATCACGGAGTGGAAGAGGCCACTTGGGAACGTGAGTTGGAGGTCCGAGAGAAATATCCGGACCTATTTGTAGAAGTTTGAACATATGTTATATATATGAATGTATTGTTGAACTTTAAGATCATTAAGTATGTCTTAAGTTGTAAAACATGGTACATGTTTTTGTTAATGAAAGTAGTTGGAAACTTGCCTCAATTGGAGGTTTGTATAACATTCCATATGTTGAGTATATAGTAGAAATGTAAATGTATCATGATTATTGCTTATGATATGAATTATGAACCATGTATGTTGGAAATGGTTGAAATGGAAAGAAAATGCATGTTGAAATATATGTATAGTGAAATGCCTCTTGATAAAAGATGGAATGACCGGTAATAAGTCGAGTTATTGAATGTTGTGTTATAACATTGTTTAAAATGGAGAAAAACTTGCTTTCAAAAAAACTTGTTCTTAATTTCGAGGACGAAATTCTTTAAGGGGGGGAGGTTATAGCGATCCGGGTTTACCCCTTGTAGTACAGTGATCCGGACATGTGTCCGTGGATGTTAGTAGTTGAGTATTGTCTTGTTTACATCCTTTCCTACTTTGTATTTGAGTTATAGGATGTATTGGGTAGGTTTGTTACAGGTTGGTTGTGTTTGGGAGCCAAGTGTTGCTGTCCAGAATTTTGGGTCTTCGCTCGAGCGAGCTGTTCTTCACTCGAGCAAGCTTCTGTTTTTGGTTGGTCGCTCGAGCGAGGGTTTGGTCGCTCGAGCGAGAGTTGGTTTTTGTGTCTGGTGGCTCGAGCCAGAGTGGCTTCGCTCGAGCGAGCGATTGCGTCTGGCTCAGACCTGAAGGTTGTATTTCTTGGCTCGAGCGAGCTTTCTTCGCTCGAGCGATCTGGTTCGTTCTTCGCTCGAGCGAGCGGTTCTTCGCTCGAGCGAGCGTCGTGTTGCAAATCGGAGGATTTGAACTGTTGGCTCGAGCGAGCGTGTCTTCGCTCGAGTGAGGGGCAGTTTCTTGTGTCTGGTCGCTCGAGCGACCAAGTCTTCGCTCGAGCGAGCCTGTTTATATCAGCTAGCAGCAGCCGAACCAAACTTCACTTTTTCAAAACTTTTCATCCTTCAAACCCTAAAATTCGAGACCCTCTCTCTCTAAACTTACTCTTTCTCTAAGATTTGATCTACCTAGGGTGATTTCCTACCCTAAGTCCTTTGTTAAAAAGATAGAGGGTGACTTGGGCTTCGATTTAATCTGAAAATATTTGGTTTTGGAGCAAGTTGGATGTTGGGTCTTCATCTCCATTTGAGCTCAAACTTTGAGGTAGGGATATCCTACTCCTCTTTATGGATTTTGTCTTTAAATTTTAGCATTTTGATGTGTTGGAAGTTGTTGTGTAATTTTGAGAAAACTTTGGGCCTTTGTGTAATTTTACAAAAGTTGGGGTTTTATTTATAATGAACCTAGAGGCATGTTTGGTGTAGAAACATGGGATTAATGTTGAAATAGCGATAGAAAATGGAATCTAAGGGTTGTAATGTTAATTATGGAAAATGCCCTAATTACATTGATTAATTAATTGGGATAATTAATTGTAAGAAATGAGGAATTGAAGTGGGAATGTTGAGATTGGAAGTGTATGGGATTTAAGGGTGTAGTTGAATTACTTATCACTCACCGAATTGAAATGTTGATTTTATATCCATTTGTTGCATTTATTTTATGTATAGAAATAACTGCTTTGGGTTATCGGTGGAGGATAGTCTTGATTGTTGTAGACAATGCATGATGATTAGGCAAACTAAAACTGATCATTGAAATGTGTCATTGAGTGTGACGGTTGAAGGAATACATTAAATTTATATATTGATTGATGTGTATAATAATTGTTTATATGCATTGTGTGTTGTGTTGGAGGAGATAGGGGATGTACTCCACGGTTTAGGGGATGATAGGGGATGGACCTCTAAACCGGATGTTGTTTGGGAGAAGATAGGGGATGGACTCCAGAGATATAGCTCATATGCTTATCTAGTGATGTGTTGACACAGCTCTTATGCTTGTCTTTGGAAGTGTGATATTGCTCTTATGCATGTCTTTGGAAGTATTGATATAGCTAGTATGCTTGTCTTTTGTGAAATGGGAAATTGTTGGACATGAGTTACTGTCCCACATGAGTTGTTGGCCAGGTTCTGAGCCATGGTTATAAATTGAGAATTTGTAAGGAAATGGAGAATGAAAGTGTAAAGTGTTGGCCACCTATCAACTGCTAATCTTTTAGTCATTATTCATAACTGGTTTAGTGTATTTCTACTGGGCTGTGGCTCACTCTATATGGGAACATCATTTTCAGGTACAGGTAGCATGCCACCTCCAAGGACATAGCTTGGGAGGCTAGTGGTTGTCAGACTTGTTGGTGTTGTTTCCTTTTGGTGTATTACATGTAGAATCAAGCCAAGGGCTTAATGTGTAAATGAGTTAGCACTTTTTTTTTTTAACCAAGTGTTAACTTGGAAAGCTGTAAGCCCATAGGGCATTTGCTTTTGTTGTTAACATGTAATACTTTTGTAATGAACTATTCTGTTAAATGAAAGAATGATGAGCCTTTACATATGTCAATATTGTGGGTTTAATGTTATTATTTTGAGGGTGTTACAAATCAAATGAATGTTATGCAGCTGGCTACACACAACAGACATTTCATGGCCATGGTGGAGAATCAAGTTCACATGGTGGATACGAGGCTGAATTTCACAATAACGCCGAAGATGTGCCCACCTATAGCCATCATACCACTCCAGTTGAAGTTGCTGGTAATATGGCTGAAACGGTTAATTCTGTGCAGTTTGCTGACAGTGACATGTACGGTCCTGATGTCGCCCTAGACAATGATGAGAATGAAATGTGTGATGAAGAAAATTTATTGGGCGGATCAGATGATGATGATGATGAAGAAGATGATGTCGACACTCCCGTTGATATTTAGAATGCCCCCATTCCACCTAGACCTGAAATCCCTTTCTATGAAAACATTCACATGGGTGGTGATTTTGACATTAGTAACCACGATGTCGTTCCCCGTAACCGAATCTGGAATGCTGAAAATCCAGAGTTAGACAAAGGGATGGTTTTCGTTGATAAGAAGCAACTCGTACATGCTGTGAAATTGTACCATGCAACAAATAATCGAGAGTATAAAGTCGTAACCTCCAAGCGAGACGTTTGGGTGTGTGCTTGCAAGCACGACTGTAGATGGTGATTGCGTGCATCTCTTAGTAGGAGACATGGTCTTTTTGAAATAAAGTAGTATAGGGGTCCTCACCATTGTTTATACCCACGAATGAACAAGGACCACACAAATATTAGCTCCAGTTATATTGCTTCTCATCTTTTGGGACAAGTTGCGGTGAGTACACAAAATAAATGTTTACATTTATATACACATTTGTTTGTTTAAAGTGTTCACACCAAAATAATCTGACTCATAGGTATTGTTGTATGCAGAACGAACCTGATATGCCCATTAAGAATGTCATCGAAGATATAAAAAAGTCCATGAACTATACTATATCATACAAGAAGGCGTGGCATGCAAGGGCAAAGGCAATTAGAATGGTATTTGGGGATTGGGATGAATCATATATGATATTGCTTAAATTCATGTATGCATTACAAACATCTAATCCTGGCACCATCGTGCAATGGAAGCATAGATATACCGGAAATACAACCATTATGCCCGTCTTCCACTTTGTTTTTTGGTCTTTCAAACCTGTCATCGATGGATTCAGACATTGTAGGCCTGTTATAACCATAGATGGTACATTCTTATACGGGAAATACACTGGTGTGTTGCTTGTAGCAACGATTGTCACTGCCAATGGCAAAGTACTACCGCTTGCATTTGCTGTTGTCAACAGGGAGAGTTTGGAATCTTGGTCGTTCTTCATTTCAAATATCAAGGAACATATTGTCATGGACCGACAGGGAGTGACTTTGATATCCGATCGAGCTGAGAGTATTTTAGCTGCTGTGAGACGGCATTGGTTGAATCCCTCGCTCCAATTTGTTGGATATCATCGGCACTGCCTTCGACATGTTTGTAGTAACTTTAACACTACGTTCAAAAATAAGGAGCTGAAACAACTTCTATGGAAAGCAGGGAGTGCTCATCAACGACGAAAGTGTAATGGTTACTTACAACAAATACAGGCTATTGACCAAGAAGCCATCACTTGGGTTTACAAGATGAATCCTGAGGAGTGGGCCCTTTCGTATGACGGTGGACATCGGTGGGGGGTATTGACTAGCAATGATGCAGAGTGCTTCAATAGCGTCTTAAAAGGTGCAAGGAACTTACCTATCTCAGCTATGGTTGAATTTATATTTCGGCGGCTTGTAAAATATTTTGACGAGATGGGAGCCCAAGCTGAACTAGATGTACGAAATGAGTTCCAATACCCTAAAGAGATGCAAAAAACTATTGAGGATGGCATCGCAAGGGCAAATACTTTCAAGTTGATATCATATGACAGGTTAGTTTGTAATATAAATTAAATTATTGTTATTATGTTGTCAATTTAACTACACCTAAAAACATGAACTTCATTAGTTTCTATTACAATTTTTTTATAGGCCATGCCGCGTGTTTGAGGTGCAAACATCTTTTCGCCATGGACGAGGTCGCAATACACAAATTGTGCGGATGAATCAACCCACGTGCAGTTGTGGGAAATATGAGATACAACACTATCCATGTTCTCATATGCTCGCTGTAATGTCTGAATGCGGTGACAATCCATTCGAGTACGTTGATCTAGTATATAGGCTTCCTGTATACATGAGGGTTTGGGAAACTAAATTCAATCCAATACCGCATCAAGATTATTGGGCTGATCCGCATTGGACTTTAATGCCTAATGTATTGCGTCTGCGAGAAGTGAAACGGGGTCGTGCATCTATGTCTCGTATTCCGAATGAGATGGACATATCAGATAGGCGTTTGACCGCTCGTTGCAGTGAGTGCCAGCAGACAGGTCATGACAGGCGAACATGTCCGGCGCGACTTGGTCGATGAAGACTATGTAATACTTACATATTGTAATAGATCTTTTTGTAATTCTTTATTTGTAATAGATCATTTTATTTTCTTTTGTAATTCATTATTTGTAAACGGGGTCGTACATTTAAATAGAACATTTTTTATTTGTAATAGATCATTTCTATTGTTTAATTCTTTATATATTGTAATTGTTTGATTTCCTTGACAAAATTTACAACTAACATAGTAAACAAATAAATTAAACTAAATGACAATGCAAAAACATTTAACTATACCACATAGTCCTATGGTTTTTATTCTCTACTTCGTTGAAAATGTTTATTACAGAATTTTATTTCAAATCACATAGTTCTTCTACCATTTTAAGATTTTAATATTTCGACTGATGCATGCATTTTGTACATTTACAATTTATGAATTACATGTACGTAATTTACAAATTTTATACTTTATTGGAAAACAAAAATTACAAAATCAATAATGAAGTTTTGTCGAATATGCCATAAATGTAACGAAGTTTTGTCAAATATGTCAAAATCAATAATGAGGTTATGTCAAATATGCCAAAATCAACAATGAAGTTTTGAAAAAAAAATTATCATTCCATTTTTTCGTAAATATTTACATACGAAAACTATCCACATGTTATTGGTCATTATTAAGCTTATGTAACTGAGATCGTAAAAAGATTTTGTAAAAGATTTTTATATTAGTCCGAAGCATAGATAACGATAGGTTATGTTGAATTGCTTATCATATTTAATGGCACATAATATGCAAAATTTAGATTTTAGTGAATTGCTTCCATGTTAATGGCACACAAATTTATACTTTTAAAATAATCGACCACATTTGTTTTCCAAGTCGTCATGTACATAATAATTTGAGCTTAATTGATATAGTTAAATTACATGCTCACCAATACAGTTTGTGAAAATGTATTTGTTTTTCAACTGTACAGGCTTCATGGCACATCTACCTGATGAGGTCCCCCTTTTGAGTAATCCACATCGGGCTGACAGTATATGGGAGGACCCGGTATGCAATAACGTTTGTTGGACTTTACGCTTACAATGAAAATACACTGCATTTTGTTTTTGATTTCCTTGATAATGCTATAATTTAAACTACTCATTCTGTTATGCAGGACCAAGCACGCACCGTGGTGGCATGCCGGCGGGGAGATTCCGGCCTGTGGGAGCATCCATTGGACCATAGAGTCTTGCAGTGTCTACTACGCGCGGGATTCTATGGTGTATATCGTATAGGCCATATCAGACTGGACCACCCACTCATTACTGCTCTCGTCGAGAGATGGCGCACAGAGACTCATACATTTCATTTCCCGACCGGTGAGGCCACCGTCACATTGCAGGACGTATCTGTCCTATACGGTCTACGGATTGATGGGCGAGCAGTTACTGGACTTGACCCATCATTGACGACGGAGCAGTGGATAGCCCTATGTGCTGAGCTATTGGGAGTAGCACCTACACCTGCAAACTTACAGGCAGGTAGAGTGAGGGTGAGGTGGCTGTCCGAGCATTTTCAAGGCGATCTTCCAGATCATGGTCCAGATGAGTTAGTACAGCAGCATGCGCGAGCATATATTCTGTGGCTTATTGGGGGGGTACTTCTCCCTGATAAGTCACAGAACCTGCTCAAGCTGATGTACTTGCCACTGTTGAGAGACATTGACGTCATCGGCCAGTACAGCTGGGGCGCCGCGGCTTTGGCATGCTTGTATAGGATGTTATGTCGAGCCACTTAGATGGGTGTGACTCAGATCGGAGGACCCCTTGTCTTGCTACAGGTTAGTAAGAATTTTATTACATGTTAATTCATATTGTATGGCATAAATCAGTATTGTAATTGCGTTCAAACTATTGCAGATTTGGGCGTGGGAGAGATTGATTCGCATTGCCCCGTCTAGGCGGCAACTAGTTGCTCCTGGTGAGGTTCCCATCGGGCAGGGAGACATGCAGTTACCGGCCGGACCTCGAGGTAGCCGGTGGAGGGTTGACATGAGCCACGAGGTCGTATCGACCCATGTAGTCGTCGTGTATAGAGACCAGCTTGACCGGATGATAGACGGCAAGGTATCAAATTTAAATACCTAAATTTTAAGTGTCATATGGAGTGTATATGTTTATGAGCGATTTTTAATAGACTTGTCGTTATTGTAGTTTATCTGGCAGCCTTATGCTGAGGTCCTCCATACGCTCCCAGACTACTGCCGACTAGGTGAGGAGATATGGATGGCGAGAGTACCACTCATTTGTTTTGACGTGGTTGAGTGGCATCTCCCTGATCGTGTCCTCCGACAGTTTGGTCGGGTCCAGGCCGTGCCGGATCAGTGTGACACCGAGTGGCGATTGCATGCGACTGATAGACGTGGCCGAGCCAGCACTGACTGGAGTCTGCATCATATGCGATACATACAGTTGTGGGATGCCCGTCGCGACACTATTGTACAGGCTGACTGGAGCGATGGGGTCCTCCCCTCTCCCGACCCTTACATGTTGTGGTATCGGCGACATACACACCTACTTGTCGGTAATCCGAGCCACCTGGCCGAGGCCGGATATCAGGGAGTTGGGCCTTCTCTCGAGGCATTGGTGAGTATCGTACTATGTGTCAGATAATTGTTAATATCATAATTGATTATTTTCAGTGAACTATAGCCTGATATATCTGATTTTTTGTTCAGGTGGTTCGAGCTGGGAGGTCATATCACTTGGCTAAGGACGCCATTTTCAGACGTGATGGACAGCTTGGTCTGCAGGCCCTTGTAGAGATCCGAGAGTTATTGTACGAGGGGATCCAGCATGCCCATCGGGTAGATCGTCTGCATTTTGGGGACTACGGTGTACACAGTGCAGCAGCTGCTCCAGACACATCAGTCCCGTCCACGTCAGTGCCTCACACTTCAGCGCCAGCCACAGCAGGTCCTTCGACTTCAGTCACCCCACCGCATGATACCCCATACATTTCTCCAGATTTCCCACACGTACATCTTACCCAGCATGCTGACCCTGACCCTAATTGGTCACCGCCCCGTTTCATGCATGATGTTGTTACCCCACCCACCCAGTTACAGCCTGCTTTTCTGGGGAGTACTTCGACCGCGCCTCGGTTCATGCATGATGTTGTTACCCTACCCACCCAGTTACCACCTGCTTTTCTAGGGACTACTTCGACCGCGCCCAGGAGTACACATGATGCAGTTCTCACTGATATCTCCCACATTAATGATGAGGCCCATATTGAGCCCCCCCCAGAGCGCGAGGGAGAGGCCGAGGTTATGGTCGTGGGGGACGTCGCGGCCGAGGTCGAGGTGCGGACAGAGGCAGAGGTCGGGGTCCAGCTGCAGATCGTGATACAGTTGCACCAAATGAGGGAGTGGGAGTTTCACAGCTCACAGTAGTATCTGATTTGCAGGCACAGGCAGGATCAGGGGCATCAGATGCAGGAGAGGGGGGGTCACACTCACTGGCTCCATAGGCAGTCAGTGGAGGGTCGCATGCAGGGGAGGGAGTGTCAGATATTCAGAGAGTCTACCGTAGGAGACCGAGGAGGGAGATCCACGGTCGGGGTTGTGGGACTGGGGGCAGGTTAGGGCATTAGCGGTTGCGATATGGACTATATAGGTTTTTTTTTTTTTTTTTTTTTTTTTTTTTTTTTTTTGTATGTGTCAAACTTGTACAACTGATGTAAGTGTCAATACTTATTTATTTGCAATTATAATTTCACAATTTTTTATTCTTATTTATATTGGTGAATCACACAAATCTCTTTCAAATCTCTACCCCTCTCTCATTATCCGTAGTCTGTGCATTATTTATAGTAATTTACGATTTCTCCTCAATTTTACAAATTGAGACAACCATTTATAAAATTGAAGTTTAAAAAAATTTGATACATAAATTACAAACGCGTTTGGTTTGAACAACACGTGTAAAGAACCTATAAAAAATATGTTTGTTCAAGGCTAAAAATAATTGAAATATCTCCCTTCATTGATAAGTCATGGATAAGCATTACAAATTGCATGCATTACAGAAATGCCCTGGGCGTTCATCCAAACAATTTCATTCATTATCATCATCATCTGACATCTCAATATCAGATTCATACATAACATCCATGCTCCAGGCGTAGTACTGGTGTGCATCATCCATTAACCCATCTTCGGCACGCTCATTTGTGGTCTTCATTAGTCCGGACCTTTGCAAACGTTGGGTCATGCGATTAACCTCGTCGCGGATACGATGCAATGCCCTTTGCAACAACTGTGGAGTGTCAATTGGCATACGCATGGCTAACCGGCGAGGAAATTTAAGATTAACTTCACGGCATAGCTCAACGAGAACGTTTGCTCGAGTTTTGCGAAATTCCCATTCAGCTCTCATGGTATTGACGGTGGCACGTGAGTAACGCAAATTTGGATTTAATGGGTATTGAAATTCATCTCCATCTGCAACCCAATAGCGACCCATTGCTGAATATAGATCAACCACCGTATATGTCATGATGATATCGCTAGAAATAGCTGTAAAACTTTTGTTGTGGTATGCTACGATATTTATACCATATATACACATGGTAGCTGTATGTATGCAATTATTGTAAACAACTATGACAACTATGCATTAGAGTTGTCACGTCAACTTTGATGACCTGAACAACTATGCATCAACTTGATAGGAGTTGTCACTTCAACTTTTATGAATTGCATAATTTATTGTCATTTGAAAACAAAAAGTAAAAAAATTGTGAAACAATATTTCAACAAATTAATAAATACATGAACGGTTGTTTTTTTAAATTTGTCAACCACCGTATATGTCATGAAAAATATTTTAACGGTTGTTTTAATAAATAAATAAATTAATAAAATTTGTGAACAATTGACAAATATAACTGAACACAGCCTGAATTTTGACTACAATATTGCATTGAAATATACTTACAATTTGAAGTACTAAAATATTTTAATTGATTATAATATTTTATCTGAACCTATTTATGAGCATTTCCTGTTCGATCACATGCATGCCACTGACCTTATCCAGTGCATTCAGCTGTCAGGACTCCACTTTTGTCAAGTCATGAACGAATCAAAGCCCTGTAGCATCGGCTATTGTGCCGCAGATGCAGTGATGCCTGTGACTGTGTGCATAATTCCAATGGGCACAGTAGGTAAGAGGTATGTGACTTTGTGCAGCGATGCAGGGATGCATCTGACTTTGTGCAGTGATACAGTGATGCGTGTGACTTTGTGCATCACTGCATGTGACTTTGTGCAGTAATGCAATGATGCATGTCACTTTATGCAGTGATGCAGTAATGCATGTGACTTTCTGACTTTGTCATGCTTGTATACGTTGTGACTTTTTTCCTCACATTACGTGATGCATGTGACTTCTGCAGTGCAACTTACATGCTTTGTTTTTTTCTCATATTTCAGAATTCATCTAAGTCACATTATTACGACTGTGAAAAGAAGCAGAAAATGTTATTATGTTGGTAAAAAAACATGATGGACGATTGTGTAATGACAATGAAAATCGGATGACTGTGAAGTTCATTAACTGAAAATAAGATAAAATATAGGCACCAAAGTTCCAATCGTGTTTACCTTGCAGGTGACCATTTTATTATGTTGGTGAGAAAAACAATGATAGTTTATGAACAATATTACTTTAATACAAAGAAAATTAAAGCCGTTATTTCATTTTTCGATTTCATTTATAATTTCTCAAAAACACCTATATGTACTGAAATCGTCAATTCCAAGTGACTACTTATTGTATTACAAAAGTAAGCATGACAAAATAGTTTAATGTGGCGATGTGACAACTCACTGCATTTTGTTTTATTTGACAACGCACTGCTCGAATATGAAGGGATTGCATTGTGATTCTGTGGCCTACAATTATGATTTTATCTGACAACCACGTCTGTGACTACATCACAGGTACACAAAGTCACGGGTATTGAAAATTACATGAAATGAATAACATCAAATAATATCACGTGTATCACTTATTCCACAGTGCCCTAGCACCACTATGATGTCTATAAATACCCCAGTATGATGTTTGTTGAAGTCATAACAATAGTAATATATATACAATTACTATTATTATTAATTTTTTTATTTTATTAACAATGTCTTCAAGAGGTGCAGGAAGTTCACGCTGGCAAAGAAATCCGAAAGTGTGGCTGCTACCTCCATTTACCTATGACTACAAGAGCGAAAAGTACTCGAGTCCGAAGGATTATTATGCTGGTATCCGAGCAGAATTGGCGTTCAGGGTAACGGAGCAAGAAGGATTGTATAATGATCTACGTAACTTTGGGGCACCGGTACCTCATCGTCGTTCATTGACCATGGCTAGACGAAATGTGAGTGACTTTGAAAAAGCAGTTAGCAGAATTAAGAAGGAGAACAACAGAATGTTGATGCGGAGATGTCGACATTTCATGCTTCAGCTAGCCACTGAAATGGCAGAAGCAAGCAACAGAGGTTTGACAATGGTTGAGCGAAATAATGTCTTAAACAATGACAAATATCTCTCTGACTACTACATGTCAGATGAGGAATAAGAAATCAAACACCGTTATCTTTCATATGTTCGTTACTGGAGTGTAAGACAATGTTATTGTTTGTCTAACGTACGGATGTATTTCAAGTATTTTTGTTATGAACCTGAAGTTTATGAAATAACTACATTTATAACTACACATTTATGAGTTCATGACTTTCTTTATTGAATTGCAATTAGTTAATGAATGTTCTGGATTAATGAATGGATTAATGTATGTTCAATTATGTGAATACTTAAAACACATAAAATAGATCAGGTAACTCGGAGAAAAGGTTCCCTTAACTGGGGCTGCTGAAATATGGATGAATTTACAATGAATTTCAATCTCCATTGAGAAAGAAGAAAGAGTCACCTTCTAATTCTTGAAAGTCCAGTAAAAATGATGACTCTGGTAATGAATGAGGGGTTGACAGAAAACTAAACTCGGTGAAACGAACTACCGCCTTCAATAGCACATAAAACATAACAGGTAGGTCGGTGAATAGCTTCCCTTAACTGGGGCTCGTGAAATAGGGATACTGTACGTAAAGAATTTCAATATCCATCAGGAAAGAAGAAAGAGTCACCTTTCAATTCCTGGAAGTCCAGTAAAAATGATGACTCTGGTAAGAAATGGTGGTTGGTCCAGTAGGGGGACTAAGTTTAAAACCCAATTGGTTTTACTTGATTTGATTGGGATTAATCACTATTTACAATTACTTATACACAAACAGATTGTTTTCTGCACATTTTTACAGAAATTGACGATTCTCTTAGTATAGAAACTAGAATTGTAACCAGTTGTAATGACGCTGTATTGTTATTTTTCGGATTTATACCCAAAGAGAACAAGATACACAAGTAGTCCTACGTAACCCACGTTTCACTCACAAGATACACCATTATTTGAAATATGATTTCAAAAGTTGAGATTGATTATGTTTCCCAAAATATTACAAATTGAATATTCAAAAGTTGATTTTAAAATAATTCGAAATGACAAAAAAAATTCAAATAGTCATACTTTTCAAGGAAATACAAATAGTAGCTCGTAACATTGCCTAGCTAAGTGAAACACAACATTGGCTACATAAGCTTCATTTTTTCACACATTGAGTAGTCAAATCGTGGAGAGACTTGTCAGTATATGCAGATGGATTGTGAAGTCACGTGACTTGGTGCACATGCTTTGGTTTTCTCAATTTTTTGCTCGACTTTTTTATTACAATGACAACTCATCTCGTATTGATATATGTGGGATTCTCAATTCAGAAAGTCACATGGCAACAGTGAATTCACTGATTTACCTTACAGTCGGCATGCCTTTATTTTGTCCTTATATGCAGATGGATTGTCAAGTCACTTTGGTTTTCTCGATTTTTTGCTCGATTTTTTTATTATAGTGACAACTCATCTCCTATTGATATATGTGGGATTCTCAACTCAGAAAGTGACATGGCAACAGTGAATTCACTGATTTACCTTACAGTCAGCATGCCTTTATTTTGTCCTTATATGCAGATGGATTGTCAAGTCATGTGACTTGGTGCACAGGCTTTGGTTTTCTCGATTTTTTGCTCGATTTTTTTATTACAGTGACACCTTATCTCTTATTGATATATGTGGGATTCTCAATTCAGAAAGTCACATGGCAACAGTGAATTCACTGATTTACCTTACAGTCAGCATGCCTTCATGTTGTCCTTACATGCAGATGGATTGTCAAGTCATGTGACTTGGTGCACAGGCTTTGGTTTTCTCGATTTTTTGCTCGATTTTTTTATTACAATGACATCTCAAAATATTTATTGATATATGTGGGATTCTCAATTCAGGCAGTCACATGGCAACAGTGAATTCACTGATTTACCTTACAGTCAGCATGCCCTTATTTTGTCCGTATATGCAGATGGATTGTGAAGTCATGTGACTTGGTGCACATGCTTTGATTTACCTTACAGTTAGCATGCCTTTATTTTGTCCATATATACAGATGGATTGTCAAGTCACGTGACTTCGTACACAGTATTTGCTTTTCTCTATTTTTTCAATCTACTGACAACTCATACCTTGTTCATATATGTGGGACTGTCATGCAGAGGCATTTTTCTAAAGCCGTTCATAACCAACTATATAAACGAGTAAATGTGAAGACACAACCTTACAACTCATTTCGCCCTACGAAATTATCATTTATTTGCTTTAAAAAATTAGCATGGCTACATGGTTCATGGGAGGGAGTGGGAATCGCAGAGGTGGTAGGAACTTGCAAAGGGGTGAAAGTTCACGACGAGGAGGGGGAAGGGGAAGTGGCGATGCTGAAGATGAAACACCATTTCCTTTGTTAGATGCCTCTTGTGCTTATCATGATAGGTTTGGAAAGTGACATTTTGTCATGCCAAAGTACTATCGAGATCCATGTGGTTTGGTGGAGGATCCATCAGATAATCAAATAGGATATGGTTATGCAAACGCTAGACTTCTGAAGTGGCCCGCACTATTTATAGAGCGAGTGCAAATGGAAAGATTATGTCGGGAAAGACGACTGAAGGTGCCAAAAGCACGTTCTGTTGAGATCCAAAAGGAAGATCCTGAAAATGTTGATCGACTATATCAAAGACTACAACGTGAGATTTCTCAAATGGGCCGTAGGTTGGCCCGCGATATGCAGCTACTCATAGTTAAGAAGGATGCCCAGAAGAACAGAACAGAACCAGATGTTGCGGCTATCAAGGGTATCATGGAGGATCCTGAACTTGTCTCTGACGCTGAGCTTTCGGATTGTTCAGACTCTGAGCCACCTGCCGATTTAAGCGCGAATTAGGTGTTAATGTCTACACTTCGGCAATATAACAACTTGCATTAATATTTAATGTCTGTGTTAGAGTAAGTATAACTGTTATGTTATGTTATGTTATGTTTATGTTTAAGTCTATGTTTATGTATTGTGTCTGTCAAATGTTACGGCTATTAATATGCAATATTAGGTCATGAATCAGGTGTTTGTTTGTCTAACTGTTATGTTTATGTATTGTGTGTTCAGTTCAGGGTGTCCAGGATGTATGTAATGTGTGTTCAGTTCATGGTGTCCAGAATGTATTTTTGTGGGAGAATTATGTCTGTACTACCTATGTAACTGAAAACTATAACATTTGCAACTTCAGTTATGTTGTTTTCATGCCTATATGAGTATTTAGTAAAGTACTGACTTCGTATATTATGTATTAAGTATTATTACAAAAATGTTGACAAAATTTATTTTAGGAGCTCTCGTTGTGGCCTTCGTCTTCTTGGCCTACTCCGCGGTGGTCTTCGCGTCTCACCCTTCGTCGTTGCTCTTTGAGTTGCACAGTGTGTGGGTGTGCTTCGGATTGTAGAGCATGCATATCACATTCAAACCCATAACAAAGACGAAACAAAAAAATAAATTTTCTAAATGAAAACGGGTACAAAACGGTTTTACTAAACTGGTTTTCTGATTTACATTCTCATCTTCTAACCCAAAACTAAGACAAAAGAATAAATATATATGTATGTTTAAATGAAAACGGCTTTCGTAAAGCCAAAATAATTTTCTAAATAACACCTTCTAACCCAAAACAAAGACAAAAGAAAAAAAATTGCATGAAAACGACTTTAGTAAAGCCAAAAAAAAATTATTAATTACATTATCACCTTCTAACCCAAAACAAACACAAAACAATAAACAAAAAAAATTTACATGAAAACAACTTCAGTAAAGACGAAAAAAAATTTTGAATTACATTTTATAAATCAAAACAAAGACAAAAGAAAAAATAAAAAAAATTAACATGACAACGGCTTCAGTAAAGCCAAATAAATGAACATGATTGGCTTAATAATATCTAAATGAATATGATTTTAAAATTATATATATGAAAAATAATATGCAAAATTAATATATGAAAAGAGGTTTTTTTCATATTATGTAAAATTTATGAATTACACATTCTAAACCAAAACAAAAACAAAAGAAAAAAAAAACATATTTTAACATGACAATGGCTTTAGTAAAGCCAATTTCAATTTTATACAGTGTAAATATGTTTTTTAAAATATGTTTTTTAAAATATGTTTTATGTTTTTTTCTTTTGTTTTATATTGAAAATAGCGTTTTATTCCAAAAAAGTTTATGTTAAAAGCGCTATTCGTAATAGCGTTTTATTCGGAAAAAAAATTATGTTAAAAGCGCTATTAGTAATAGCGTTTTATTCCCAAAAATAAATTATGTTAAAAGCGCTATTAATAATAGCGTTTTATTAATTAACATTAGAAGCGCTATTTACGACAGCGATTTGTTAATTAAAATCGCTATTTCTAATAGCGATTTTTCTATTCATCAAATTTTCACCTCCTAACAGTAAAAGCGCGAATCGGAATGGCGCTTTAGCTTAGTTTGGGAAATACGTCAGAAGTTGACCTAGTTTGGGAAATAAAATACAGAAAATGCTTATTTTGGGAAAAGCCTCTAATTAGGGGTTTAAAGAAATTATGTGGGGCCATTTAGCAACTCTCGCTTTTTTTATTATGATTTTATCCTACTTTAAAATTTTCATTTTATTCTCATTTTTAACTGCATGCATCTTAATCATAATCCTACCCCACTCCCATCTCCATTCCCAACAACTCCAACCGACCTCTTCACACCTCATAATTTTTGCAACCCCCAACTCTTTCCTGCCTCTACCCCGCATCCATGGCCCATCACTGCCACAATTGTTTTCTCTATAACCTTCCATAATCACTCTTTAACAATTGCCAATGGACACCTAGTTATTTTTTCCCCTCTCTTCAATCAATTGTGCTTGCTATATCTTATTGTACAGTGGTCGTCACGAGGGTGAGGATCACAAGGAGTTGATATCACAAGAGTGAAAGGTAATAAATGATGGAAAAGGGTTGCAGTGGAGATAATGTAGCAGCAAAAATGAGGATTGTCTTGAAAGAGAGGTCATTAAAGAGGGAAGGTGGGAGAAGGGGGATTGTAGTGGGAAAAAAATAAAGTATTAACCAAAGGAAAAGATGGAAATGAAGGGTTGCAATAAAAGAGAAGTTGAAGTAGTAGCCAGAGGAGAAAGTAATGCTGTGTTTGATTTGGAAATTTAATGAGGGATTTAGAAAGGGAAACAGAAAAGGTGTGTAAAACTAGGTGAAATTTAGACATGTTTTATTTACATTTCACTTACCTTTTCCATTTCCCTTTCCAAATCCATCCTTAAATCCTTCAACTAAACGCATCATAAGGTTCCAATTAGGATTTGAGTTACCATTTAGAGAAGGAGAATAGACTTGGCTATAATTTATAAAGTGTAGGATTCAAAGACAAAAATAAAATAAAATAATTTGAAGGTGGAGCCAACAAAAACAAGTATCCAAATAAATTTCGTACATTTTGTACGGTCAAGTAACAGTACTCTTACTATTTTTTCACAATGCCAAAATTGTCCCATTATATATATAAAAGAAAATTTAAAAATTGATATGTATACAATGCTATTTTATTAATATTAACATGAAATAAATTTTTTTTTTCATTTATGTAATTTTACCAAATAAGATTTATCTTTTCTCTATTTTTTCGCATATTTATATTTAACTTAAATAAGAGGGAGAAAAAAAGTAATTTCTTTTTTCTTCTTTGCTCTCCTAACTAATCACTACATTTATTTTTTCAGACAAATTAAAAGAAATTAGGGTTTAATTTTTGTAACAAAATAAATTTTTTATTTTTTATTTTATCAATTTAGAATTTGAACTTTTTATTTGTTTTCAATCTAAACTATTTTGCCTATTTTCGTTTGGTAAAACTAACAGAAAAAATATATTTTAGTCATCAAACTCAATAAAAAATGATATTTTAAATATTTTATATACATCTACATTTAGTTTAATTACTCAAAATATTATTTTTTCGTCAGTTTTACTTAAGGAAAATAGACTAATAGTTTCTATTGAAAACAAGTCAAAAAAATTCGGATTTAAATTGATAAAATTAAAATTTTAGGGCTCATTTTCTTACAATGGTCAAACTTTAGAATTTATTTATTATTTTTTGATAAATTACACTTTGCCCCCTTCATATTTGGCCACTTTCCCATTTTGACCCTTAAAGCTTTTTTTTTTTCCATTTTGACCCTTCATGTTTCAATTTTTTTCCATTTTACTTCTAAAAGCTAAACAAAAAATGCCACGATAACTATTACATAATATGAAAAAATATGTTATTATATTAGAATTTGAATTTATGTCGTGAGTTATATATAATAAAATATTTTTATACCATGTGGCTATTATTTTTATTTAATTTTTAACATAAATTAGCTTTAATAGTAAATTGAGAAAAGCTTGAAACATAAAAAATCAAAGTGAGAAAAAATAAACTTTAATGCTGTGTTTGGTTAGGGGATTTGAGAAGGAATTTAGAAATGGAAAAGGAAAAAGTAAGTAAAATGTAAATAAAATATGCCTATATTTTATCTAATTTCACACATATTTTCCTTTTTATTTTTCAAATCTCTCAACCAAATACAGCGTAAGAGCCAAACTAAGAAAGTGACCAAATATAAAGGGCAAAGTGTAATTTACCCAATTTTTTTTTTTTTTTTTATAATTTTGTGTAACCCATTTTGGGTTCGTTTGGGATGTGGGTTGACTTTTTAGTTTTTTTTAACTCTGTGACTATTTTAGTCTGGGGCTAAAAAATTTTGTTTGGGATAAGCTTTTGGGGCATTTCCCTAAATAAGCCAAAATAGTAAATCAATTCCCAAACTAATCCTAGTTTTGAAAGAATTCCCAAAATAAGCTAACTCGTTGTTCACAATCACGATTTCAACATATATGCACCTGTCTCGCGTGAAAGTTGGGAAGTCTTAAAATCGTGGTTACAAAAAGCGCTTTTGATTAAGAAATCGCGGTTAGAAAACACGCTTTTAATTAATTTTTTTTTGTTCTAAACTCGCTGTTCCAAACCACGATTTTATCCAAAAAAAAATTTCTTCTGAATTCGCTGTTCCTAACCACGATTTTATCAAAAAAAATTTTTTTCTGAACTCGCTTTTCCTAACCACGATTTTATCAAAAAAAATTTTGTTCTGAAATCCCTTTTCTAAACCACGTTTTTTGGCAAAATTTTTTTCATTAAGTGTAATCGTGGTTCACAACCACGATTTTAAAACTTATACTTATTCTCCCAGCCCCGTGTTTTGCATTCACGCTTGTTACATTTCCTCTCTCCCTCCCTGCTCTCTTCTTCGCTCCTTGCTGTCTCTCTCTCGGTCTTACTACTCTCTCTCTCTCTCGCTCTTACTCCTCTCTCTCTCTGTCTCTGTGCTCCCTACTCTCTCTCTTTCGAGCTCCCTCTGCTTCAGTACTGTCTCTTTCTCGTTGGTATGGCTTCTATCATCTACTTTAATGCGAATAAATTAAGGTTAGGGTTTATATTTGTGAATATATTTGTGTTTGTATTTGTGTTTGTGAAAATGTGAATAAATTAGGGTTAGGGTTCATGAATATGGGGTTAGGGTTAGGGTTTATATTTGTGAATAAAATGTTGTGAAATCAGAAATAATAAATTAGGGTTAGGGTTTATATTTGTGAAATTTTAATTATAGATAATTTGTTGAATGTGAATGTTGAATGTGTTGAATTTTAAATCTGTTTATAATTGTGAAATCTGTTGAATGTGAAATCAGATTTCTATTGAATGTGAAATCAGATATCTGTTCAATGTGACATCTGTTGAATGTGAAATCTGTTGAATGTTGAATCTGTTTAGAAAATTTTAAATATTATGTTTGAAATGAGAAAATGAGGGTTATGGTTTTCTATTGAATGTGAAATTAGAAATGAGGGTTTTGGTTTTGAATTAGGGTTTTGAATTGATGAATGTAAAATCATTTTTCAAGTAGGGTTAGGGTTTTAAATTGTGAAATCAGAAATGAGGGTTATGGTTTCAGAAATTAGGGTTTAAGAAATTTATGATAAGTTAAATTTTTTTAATAATGTTATATGATTTTTTTGAGGAACAAATAATTTTTACATAATCAATAAATAATTATCTATAATAATAATAATTTTCTTGTATATTATTATCGTAACTAACTTTATAATTTATTGGAAAAAAACATGGCAAAACACAAGAAAATCTAATTTTGTCTGCATAAAAATTATCTATAATTAAAATTTCAAAATTTTCTATCCCTTTCTTTCAAAATTTCCAAATTATTATTTTTTATTTCTTTCACTTTCACTTTCACTTTCACTTTCTACAAATTTTTCTTTTTAATCAAAACATATTTAAGGAATAATCATGCCATTCCTTTTTATTTTCATTCCAATAAATTACCTTAGTCCTATGCAGCTAAAGTGTAACTAAATATTTACAATAATTTTAATGCTGTTAATTAATTACATAAGAAAGAGAAACGTTAATTTGGCTGTAAAAATTGTTATTAATTAGGTGATGTGGAGTAGTAATAACTTAAAATTAATAAAGTAACAAAAATATTTTTGTTCTAAATTTCAATTTTTTAAGTAAGAATAAGAAATTGAAAAGTAAGGAACAAAATTTGTGATAAGAAATTGCTATGGAAGTTTTCTCATAATTTTGGCCATGAACAAATATATATATATATATATATGTTGGAGATAGGGATATGGCAAAATAGAAAAGTCAAATAATTGAATTTTATGTCGGCGTAGGCCTTCTTTCGTTTTCTTATTAAATTTTTTTAAAGAGTGATTGTGATTGTTAATATTTTCTATGGGTGACCCTTTAAGTAGTACACTAAAATTTTATTAACAAATCAAAAATCTAACTACTTAGAATGTTGACCCAAAAAACAAAAAAAAAAGAAAGAAAACTTTAAAATATGCCATTGATGCCACATGCCCCTACGATAAGAAAATTTGGTTTGACTAAATTTATGCACTAAATTCAAATCTAATCGTGGCTAAATATAAAAAGTATAGTTTACTTGAATTTCATGCCCCATTTAGGGTTGAATTTCATTTTCGAGTTTTTCCTCCTTAAATTTCATGACATTCCCTTTTATAAATTTGATATAAATAAATGACTTTTTAGAAGTGATTCACAAAAAAATTGATATAAACATTAGAGGTCAAATAATTTGATCCACAAAAAATTAGAAGTCAAAAAATTACTTTTTACCTCTTTGCCAAAAGAGGCCTTTCAAGTCGTCATGGAAAATGCTATTATGAAAACATTTGATATAAAAAAAAATATATTTGTTTAAGAATTATGTTTGAAAAAATTAAAATATTTGATTTATAAAATGAGTCATTCTCGATAATTTTTACCCACTTGAATTATCCAATTGACTTATTCTCTATGCGCCTGCATTATGTTTATTCAATTAAGTTTTAACTTTTTATGATAGTCGGATGTCTGAATCAGTTTACGTATTTATCAACTAATCTTACATTCCACACCAAACGTCCCTTCCACGTAGATCCGACAAATCTCAATTAATACCTATAAACATGACACATACTGAAAGTTCAACTTGAGATCTGAAAAGAACATATCTGATTTTTAACACATAATGAGAGCTCATTAATATTAATGAAACTCAAGTTTGACTCGATTCAGGTCGATAATTTTTTTGTTATGTTTTTTATATTGCTTAAAATTATCAGAGCTCATTAATTTTTTATTTATGTTATTTCTTACGTTATTTCCCTAAGTTATTTCCTACGTTATTTCGTATGAGGTTATTTCCCTAAGTTAGGGAATAATGTCGTAGGAAATAACCTACCAAATAACTTTGTCATTAAGGTCCCTATTGGCAGAAGCTTGAGCAAATAAAAGTAACTTCTCTTTAATTGTCCATGAATCTCACTAATTGGACCACCAGTTTTAAAAAATGACGTGAACAATGTTTGAAATAAAAATTAAGAACAAGTCATACAAAATCAGTCGAGTTATTTGAACTCAATGAAAAAAATAATAAATTAAAAAAAAATTACTGGAAAAATAAATTATTTGAAAAGAAAAATTAAATTAAAAAAAATTTAATTGTTCTGAATTTTATAAAATAAAATTTATATATATTAAAAATTATATATGTTTCATGTGAGTGTGAGTGTTGTGGGTGTGTGTGTCAGAAAGAGAGATACAGAGAGAGTGTGAGTGTCTGTGACAAAGAAGAGTGAGTGCTGGTTTTGAATTTTTGTTCAAAATGTATTTTGAAAACACGTTTTTACATATTTTACTTACAAGCGCGGTCACGAATATGTATAAATCAAATTTGTTTATGTATAAATCAAGTTTACCAACACTTTATAATTTATATAAAGTCACAACCTACACTCATAATTTATGTAATGATTAGAAATTTAGGTAAATTAGAAATATTGTTACTTTGATGTAGGTTGTTACTTTGATGTAAAGTTAGGTTTACCTACACTCATAAGTTTACCTACCTCATAAGATTGTTGGATTTTTCTACACTCATAAGTTTACCTACACTCAAAGTAACAAGATTAACAACTTACACTCATAAGTTTATGCAAATTACTTAGATTTATAATTTATCAATTACCTAAATCAACTTACATCAATTATATTTATTTAATGATTACAAATGTTGTTACTTTATAATTTATAATCATTTTTTTATAATTTATATAAAATTAATCCAAAATTAATAAAAGATTTTCAGACCTAAAACTTAGCTGAATTTGTTTTAATGTGCACAAGAGCATGATCTTAATCATAATAAATAATGTAGAAAGCATAACAGAAGAACATGATGTTAATTTTGTATGTGTTGTAAGATTTGTTTCTTAAAAAGCTAAACAATCTAAAGCATTATCATTATTTTAACTCATATTTTAATTAAAAAATCAATACTGCTTGTTGGATTACAATTGCTGATTACTTAAATAAATTGAATGCGTCACAAGTAATTGTAATTGAATGAGTTAAAATTCATATAATTCTTTTACAAGTACAAGGAGATATAAGTATATTGTTGCTATTTTAATGTTTTTTGTCTTAATTGAAGTAAGTATATGGAGACTGTTCCAATTATTTTCTACTAGGGGGGAAACATAATTCGGGATCCCGATGAAGGCGTCTCATATGATGCTGAGCCGAAAGGGATATATGCAGTGCAAATTGGCACCACGCTTAGCAATTTGGAGGAGATGTTTATGTCAAAGGTGGCAAGTTACGGGAAAAGTGTCTGATTGACCTTCAAATGTAGATATCCTTATCGCCAGTGGCAAATGCACAACAAATACAAGATATTACCGATCAATGACGATGAGGTGTTGAACACTGTACTAAGTATCGGTGCAAGTTTTCAAGCACCAAATTGTTTGGAAGTCTACATTGATAAAGAGGTTGTACACAACATCCCGAACATGACACAAATGGATTCTCGTCCGTTCACTACATTGCTGACGCATGGAATTGACACAACAGCGTTTCAGTCTCCTATGTATGAATCAGGTCAATGTTATCCACTGTGCTACACACAACAATCATTTCAGGGCCATGGTGTAGAATCAAGTTCACGTGGTGGACATGATTATGAATTTGACAATAACACACAAGATGTGCCCACATGCAGCCATCATACCACTTCGGCTGAAGTTGCTGGTAATATGGCTGAAACAGTGAATGAGGTGCAGTTTGCTGACAGTGACATGCACGGTCCTGATGTTGCCCTAAATGATGATGACAATGAAATGTGTGATGAAGAAAATTTATTAGGCGGATCAAATGATGATGATGATGAAGAATATGACGCCCAGGCTCCTGTTGACCCTGAAAATGCCCCCTATTCCACCTAGAGTTGAAATCCCTTTCTATGACAAAATTCACATGGGTGGTGATTTTGACATTAGTACCCGTGATGTCGTTCCCCGTAACCGGATCTGGAGCGCTGAAAATCCAGAGTTGGACAAAGGAATGGTTTTTGTTGATAAGAAGCAACTTCTACATGCTGTGAAATTGTACCATGCAACAAATAATCGAGAGTATAAGGTCGTAACCTCCAAGCGAGACCTTTGGGTGTCTGCTTGCAAGCACGACTGCAGTTGGTGGTTGCGTGCATCTCTTAGTAGGAAACATGGTCTTTTTGAAATAAAGCAGTACAGGGGTCCTCACCATTGTTTATACCCACGAATGAACAGGGACCACACTAATATTAGCTCCAGTTACATTGCTTCTCGTATTTTAGGACAAGTTGCGGTTAGTATAAAAAATAAATTTTTACATATATATACATATTTGTTTGTTTATAGTGTTCACACCCAGATAATCCAACTCATATTTGATTGTCGTATGCAGAATGAACCTGATATGCCAATTAAGAATGTCATCGAAGATATAAAAAAGACCATGAACTATAGTATATCATACAAGAAGGCATGGCATGCAAGAGCAAAGGCAATTAAAATGGTATTCGGTGATTGGGATGAATCATATAGGCAGTTGCCTAAATTCATGCATGCATTACAGACATCTAATCCTGGCACCATCGTGACATGGAAGCACAGATATACCGGGCATACAACCATTATGCCCGTCTTCCACTTTGTTTTCTGGTCTTTCAAACCCGTCATCGATGGCTTTAGATATTGTAGGCCTGTTATAACTATAGCTGGTACATTCTTATACGGTAAATACACTGGTGTGTTGTTTGTAGCAACGATTGTCACTGCCAATGGCAAAATATTACCGCTTGCATTCGCTGTTGTCGACAAAGAGAGTTTGGAGTCTTGGTCGTTCTTCATTCAAAATATCAAGGAACATATTGTCATGGACCGACAGGGAGTGACTTTGATATCTGATCGAGCTGAGAGTATTTTAGCTGCTGTGAGGCGGCATTGGCTGAATCTCTCGCTCCAATTTGTTGGATATCATCGGCACTGTCTTCGACATGTTTGCAGTAACTTTAACACACATTTCAAAAATAAAGAGCTCAAACAACTTCTATGGAAAGCAGGGAGTGCTGATCAACGACGAAAGTGTAATGGTTACTTAGATCAGATACAAGCTATTAACCAAGAAGCCATCAATTGGGTCCACAAGATGAATCCTGAGGACTGGGCCCTTGCATATGACGGTGGATATCGCTGGGGGATATTGACCAGTAATGATGCAGAGTGCTTCAACAGCGTCTTGAAAGGTGCAAGGAACTTACCTATCTCAGCTATGGTTAAATTTACATTTCGACGGCTCGTCAAATATTTTGACGAGATGGTAGCCCAAGCTGAAACAGATGTACGCAATGAGTTCCAATACCCTAGAGAGATGCAAAAAACTATCGAGGACGGTATCGCAAGGGGAAATACTTTCCAGTTGATATCGTATGACAGGTTAGTTTGTAATGTGAAAAAATTGTTATTATTATGTTGTTGAGTTAATTACACCTAAAAACATGAACTTGATTAGTTTGTATCAATATTGTCTTATAGGCCCCGCCGTGTATTTAAGGTGCAAACATCTTTTCGCCGTGGACGAGGTCGCAATAAACAGATTATGCGGATGAATCAACCCACGTGCAGTTGTGGGAAATATGAGATAAGACACTATCCATGTTCCCATATGCTTGCTGTAATGTCTGAATGCGGTGACAATCCATTCCAGTACGTTGATCCAGTATATAGGCTTCCTGTATACATGAGGGTTTCGGAAACTAAATTCAATCCAATACCGCATGAAGATTATTGGGATGATCCGCAGTGGACCTTAATGCCTAATGAACTTCGTCTGCGAGAAGTAAAACGGGGTCGTACATTTATGGCTCGTATTCCGAATGAGATGGATATATCAGACAGGCGTTTGACAGCTCATTGCAGTGAGTGCCACCAGACAGGTCATGACAGGCGAACATGTCCGGCACGACTTGGTCGATGAAGACTATGTAATACTTACATGTTGTAATATATCATTTTGAAATTCTTTATTTGTAATAAATCATTTAATTATGTATTTTTAAATTCTTTATTTGTAAACGGGGTCGTACATTTAAAATGTGTATTACAAAATGTGTACTTGATTCAAAATGTGTAATGCAAAATTGAAAATGTGTATAATTTATTCAAACTTGTATAATTTGTTGAAAATGTGTACTAGTTTTTAACTGTGTACTTGATTCGAAATGTGTATTACAAGATTCTATACTTAATCACGTAGTTCTTCTACCATTTCAAAATTTCATATTTTTGAATAAATTTAATATCGAATGCTGCAATCATTGTTCACATTTTATAATTTAAAAAATTTACAAATTTTAAAAAAATTAAGCTATTATAAATTAAAATTTTAAAAATTGGAATGCTGCAGTCATTGTTCACAATTACAAATTTTATATGTAATTTGCAAAATTTATAATTTATTCAAACTTTTAGCATTACAAAATCAATATTTAAGTTTTGTCAAATATGCCATAAATGCAATCATTAATTTCGAATTGCTTCCGTGTAAGTGGCACATAAATTTGTCTTTTCTCGAACCCATACGATTTACTTCATTGTATTTTAAATCGTTAAGTACAAAATCAATAATTACAGTTTTTCTGTTATTATGTTTTGATTAAATGAGATTTTGATATGGATGATCTAATATTTCAGTTGTACAGGCTTCATGGCACATGTACCTGAAGAGGTTCCACTGTTCAGACAGGCACATCGGGCTGACAGTATGTGGGACCGTCCGGTATGCAATAACATTTGTTGGACTTTACGCTTACAATTAAAATACATTGCATTTTGTTGTATATTTCGTGATAATGCTATTATTTAAATTGGCCATTCTGTTGTGCAGGATGAGGCACGCACCGTGTTGACATGCCGTCGGGCAGATTCTGGATTGTGGGAGCATCCGTTGGACCATAGAGTCTTGCAGTATCTATTACGCGTGGGATTCTATGGTGTGTATCGTATCGGGCACATTCGACTGGACTACGCACTCATCACTGCTCTCGTCGAGAGGTGGCGCACAGAGACTCATACATTCCATTTCCCGATCGGGGAGGCCACCGTCACGTTGCAGGACGTATCTGTCCTATATGGTCTTCGGATTGATGGCCGAGCAGTTACTGGAGTTGACCCATCTTTTGCGACGGAGCAGTGGATAGCCCTATGTGCTGAGCTACTAGGAGTAGCACCTACACCAGCAGATTTACAGTCAAGTAGAGTGAGGGTGAGGTGGCTGGCCGAGCAGTTTGCTCATCTTCCAGATCATGCTCCAGATGAGTTGGTACAGTAGCATACCCGAGCATATATTCTGTGGCTTATTGGGGGGGTACTTCTCCCTGATAAGTCACAGAACCTACTCAAGCTGATGTACTTGCCATTGCTGAGAGACATTGAGGAGATTGGGCAGTACAGCTGGGGTAACGCGGCTCTGGCATGGTTGTATAGGATGCTATGTCGAGCAGCTCAGGTGGGTACGAGGGAGATTGGCGGACCACTTGTGTTGCTACAGGTTAGTAACAATTTTATTACATGTCAATTCATATTGTATGCCATATATCAGTATTGTAATTGTGTTTAAAATATTACAGATTTGGGCATGGGAGAGATTGATTCGCATTGCCCCGTCTAGGCGGCAACTGGTTGGTCCTGGTGAGCTTCCTATGGGTGAGAGGGACATACAGTTGCCCACCGGACCGCGAGGTAGCCGGTGGAGGGTTGACATGGGCCACGAGGTCGTCTCGACCCACGTAGTGGTAGTTTATAGAGACCAGTTGGACCGGATGATCGAGGGCGAGGTATGAAATTTTTTGATTGCGTTTTAGTTGTCTTCTTAATTGTACATGTTTTGAGTTCACGAGCAAAATTTAATTTATTTGTCGTCATTGTAGTTTATCTGGCAGCCTTACGCTGGGGTCCTCGGTACGCTCCCCGACTACTGCCGACTGGGTCAGGAGATATGGATGGCGAGAGTGCCACTTATTTGTTTTGACGTGGTTGAGTGGCATCTCCTCCATCGTGTCCTCCGACAGTTTGGTCGGGTGCAGTCCGTGCCGGATCGGTTCGACACTGAGTGGCAGTTGCACGTCAGTGATAGGTGTGGCCGAGCTGGCACTGACTGGCATCTGTTTTATATGCCATATATACGGTTGTGGGATGTCCGCCGGGACAGTATTGTACAGGCTGACTACAGCGATGAGGTGATCCCCTCTTCCGACCCTTATATGTTGTGGTATCGGCGACATACACACCTACTAGTCAGGAATCCGAGCCACGTGTCTGAGTCTGGATATCAGGGAGTTGGGCCTTATCTTGAGGCATTGGTGAGTTTCATATTATGTGTTAGATAATTAGTAAAATCATACTTGATTTACTTTCAGTCAACTGTAGCCTAATAATACGTCTGAATGTTTGTTCAGGTGGCTGGAGCTGGGAGGTCGTTTCACTTGGCTGAGGACGCCCATTTGAGACGTGATGGACAGCATGCCTTGCAGGCTGTTGCAGAGATCCGGGAGTTATTGTACCAGGCATTCCAGCTTGCCCATCGGGGAGATCGTTTGCATTACGGCCACTACGGTGTACACACTTCAGCAGCTGCTCCAGACACATCAGCGCCTTCTACTTCAGCGCCTGCCACATCAGCTCCTTCGACATCAGTCACCCCACTACATACTACCTCATACATATCTGCAGATTCCCTCGACGTACTTCCTACGCAGCATACTGGCATACCTTATGTGTTTGACCCTGATTGGACACTGCCCCAATACATGCATGACGTTGTTACCCCACCCACCCAATTACCACCACCAGACAGTTCGACCGCGACCATGAGTACACATGATGCAGTTCTCACTGACATCTCCCACATTGACGCTGAGGCCCATATTGAGCCCCCCCCAGAGCGCGCGGGAGAGGCCGAGGTTTTGGTCGTGGCGGACGTCGCGGCCGAGGTCGGGGTGCGAGCAGAGGCAGAGGTCGAGCTCCAGCTGCAGATCGTGATACAGTTGCACCAGATGATGGAGTTTCACAGCTCACAGCAGTATCCGATCTTCCGCCACAGACAGGATCAGGGGCAGCACATGTAGTAGAAGAGGGGGTCACACTCACAGGCTCCACAGGATACACATTTACGATTGGGGGAGCCAGATATTCAGAGAGTCTACCGTAGGAGACTGAGGAGGGAGGTCCACGGTCGGGGTTGTGGGACTGGGGGCAGGTTAGGGCATTTGCAGATGTGATGTGGAGTGTATAGTTTATTTTATTTATAGTTTTTGTTATAGTTTTTGTAAATCAAATTTGTACAGATGATGTAAATGTGTCATACTTATTTATTCGAAAAATATAATTTTACAATTTTTTATTCTTACTTGTTTTGATGATTTCCATAAAAATGAAAAGGAAAACAGGAAAAAAAGGATAAGAATTGATAGGATTTTATTATTGAGCGACATTGGAGGACCACTTGTGTTGCTACAGGTTAGTAAAAATTTTATACAAAAAAAATCTGGGAACAAAATGTAAACATTGCATAATGGATAGTTGTGGGGAGAAATATGAATAAAAAGGAAACAAAATAAATATCTAAACAAACACATAATTTTGTTTTCCCTTTTCTTTTACTTTTCTGAATGATTGCATTCACTGTCTTCTTTTCATGTACAAACCAATGATAACCAAACAAAATGTAGACATATATATTTGTTGTTCATCTAGCTTAAACGTGTATTTCAACTATTTGTTATATGAACATGTACTTCATTAAGTATCATTATTATATTCCACATCAATAATGCATGAAATCATGAAAGTCTAGTTCAAGTAGCGTTCTTCAAAATAACAATAATGGAGAGAAAGTAAAGGTAGAATTACAAGAACTATTCGAAAACAATTGAAATATCTCCCTTCATTGATAAGTCGTGGATAAGCATTAAAAATTGCATGCATTACAGAAATGGTTTGGGCGTTCATCCAAATAATTTCATTCATTATCATCATCATCTGACATCTCAATATCATATTCATACATAACATCCATGCTCCAGGCGTAGTACTGGTGTGCATCATCCATTAACCCATCTTCGACACGCTCATTTGCGGTCTTCATTAGTCCGGACCTTTGCAAACGTTGGGTCATGCGATTAACCTCGTCGCGGATACGATGCAATGCCCTTTGCAACAACTGTGGAATGTCAGTTGGCATACGCATGGCTAACCGGCGAGGAAATTTAAGATTAACTTCACAACATAGCTCAACGAGAACGTTTGCTCAAGTTTTGCGAAATTCCCACTCAACTCTCATGGTATTGACGGTGGCACGTGAGTAACGCAAATTTGGATTTATTGGGTATTCAAATTCATCTCCATCTGCAACTCAATAGCGACCCATTGCTGAATATAGATCAACCACCGTATATCTCATGATGATATCGCTCGAAATAGCTGTAGAACTTTTGTTGTGGTATGATGCGATATTTATACCATATATACACATGGTAGCTGTATATATGAAATTATTGTAAACAACTATGCATCAGAGTTGTCACGTCAATTTTTATGACCTGAACAACTATGCATAAACTTGATAGGAGTTATCACTTCGACTTTTATGAATTGCATAATTTATTGTTATTCCAAAACAAAAAGTAAAAACATAAAAAAAAAATAATAAAATAAAAACCAAGCTGATCAACCGACTAAACGTCTGAATTAGTCAAATTTCTCTGCCTGAAATTTTTTTAAAAAAATAAATGTGAAATTACAATTTAAAAATCTTTAAAATATTTTTAAATTTTTGGAAATATTTATTCACAAATTTGTTTTACTTTTTAGGTGTATTGACATATTTATTAATTTATTGTTATTTTGTTATGACACCCCCTCAAAATTTTAATGGATTGCATAATTCACAAGGGCACAGTAGGTATGGTACGATAATAAATTGTAGCTCGGCGCAATGATACGTCCAACATTTGTGAGTGATGCTCGCCAATGACTTGAACAGATGTAATAATTTGGATGCTTTGTTTTTTCCTCAGATGCTATGTGACTTTGTGCAGCGATGCAGTGATGCATCTGACTTTGTGCAGCGATGGAGTGATGCATGTGACTTTGTGCAGTGATACAGTGATGCATGTCAATTTATGCAGTGATGCAGTGATGCATGTGACTTTCTGACTTTGCGACCACATGGCACATCAATACGACCACATGGCAATAGTGTGGATAAACAATTATGTGATGGACTGAAGGAGTAAAGTGTAATTTACCGAATATAAAAAGAAGCAAAAAATGCAAAGATAAGAAAATGGGATGACTGTGAAGTTCATTAAGTGAAAATAAGATAAAATATAGGCTGTTTATGAATAATATTACTTTAAAACAAAGAAAATTTAAGCATTTAATTTCATTTATAATTTGTTAAAAACACCAATTTGTACTGAAATCGTCAATTCCAAGTGTCTACTTACTGTATTAAAAAAGTAAGCATGAAAAAATAATTTTATGTGGCGATGTGACAACTCACTGCATGTTGTTTTATTTGACAACTCACTGCTCCAATATGAGGGATTGCATTGTCATCCTCTGACCTACAATTATGATTTTATCTGACAACCACGTCCGTGACTACATCACAGGTACACAAAGTCACGGGTACTCAGGATTGCATGAAATGAAAAGCTAAAAAATAATATCACGGGTATCACTTCTTCCATAGTGCTTCAGCATGCATTATCGTCACTAGATCATCTCTAGTTAACCCTCAGTATGATGTCTATAAATAGCGACACCCCCAGTATGATGTTTGTTCAAGTCATAACAATAGTAATATATCTACAATTACTATTATTATTTGTTTGTTTATTTTATGAACAATGTCTTCAAGAGGTGCAGGAAGTTCACACCAGCAAAGAAATCCGAAAGTGTGGCTGCTACCTCCATTTACTTATGACTACAAGAGCGAAAAGTACTCGAGTCCGAAGGATTATTATGCTGGTATCCGAGCAGAATGGGCGTTCAGGGTAACGGAGCAAGAAGGATTGTTTAATGATCTACGTAACTTTGGGGCACCGGTACCTCATCGTCGTTCATTGACCATGGCTAGACGAAATGTGAGTGACTATGAAAAGCAGTTAGCAAAATTAAGAAGGAGAACAATAGAATGTTGATGCGGAGATGTCGACATTTCATGCTTCAGCTAGCCACCGAAATGGCAGAAGCAAGCAACAGAGATTTGACAGTGATTGAGTGAAATAATGTCTTAAACAATGAAAAATATCTTTCTGACTACTACATGTCAGATGAGGAATGAGAAATGAAACACCTTTATCTTTCATATATGTTTGTATGTTGTCTCATATCTTCGTTACTGGAGTGTAAGACAATGTTGTTGTTCATCTAACGTACGGATGTATTTCAAGTATTTGTTTTATGAACCTGAAATTTATGAAATAACTACATTTATAACTGCACATTTATTAGTTCATGACTTTCTTTATTGAATTGTAATGAGTTAATGAATGTTCTGGATTAATGAATGGATTAATGTATGTTGAATTATGTGAATACTTAAAACACATAAAACAGAACAGGTAGCTCGGTGAAAAGCTTCCCTTAACTGAGGTTCGTGAAATAGGGATCATGTACGTAAAGAATTTCAATCTCCATCGGGAAAGAAGAAAGAGTCGCCTTCCAATTCTTGAAAGTCCAGTCAAAATGATGACTCTGGTAACGAATGTGGGGTTGACAGATAACTAAACTTGGGGGGCTGGACAAACAAGCTCAAAGCCAAGTGCTTGTCAAAATCACTATTTACAATTAATTATACACAAACAGATTTACCTCAACACCAATTTGATATATGTGGGATTCTCAATTCAGAAAGCCACATGGCAACAGTGAATTCACTGATTTACCTTACAGTGAGCATGCCCTTATTTGGTCGGTATATGCAGATGGATTGTCAAGTCATGTGACTTGGTGCATAGGCTTTGGTTTTCTCGATTTTTTGCTTGATTTTTTTATTACAGTGACAACTCATTTCTTATTAATATATGTGGGATTCTCAATTCAGAAAGTCACATGGCAACAGTGAATTCACTGATTTACCTTACAGTGAGCATGCTCTTATTTGGTCGGTATATGCAGATGGATTGTCAAGTCATGTGACTTGGTGCATAGGCTTTGGTTTTCTCGATTTTTTGCTCGATTTTTTTATTATAGTGACAACTCATTTCTTATTAATATATGTGGGATTCTCAATTCAGAAAGTCACATGGCAATAGTGAATTCACTAATTTACCTTACAGTGAGCATGCCCTTATTTGGTCGGTATATGCAGATGGATTGTCAAGTCATGTGACTTGGTGCATAGGCTTTGGTTTTCTCGATTTTTTGCTCGATTTTTTTATTACAGTGACAACTCATTTCTTATTAATATATGTGGGATTCTCAATTCAGAAAGTCACATGGCAACAGTGAATTCACTGATTTACCTTACAGTGAGCATGCCCTTATTTGGTCGGTATATGCAGATGGATTGTCAAATCATGTGACTTGGTGCATAGGCTTTGGTTTTCTCGATTTTTTTATTATAGTGACAACTCATTTCTTATTAATATATGTGGGATTCTCAATTCAGAAAGCCATATGGCAACAGTGAATTCACTGATTTACCTTACAGTGAGCATGCCTTTATTTGATCGGTATATGCAGATGGATTGTCAAGCCATGTGACTTGGTGCATAGGCTTTGGTTTTCTCGATTTTTGGCTCGATTTTTTTATTACAGTGACAACTCATTTCTTATTAATATATGTGGGATTCTCAATTCAGAAAGTCACATGGCAACAGTGAATTCACTGATTTACCTTACAGTGAGCATGCCCTTACTTTGTCGGTATATGCAGATGGATTGTCAAGTCACGTGACTTGGTACACAATATTTCCTTTTCTCTGGTTTTTCATTCTAGTGACAACTCATACCTTTTTTCATTCTAGTGACAATTCATACCTTGTTCGTATATGTGGGATTGTCATGCAGGGCCATCTTTCTAAAGCTGTTCATAACCAACTATATAAACGACTAAAGGTGAAGACACAATCTTACAACTCATTTTGCCCTACGAAATTATATTTCATTTGTTTTAAAAAATTAGCATGGCTACATGGTTCATGGGAGGGAGTGGGAATCGCAGAGGTGGTAGAAACTTGCAAAGGGGTGATAGTTCACGACGAGGAGGGGGAAGGGGAAGTGGTGATGCTGAAGATGAAACACCATTTACTTTGTTAGATGCCTCTTGTGCTTATCATGATAGGTTTGGAAAGCGACATCTTGTCATGCCCAAGTACTATCGAGATCCATGTGGTTTGGTGGAGGAACCATCAGATAATCAAACAGGATATGGTTTACCAAACGCTAGACTTCTGAAGTGACCCGCACTTTTTATAGAGCGAGTCCAAATGGAAAGATTATGTTGGGAAAATCGATTGAAGGTGCCAAAAGCACGTTCTGTTGAGATCCAAAAGGAAGATCCTGATAATGTTGATCGACTATGTGAAAGACTACAATGTGAGATTTCTTAAATGCGCCGTAGGTTAGCCCGCGATATACAGCTATACATAGTTAAGAAGGATGCCTAGAAGAACAAAACAGAACCAAATGATGCGGCTATCAAGGGTATCATGGAGGATCCTGAGCTTGTCTCTGACGTTGAGCTTTCGGATTATTCAGACTCTGAGCCACCTACCGATTTAAGCGCGAATTAGGTGTTAATGTCTACACTTCGGCAATATTAGGTCATGCATTAACATGTAATGTCTGTGTTAGAGTAAGTGTTTCTGTAATGAGTTTGTTAGATTGTCTGGCTAATATTTGTCTGTCTAACTGTTATGTTTATCTATGTATTGTGTGTTCAGTTCATGGTGTCCACAATGTATTGTTGTCCGAGACTTATGTCTGTACTACCTATGTATTTTTGTGGGAGACTTGTGTGTTTTTCCCTCAAGGTTTTATGAATTACATTATCACCTTCTAACCCAAAACAAAGACAACAGAAAAAAAAATTTATTTAAATGAAAACGGCTTTAGTAAAGCCAAAACAAATTTCTGAATAACATATTTTAACCCAAAACAAAGACAAGAGAAAAAAATAAAAAATAAAAAACTTTACATGAAAACGGCTTTAGTAAAGCGAAAAGAAATTTATAAATTACATTATCACCTTCTAACCCAAAACAAAGACAACAGGAAAAAAAAAATTATTTACATGACAACGGCTTTAGTAAAGCCAAAACAAATTTCTAAATAACACATTCTAACCCAAAACAAAGACAAGAGAAAAAAATAAAAAATAAAAAACTTTACATGAAAATGGCTTTAATAAAGCGAAAAGAAATTTATAAATTACATTATCACCTTCTAACCCAAAACAAAGAGAAAAGAAAAAATATATATATTTAAATGAAAACGGCTTTATTAAAGCCCAAACAAATTACTGAATAACACCTTCTAACTCAAAACAAAGAAAAAATAAAATAAAATAAAAATTTACATCAATACGGTTTTACTAAAGCTCAAAAAATTTATGAATTACATTATTACCTTCTAATCCAAAACAAACAGAAGAAAAAACAAAATAAATTTACTTAAGTCAAGCCAAAAAAAAATGCTGAATTACACATTCTAACCCAAAATAAAGACAAAAGAAAAGAAAAAAAAAATTAACATGAGAACGGTTTTAGTAAAACAATTTTAACCCAAAAAATTATTCTGAAATACATTATTATCAAAACAATGACAACAGAAACAAAAAAAAAAAAAACCAAAAAAAAAAAAATTTCTTCTTTAGAGTTCAGTTATATTGAAACTAAAAAAAAAATTTACGCTAAAAGCGTGGTTCATAACCACGATTTCAGAAGAAAAAAAATTTGGCCAAAAAGCGTGGTTCGAAAGAGCGAGTTCAGAAGAAAAATGTTTTTTGATAAAATCGTGGTAAGGAAAAACGAGTTCAGAAGAAAAATGTTTTTTGATAAAATCGTGGTTTGGAACAGCGAGTTTAGAAGAAAAATGTTTTTTGATAAAATTGTGGTTAGGAAAAGCGAGTTCAAAAGAAATTTTTTTTTTGGATAAAATCGTGGTTTGTAACAGCGAGTTCAGAACAAAAAAAAATTAATTAAAATCGCGTTTTGTAACCGCGATTTCTTAATCAAAACCGCTTTTTGTAATCACGATTTTAAGACTTTCCCATTTTCACGCGAGGCAGGCGCATATATGTGAAAATCGTGATTGTGAACCACGAGTTAGCTTATTTTGGGAATTCTTTCAAAACTAGGCTTAGTTTGAGAATTGATTTATTATTTTAGCTTATTTAGGGAAATGCCCCTAAGCTTTTTGGCTTTTTTGACTTTTGTGAGAGAAAAAATAAAATGATTATGGTTTAGATGTGATATTTTATCTTATTGATTTTTTAGCTTATTTTATCTTTTTGTGACTAAAATAACCAAAAAATAAGATTTTTTGGCATGCCAAACGAGGCTTTGTGAGAATTGGGAATTAGGTTTGAAACTTAGAAGCAGCAAAACCAGAGATGGTATGTATATGTAAATGTAAGCCCGATCCAAACCCGGTCCGGTCCGGCTGGCCGATGTTCAGTCCAGATCATTTTCTCACACAAAAAACACCATTCCCCCAAGTCTTTCTCCCAAGGGCAACGCACAACACAACACAACACAACTCTCTCTCTCTCTCTCTCTCTCTCTCTCTAAAACTTGCTCATTGCGAAAAACAGGTTGCAAGCAATGCTGGGTATGGATTCTTTTTGTTCTCTCTCTCCATTAGTGAAGAATTGAAGCTCCAAAAAAAGGCCATTTTTGCATGTGGGGGTTTTCACTTCAAGAGGTACTGTACTTTTTATCTTTATGCTTCAAGATTGACTTTCAATTGCTGGAAAAACAGTGCTAAGTTGAGCTCTACTTCATGGATTTGTATCTATAGATCTTACATTTTAGAGAGAGAGAGACAAAGATGAATAATCATATATGCAAGGCTTAGTTGCTTCCTACTTTCTCTACCTAACTTTTTTTTTTTTTAAATCCTTATTTAATCAACCATGCATTTGCATTGTTTTTAGCTTCCAATTTGAACTTCAAAGATCTGTTTGGTTCACGGGAAAATGAAAAGGAAAGGGGAAGGCAAAGAATAGAATAGAAATAAGGAAATGGGTTTTTATTAGGATCTGTTTGGAAATTGGAATTGGTAAAGGAAAGGTAAGTGTAACATTGTATTGTTTTTTCATGACAATCAAATAGGGAATAATGATTTTCTTGCATTTTCTTTTTCCTCTTCTCTTAACAAACCCATGTGCCAAACAAAGCATCAAAGTCAACTATCTTTTATTTTTATTTTTATTTTTTCAGCAATAAAAATGAATCCTTTATGATAAATGCTCATATCCCTCCTACATTTTGTGTTGGAAACAGAGCCCAAGAGAAACTTTAGGGTTTCCTTTGGGTTTCATGTTAAGGGTAGATTTTTAAACTGTTTTAATACCAATGGAAATATGATAACAACTTACACCATTTGATTTCCTAAGCTTAGGTTGGTTTTAGTACTTCCTTATGAAGGGGGGTAATTATATACTTTGACTTAAGATGTGAGTGGGTTTCATAGGCCATTGGTGTTATGTTATCCACTAAAGTGGTTTGATTGCTTTAATCTCCCTGCAACATCTCCCATTAAATTTGGAAATTTTCTTGTCGGTTTCCCCGTGGACGGAGGTCAAACAGTGAACAAGTAAATCTCATGTGCAGTACTTGTGGTTTGTTTTCTTCATTTTTCTTCAATTTCCTTGATTACACTAGTAAAAGATCCTTGGGGCTTCCGTCGGTAATTGGAATAAAAATGCTAATTTAGTTTGAAAACGGTTTCACTGACAAAATTCACAAGAAGTACCAACCGGAAGCATTTGGTCTAACAAGTTTGAAAACTTGTTAAGTAATTAAGATTTAACTGGTATATTATTTGGAGCATATATCTAATAAAAATATTATGTTGCATTCTTCCATTTGGAACAAAAATGCCTAACCCCATGACATAGCTCGAATGGTTCAAATTGTGTAAAATTTAGAATGTTTCAGTAATTTTAAAAACTTATTTTAGTATATAAACTAATCCTTGCATCTTTAGTATTTTTGCATCCATCGTGTTTAGTTATTTCTTGAAACATTATTTTTTATTTCATACAACTCTGATGTGTTATTACCTCTTTGTTTAATCATGACTCATGATACATGGCCAAGTTTTAGAGGCTAGGATAGGTTTCAGTCTCTGTCACCTTCTGCTTCCTCACAATATTTACATGGACGATTTTAGAGGATAGGATAGGTTTCAGTCTGTCACATTCTGCTTGCTCACGGCATTACAAATCCATTTGTAATTAGGTGGATGCACTTCATTGTGCAAATGCTATATTCAAGTGACCCTTTCTACTGATTCTGAGATGCACACGCATTATACATTTTGTCACCCATTTGAGATTCTGGTGACCATTTCTAGAATCAGTGGTTTTGGTAGGGAAGGCATTCTTTCTAAGTCAATCTTTACTGATGTTTAGGTAACTGAAAGTTCCCTTTGGCTTAGGGAGCGGCAAAGTGAAGTAACTTTACACCAAGTCATTATTAGCCTTTCATCTGAACAATTTAGCATTTCCAAAATCTTTCCCAAGTTCCTGAATTTCATACGTAGATTTCTCGTTTCTAGGGTTCTATTTTTTGAACTATGTGTTAATTACATTACATCTGCTTGGTTGCATACTAACTATATCTATATTTGTTTTCTTCAAAATTTGAATTATGATTGAATTCTGAAAGGCCTAGTGCTAGAGGTTGGTCATTGGCTTCTTGTTATATGCTAAACCTTGAAGTTTTGTGAATCAGTTACTGAATTGAAGACAACTGAGAAGTGAGAGATGTATTACAATAAAGTGGAGGCCCTTCGAGAAAAAGAAGTTGCTGAAAAGCTGATTAATAGTAATGATTATGTTAGCGCCAGGGACAAATTACTAAAAGCCCGGCAGCTTTTTCCATCACTTGAACACATTGTTGCAATGCTGACTGTCTGTGACATTCTGTCTGCTTCTAAAAACAAAATTCCAGGTTATGACACCGATTACTACTGGGTTCTTCATCTTATGCCCTCATCAAGCATTTCTGATATAAAATGTCGTTACCAGAAGCTTCTCAATTTGCTGGTACCTATTAAGAAAAAGTTTCCTGGCACTGAATTGGCTCTTAAACTCATAAAGGACGCATTTTCTGTGCTTTCAGACGAAGATAAGCGTTCTTCATTTGATTTGAAGCGTGAAACGAGCTGGGCAGGTTATCAATCACTTGACGTACAAGCATCATTCAATTATGGTATATCAGCTAGAGAGACAGGAATTACTAGGGTTTCTTCTGGCGAAGTTTTGGAAGGAAAGAACGGAGTAAATTTGTCAACAGACATGCTCTCAGAGAGGGTGAGAGATTTGGGACCTGAGCTACTAGCTAATCATAACATTAACAAACAATGTGCAAATGTTAGTCTTCAAGAACCGAGCGCATGTTCTTCAACTGTGAACTCTCATGGAAACACGGGGGAGGAGATTGACATGCCCATGGACGATACAAACTTGCCACTAGAACTGCATCAGACCAATTTCGAAGGAACTCCATCTTTGTCGTTTAGTGTTGGGGCTTTGAAAAGGCCTGATCAGGACTTTTACGACTTTGGGAACATTAGAAAACCCGAATTTTTTGAAACGGGGCAAGTATGGGCTACTCACTACCAGTCAGATGAGCCTCGAAATTGTCGATATGCTCTAATTAAGAATAACGTGAAATCTTCTGCAGGGGTTACATGGTTGAAACCAGTCCCTATCAGTGACGGGGAGAGAAGGTGGTGCGATGCAGGCTTGCCTGTGGCTTGTGGACCCTTTTGTCTGGATTTAGATAAGGGTGAGCAGGTGAGTTGCATAACTATATTTTCATACAAATGCTTGTGGGTTCATGGAGTAACGGAGGAACAATTCGAGATTTTCCCCAAGAAAGGTGAAATTTGGGCACTCTACGAGGATTGGGACATCGATGAATGGTCCTATAATCCCGAAACTGTCAAGGGATGCAAATTCAGATTTGTTGAAATGCTCTCGGATTTTTCAAAATATTTGGGTGTAGACGGTGCATGTTTGGTAAAGACAGATGGTTTCAGGAGCATCTTTGAGAGACTAACAGAAGAAGGAAATCCCGTCATTCTTCACATTTCCCCGACAAATTTGTACATGTTGTCTCATATGGTTCCGGCATATAGGGTTACCGGTGGTGAGATTGATGGACTTATAGAAGGAATGTTTGAGCTTGACAATTTAGCATTGCCGAATGATATGCCAAGTGATTTGGACAACCAAATTGCATCAACTGTGGAAAATTCGGACAGTTCTGTTGTTTTTACTGGTTCCGCGGAACAACTTCCTTCACTTCAACCCCTGAAGCCATACCCAGAAAGCAAAATATTAGAGGCAACTTGGTCTCTGAACGAGTTCAACGCCGGTCAAATCTGGGCTGTGTATAGTGGGAAAGCTTCAATGCCTCGGCAATACGCACGCATAAACAATGTGAGTTCAGGTAATCAAGTATGCGTTTCGATTTTAGAACCACAACCCATTTTTGATTATGAAAAGATATGGAAAAAACAGAGCCTACCCATTGTTTGTGGAATGTTTGGAACTACCGGAACAAATGTGAACTTGGAAATTTCACAATTCTCCCACGTAGTTCGATGCCAACAAAGCACAACCAAGTCGGTCTACAAAATTTACCCCATGAAGAATGAGATTTGGGCAATGTACAAGAATTGGAACAAGAAATGGAAGTACTCGGATTATGAAAACAGCCAATTTCAATTCGTTGAAATTCTATCGGATTTTACAGAAGGAAGCGGGATGATGATAGCGAGGCTGACGGAGGTGAAGGGTTGTCTGACTTTCTTCCACAGGCAACAGTTTGACGGGTTTGATCTGACTCGAACAGTTTCAAAACCCGATTTGCTTAGTTTCTCTCACCGGATTCCCGCCTATAGAGTGCCAGGGATCGGGCACTATGGCATTCCGGAAAGTTCTTGGCATTTGGAACCTAATGCCTTGGCTTGCCAGTATGAGTCTGAATCATGCACCATCAGAGAGAACCTGTAATTGTGTAATATGCATTTTGCTGACATTTGATTTGTTGACTACAGGTTAGTGTAGATTCCAGAAGCATGACATGGGTTTTTCTTCCTTTCACTGAGGAAGTCATGTAATTTATTGATAACCATCCAAAGAGGCATTGAACAACATTGTTTGTAAATTTTCAGAGAATGCTTGGCTCATTGGAAAGTTCGCTTTTCTCAATGAATGAGATTTTCCAAGAAAATTATATTGACCTCCTGTTTCTGTGTTGTCCTGATTCATTAGTCTATCGACCCTCAGAGCTAGGAGTTTTTTGAAATTTTGGGTGAACTATAAAGTGTCCGGTCCTTCTATTTATGGGTTGAAAAAGTGGCCAAATTGGCATATGTTTTGTCATCGTTTCAAACAGTTCTTTTTATGGAAAATTACATTTCCGTGAAACAGTGGCAAAAAACTAGGATCCGTTTGGTTTAGTTTTAGAATTATGATTTGAGTGTGGAGTTGTGTTTTAAGTTTTTGAATTATGATTTAAAAAAGAAAATTTGTTTGGTTATGAGTTTTGAAAATGATTTTGGGATGCTTTATAATTTTGTTTTTTTTGATTAATTGATATATAAAATGTGTGAGGAGAAATGAGAGAAAAAAAGTGATCGATTAATAACAATAAAAAAAAAGAAGAGAGGAGTTTGGAAAGTAATTTTGAGTTGTATTTTAAAAATATGTTTGGTTAACATGTTTTATTCAAATCATGATTTAAAAACAGAGTTGAGTATTGAAAAGTAAACCAAATGCTATCTTACATTTTCATGATGGTACAATTCTCCTCTGTGTGTGCTTAGTGTAACTTTTTCTGTGTGTTAGAGTTGCGCACACATAAAAAAAATAAAAAATCATTTGTAATGCAATTATTTTGTGACCGTTCATCTATTTGCAATTTCCCCTTCTTTTTAAAAGCAAAGGTCATTGAGTTTAAAGGTAACAAATCTAAGCAAATTTTTATCTTGGTATGTGTTTGGATAATAAATTTATTGGGAAAAAAATAGCTTCTATTCACTTTTTTTTCTCTTTCTTGTTAATTCTTCTAGAAATTTAAGATCTAAACGTAATATGATTTTGTTTGCTATAACTTAAATAGGCTATTTATGACTTCTTTTTTTTTTTTTTTTTTGAGATTTTGTATAGACGGTTGTACTTCTGCTTGCTGTTTATGCAGTATGATAAATAGATTTTTTTTTTTTAGGTCTCCCACGGTATCCCCAAATTTTTTGGATCCAGGACTAATCCGCTGAGGAAGCTGCAGGGCGCATATGCGGGGTCCTTTTCCAAAGGGGTTTGCTGCATCCACAAAAGCTCGAACTCGAGACCTTTACTTAAGCGACCCAAGTTACTTTCCACTTGGACCAACCCCCATTAAACACTAATTTACTCTTTGACAAAAACACTAAAGAAGAAATTGGTGAAAAGTTTCAACACAAGCATTTGTTTTTTCAGTACAATTGATATACCATGCACCATTTTCAAGACAGGTGGTTTTTGGTTTGTAATTTGAAATAATGAAATGCCAATTTAGCTTAGGAGGCAAGAAAAGTTTCATGATTTGGAATAATGAAATGCAAATTTAGCTTAGGAGGCAAGAAAATTTCAAGGGTCTTACTACCAAGTGCCCTAGGACACCATAAAAAATATATATATAATAATAATATTTTTGAAAAACAAGAGATTTTTTGTTGAATTCAATATACTTTTATTGAAATAATATGCTTTTTAATATTTTTTTATTTTATTATTTCACCTATTTTCAAGACACTTTTTTTACCTCAATCCCAATATTAAACAATGTCTCATGGAATTTGACTGATTTTAATTTGGCAATGCTTTAAGTTCCACCTATTTATAAACCCTAGATTTGAAAGTTCATTGAATTTTTGAAAGATTTTGAAATTTTGAACCTAATTTGGATGGAATCTTTTGTTCCTTCATTGTGGGTTTTCTAATAAAACATACAAAATCATATTTGGAATACATACACAAATGCGCCTACCTCTTCTCTCAAGTCTTTTTCCAAATCATAGTCTTTTTCCAAATCATAGTCATTTTCCAAATCATTGTGAGAGTATTTTCTTTTCAACTTTTGTTTCTGCTGGCATTTGCAGAATGGCAACAATAGAGTTGGAAAGCAGCAACGGAAACAACATCAACGAGAATGGCGGACTTTGAAACAGATCTTATTTAATTTGATGCAAATCTAACTTTTCAAACTATATCTATAAATAGATCCGTGATTTTCTCTAAATCGTAATTGATGTTTTGGCAACATTGTTATTTTTGTTATTATTATTTTTTTCGTTTTGTCGTATGATTTGGTTAACAAAAGATCTTACTTCTATATGGTGTTATTTTTAATATAAATGTTTTCCATGTTCTCAAAAATAAAAAAATTGTGTTTACATGCACATGATTTCCTCTCTATAGAAAGTAAGAACTTCATGTCATCAGGCAAAATATTCCACTATCATTTCTCAATTCCTTCTTGTGTTTCTTTTCCAACTGCAATTTCTTTTTCACAAATCCAAGGTCCAATCATATCCTAACGATTTGTTTAGATCTAAAATTTCAGAAGGGAAAATGACTTTTCCCTTTATCCTTTCCCTCCCATTTTTTCTTTTCCACAAAAAATTCCTCCTGAAATCTTTAGATCCAAACACAAAGTGAGAACAGAAAGACTAGTTCCTATGGCTACATCAAGTTTCACAACCTCTCCGATTCCACACAACATAAATTACAGTACTATTATATTATGGAAATAAATAAAATGAATCTGAGAAAAAAGGAAAAAGAAATAATGCATGGCTTGTAACAAAAAGTCAATTCAAATCCAAAACCAAAGCTATCTTCCAAAATTTATTCCATCCAACTGTATTCGAAGCAAACCCAACTCGAAGTATCTCAGAAATGATCAGATTCTAACTTTTTAATTCTCTGTCGTTTCCACAATTGAGCAATTAAGAATTATGGCAGTCCCATGTCAAAATCTCTGCTTCAGAGTCTAGTAAATCAAAATTTTCAATTTCACAAGAAAAAAACAAAAAAAAAAAAAAACCTTGCTTCCTCAAAACACTTTATCCATGTTGCAATGAATAAATTGCAAAAGCAAAAACTGATAAAATCTGAGTAAGGAAGGGAAAAACCATATTGGTGACCACATAAAGTGAACCTCATCGCCAAAGCCGACTAATGAAGCCCTTTTTGTCTTTCTTCATCCTGTTTTCAAGTGATGGGAAGTCAATTGTATTATAGGCAAGGTCCAAAACAATTGGATTGCGAGGGATTGCTTGGAATGCTGGCGGGAAAGCTTCAATACGAGGAGCTCCTTTTGTGTTAGAATCACCAACTGCAGATTCGTAAGTGTCCAGTTTTTCGGTAAGGAATTTTTCCAACTGAAAGGTTGAAATAAGCATGAATAGTGTTAGAATAGAAAAGCACAAAGACAAATATTAGTATAATTGAAAATAAACTTGGAAAGAGAGAATTTCTAGTCTAGTCATAATAAAAAGCAGAGTTAAATACCCTGTAAAAAAAGGAAAAAGTTAAGTCGGTTTAACAAATGACCGGAGGTGGCTGAGGCATTCACTCAGTGCACTCGTGTCCACTAGATATAACAAGGGTAGTCTGGGATATTTGTCCGATATCCGTACTCAATTTAGATATTTGGATCCTCTTATTTTATATGATGTTTAAGAAGAAGATGCCCATATATATTAGTCAAGAAACATTTCTAGCTTCTCACACGAATGTGATATAAATTTTATATCTTCCCTCAAATCTCATTTAATTTGAAGTACATTTCTAAATAATTAACATCTTATGTGAGAATATCATACAATATGCAATATATAAGTGTTTAATACGTGTCCTCATACCCATACCCATACCCAACTTTTGGATGCATATCCCAATATCCTAAGATTTAATAAGATCTAATGCTTGAATACGCACCCGCACCCAACAGTCATAACCATGTCCATGTAACATTAGGTGATGGCTGGTGCTTGATGGTTGACTTGGGAGAGATAAATTGGTTTAACAAATGTAACCAAGCTTTGGGATCACCCAACTGGTCGATTTAGAATTTATAAACCCAAAATATTAACAAGAAGTTTAGATAGAGCAACATGTGCACAACCTAAATATTCACACCGAATCAATACTTGGTATTGTCATTTTGCTTTCCATGAATAATGTGGCAAAAATCCCTAAAGTCTACTCTGTTCAATACAAGGTTAAACATGCAACCTCCTGGGATGAACATCACTGTGAAGTCATTCACGTATATCAGTTACATCTGAGATAATATAGTCCTTAATTGTGCAGATAAGAAGTCTGGCCACATTATGAGCTTAAAACTATTATTTTGGAAAGATTTGCTGAAAAATCCAATTTAACACTAGGTTTCTTGTATAAGAAAGGCAAGTAGAAAACCCTAAGCTAAACAGTACCTTCTTATCAGCTCCAGTTAATGATATCGTAGAGATTTTTTTGGAGAGATTCTCCGGAGCCTTCTCCTCCTCTATGATTCCTGTTGCATGTTCTATGCAGCTGTTAGACCTACTGTCATCATATAACATCTTCAACTCCTTGATCATTACCTGTAGCAGGAAAGGGAAAAATGTGAGAAATCATGTTATTACATGTTTTTGGGTCACCAATCTTAAGCCAAAGTCTATTAAACTTCAGCAAACTGATGGTCCTTCAAGAAAATTATGAATTAGTGATAGTGCAGAACCACAGCAAATTATACTAACTGAATAATTAAAGCCAAAAGGAAAGTTCTTTCTAATATGAACTTGAGAGAAGGATTCCCAATGTCTCAATCATAGGACATCAGTAACATCACCACTTCATGCAGCTGCATATAAGTTCTGTACAGTTTTATGAATATACTCCAAAGTAGTACACCAAAACCAAAATATATATACCTGATCAGCAGTAATCAGACTTTTAAGTTTTTTAAGGGCATCATTAGCTAGAGAATGAGCACGGCAGTACAATGCATATGCTTCTGTCCTCTTTCCAGCCAAACTGTAGGATTTAGCTAAGTAAAAGCACCTGAGAACAAGGTAAATTTTCAATTAATGAGCTGGAAAAAAGGGTAAATTTTCACTAAAATGTCAAATAAAAGCAGCATTCACCCTATCAGTTTTGTTTAAACTTTTTACCAGAAAAGAAAACTGTAGAAAACAATGATCATCAATTTGCATTATCACGACTGTTAAGACGATAATCCAGAAAAGATCAGAGAACTGCATAGTGAAACATCTTTCAAATGGTCAATGAAATTTAACTGTTATTGATATGTTGCCTTTCTATGTGATTTATTCATTTATGAGTGATATTTGAATTGTAACCCTATGTGTTATGCATACACATGAAGAATGTGAAAAAAAATTGTTGAATATTTTGTCACAATAACAAAATCCAACAGCAGTGGACAGCATGAAGCCAAAAATTCTTCAAACAGGGATGGAAGGGTAATATGCCACTTGACTCCAAAACCATCAGTGTGTAAAAGTGCTTCCAGATATGATAACGATCAAGACAAGCAAAAAGACCTCCCACGTAACATACTAAAACAGAAATCAGTAAAAGAATTGAATATAATGCATATTAGCCATCACAACGCAAATGTTGTGAGGCATTTGGGGGTGGGATATGGCCAGCATTCAGAAACAAGTGAATAGATGACATAAATGAAATTAGAATGTCGAGATCAAGAAGCAGGATAAAGAAAGTAGAAATGAATCCACTTGACGCAAGTAGAGGCAGCACTGACAGTATACAAGATAAGAGGATGTCTACCAAGATAAGGCATACAAAAGCAAACCAAATTTCATAAGCAAAATATGGCCCAATATAAGACAATTGTGAAAGAAGGCAAAATCAAGATGATTGGCCTGAGTTCTATCTGAAAACATGTTAAATAGATCTCTTAGATTTCTTTTAATTGCCTTAATAACTTGTGTATGCTGAACCAGATGACCTTTTAGATCATCAGGTTACTGACAACTGTCAACCATACAAGATATCAAAAAATTCTAGGCATAATTCGGTTTCAGAAAACAGGGAAAAGGACAAACCACATTGACTGGTTGGGTCCAGACATCTTTCAAGACCATCTTGATAGAGTTTTATTAGAAGTGACGGGAGGAGACCTTATTCATAAAGATAGAGTTGTGTGAACTAACATTCTAAACCATTTTAAAATATGTTCTACAATTAGATATTAAGGATTCCATATGAAGCAAACCTTTCTGCTCGAAAAACCAAACTTTTGACTGCATAGTCTTCACCAAATGCCAATTCTTCCGGTTTTTGATCTCTCCCAGAACTAACTAAATCCAAAAGATCAGCTGTATTCTGCCAATAATAAAAACAAGCAATCCAGTTTTACTGTTTTGTAATGAAAGTTACTGACAATTTAAAGATCTGAAGATGAATAGGAATATCAAGAATAGAAAAGAACATAAGGAGCGTGAGTAATGTTCACCTGTAACAAAAGATCATATAGCCTGACAAGCTCCTCTGGCTTGGTGACTTTCTCATTTTTGTCATCACAGATTTTAGGGAGTTTGCTTTTGGCTATGCTCACCAACAGCTGGTTCCGTTCAATGGTCCGTTGTCCTAGGACAGCACCAATAGCTTTATCAAGTCCACTCAAATCATCTTTCATGTTTTCAGAATTACTTGCAGTGACCTAAAACAAACAGAATGCCTGAATCAGTATGAAAGATAAACATAAACTGAAGACAACCATAATTTACCAAACAATTCATCTACTTCATGCAGAAAAAATGCAACCAAAACAAACTCATGCAGAACTTATTTATGATAGATAAACACATGCTACAGCATTTAGTTGACAAGACTCCATACCAAGTCATTACGGATGGAGCTCCTGGCTTCATGATATGCGGCAAAGATTTTGTCGAAGATGACAAGTCTTTTCTCGGCTGGAAGGGAGTCTGCTGTTGGACCATGAAGATCTTTCTCCAATTCCTGAGCTGATCAAATTTGTCACGTGATAAAGAAAAGTTTGAGACTGGGTTTTATTAATCCAACAGTATAACAAATTTGAAAAAAAAAAAAAAAAAAAAAAAAACAGTACATGATGATTGATGAAGCACACAACCAAATTCAGTAATATTTCAAAAGCAAATATCCAGATGGACCAATTAGGAAGAGGGGAAAAGTTTTCATTGGGCTTCAGGCTATATAACCTTCCTTGTATTAACTTAAAATTAGCCTATTTCTTAAATTTTAAAAAAATGTTAAGGCTTCAAATAATTGAATTCATTTAGGGAGGAATAAATAGAGTACAAGATAATCTTCAACACATACTAGGTTGCAGCTATTATTAGCATAAGATCACAGGAGAAAAGGGGTTGGATGCAGGAAAAACTGCAAAACAATATTACACAATAAACATAAAATAAAATACAACGAACATGCAGATTTGCACCACGATTCATTACGAAATGAGCAGCACGTAAGACAGAAAACACCAGCGAACTACTTTCTCCGACTTAAATAGTCTAAGAGAGTTTTCATCACTAACATTCATTTGCCAATCTCAAGATCACCAAAGATCCAATGACCATTGTCCAACTATACTGAAAGCCATGAGAAAAGCTTTCTTGAAACTTTTACTAACATAGTTAAAATTTTCATATTGGTAGTTCTTTAAAAAAAAAGTATGCCATATGAGATTTATGTTACATGGACTAAAATACAAGTGTCAGGTGTGAGCATATATCTAGAGTTTGGATCCATTAAACTTCAAATTTAAGGATATGCGGATTCAGCGAAAAAGGATAATATTTTTATATTTTCAATCTATTATGTGACACGAAATTGTATTTTATATAACATACAATGTCAAAAAGGTATTTTACTTATTTTCTAGTAATTATACAACAATATATACACATAATGATAGTGTTAAATATAAATATATAAAAAATGTCCGATGAAAAGTATCGGACACATATCCCACACCCTTGTCCAACTGTTTGTTGTTCGACACATATATTTGATTTATTTTGAAGAGTCCATGTAACATAGATATAAGCCATCCATAGTTGAAAAGTAGTGCATTTACGAGAATGAGACCTCATATCATATTCAGCAATGAGCTAGTGTCTCCAATATTTATTGGTAGACTAGACTTCATACATCTTACAGGCTTTTCCTAAATGAAACAATGTAAAAAATGTCATTTCTATACAACATCCAAAATGAATACATTCGCACCTAAGCTAAACCATCTCAACCAGCAACTCAAGTGAGACAACATGCAAGCTTATGCTTGTGGTGCATCAGTTAATACACTTGCCTTTGGGCTTGACACCAACTTTGTATTTTTCAATGGATAACAAACAAGTTACAATATTTCCTAAGAGTATTGCAGTTAACATCCCCACGTAGTTAATGTATTCACAACTTATAATTACTAAAATATTAAGTGTAGAACTCAAGCAAGCAAAATTATGTTGCACATTGCGGAATGGGAAAGCAGAGGGTGTGAGGGTTACAGTCACTGATTCACGTATCAACAGGCCGTCAGATAATGACAACTGCAAACTCTTGACCATTATGTTTATGCAGGATAAATGACAAAGTTAAGAGACACACTTGCACATACTTTCCAAGCCCGTTGATTGTTGGACCATACTGACCATTTGTATCATTATAAATAGAGATTGATTACTGACCTTTCAATATGAAAACACGTGTCTTCGCATTAGAAATTGGAAATTTATGACCAAGCCAATGAAATTCTGTCATAGATGCAGCCTGCTGAGATCTTGCCTCAGCCATAACAGCCTGCAAATCGAGATAAAGCGAGACACGAGATAAATGGCAAGTAATGTAACAAAAGTCTGGAAATTCTTTTCCAATTTTAGAGATAAGAAGCAAATATAATCTAACCACTACTAAAAAGGAGATGACCATAAATAGATCAGGATACAACATTATTCATAGCTTAACCTCTGAAACAACTAAACTTACCTCTAGTTTAGCTTTGAAAAGATCGAGTGCAGGTCCTTCCATTTCACCAATGTGCATGAGTTCAGAAGTTTGCAAATTTGACTCGCCAAGTTTGTGTAGACAGTACCGTATACTTGGTTCTAGTTCCTCAACACGCTCACGGCACAAAACCTGATTCTCTAGGTCCCCATATTTCCCGAGTTCCTCATAAACAGCCCTATTAGATAATGAAGTTAGCTACCATCCAACAACGATACACCTAAAGGAAAGGAGAGAAATTCCTGATAGCAGAAACATTCTAGATAGCCAAATTAGAAAGGGAACAAAGATTTTGAAGAAGCCAAAAATGGACAATGCACAAGGATATGCCAGTAAATTCAAAGAGCAAATGTTCAACCGACGACCTGGTTTCCATATTTATTCCCTTTTGTCCTTTGGAATTTACTCATCAAGAAGACAATTGCCTGTTTATTTTATCATTACACAGCACCAAACATTGTCTAAATATTAAGTGACGATATACCTGGCATTCTTGAAACTCTTTAACGCAATGTCCCAATTCTGATCTTGTTCAAACAATAAATTCCCTCTCATATAAGACGCATAGGCCTGCAATATGGAGATCAAAGCTTGTTCAACGGAAAGGTAAACATCTGTACTTAATTAATTAAAACAAATGTGGTGCTCAAAATTTAATGAGGCAAGTCAAAGCTCTTAAAGTATTTAGAATTCCAGCATCAAAGTTCATGGAAACAGATGATTAATGAGAAACCAGTTTAAAAATCTAATTACATGAAATTGATAATATATATATATATGATTATATATGGACACAGTTTTGTGCAGTCCATATTTCATAAAAGCATGCTTAGCTCCCTCAAATGTAATGAAGAAATTATGTTGCACCCCCATTCATTAAATGGAGTATAGTTAAAAGTTAATACATTAAATTAAAGTTCACTAAGCATTAAGGATTTTGAAAATCTTAGTTAAACGGCAATAGATTACTGAAAATTTAGATCTTTAGTTAATGATATTTTATTTACTTTGCAGTCTTTCTTTCTACATTATTGCTTCATCTTCCCCAGCTCATACTTTTCATGACTATAATGAAAACAGGTAACTCTTAAATCTCACCCAATGGCTGCAACTTTCATACAAAATGAATTCTCATCAGCTATTCTACCGTATCTATTTCAGTTGGCCCCTTTCTTGTCACAGATGTTCTTTATTTAGTCCTCATAGTAGTACCATCCACTCAAACTGAATTAGTTTTCTTCATTGTAGTCAATGATCTGCATTGCACAAAAAACAGTCCAATCTTACTGTATCCCATATTGTCCTCAAGGGCATATATTTCAACTTCCATAATGTGCATTAATTCCAGATCCTGTTAGGCCTTGGCTGGCTGCTTTTTCATTTCAACATTCTTTTTGTAAACTTTGTATTTGTAAATATGTTGTCCTTCACCTATCAACATTGTGTGCTGTAAAACATGAATAAACTGGTAACCTAACCATAAAACAAGATTATCCTTTTCACTGATGGACTATCAGAGTAATTCAAGCCAAACAAATCTTGCCATTCTCTCCATGCAACTCCAAGTTTTTGGTGTTTTTAATATACATACAATTATTTATCAATAAATATCCTAAAATCCTTTCTTTTTTGATAAGTAAACTAAAGTTATATTAAAAAAGGAGCTAAGGAGGCATTGCCAGAGAACACAAGCATGACAAAGGCAAAAACCTCTACATCATGAAAAATTCATAGACAAGACCAAAAACCATCCTAGACTATAAACTAAAATATAGGTACAGCCATCAACAAACCCCTCCTCTACCACTCTCCACTCCAACTCTCTACCTACCATCTTAATTGACGGTGTGAAACAAATTCCTTAACTCCCTTCCACTTCTTGCTCTGTTTCCCCCACTCCTCCTAGCAGAGCTATCATCCATTCTTGGCCTCTTTTTTTGCATGGAATCCCAAAGAATTTGTTGAGGCCTTTTACTCTCTCCATAACCCATTCAGACATCTCAGTCCGATCACCCAATTCAGAAAAGTTGTCTTCCTGAATAGTTGCTGGATTGTCACTTCCTTGGCCTAGACTTCTTTTGTATATTTTGCTCTATCACTAGGAATGGCAACGGGCCGGGGTGGGGCCGGGGATGACACTCCCCGTCCCCGTCCCCGCCCCCGATCCCCAGCGGGGCACCCATCACCTCCCCCGCCGCCGCCGCCCCCGCCCCCGCCCCCGCCCCCTAACAGGGATCAGGTTTCCCCGACCCCGAAAAATCCCCGACAGATTTGTTCAACAAACACACACACAAGAACAAAAAAAAAATTTAATCTGTATATGGACAAATTTGTTCATCAACAACAGATCTAGAACAACAGATTTGTTCATCAACAACATATTTGGAAAGATTTGTGTATATGGACAGATTTGTTCATCAATAACAATCATAAAAAAATTTAATCTATATATGAACAATCATCAACAACTTTAAAAAAAAAAAAAAAAAGATTTGTTCATCAACAATAGCAGATTTGTTCATTACACACACACACACACACATACATACAATCAAGATGGAAATTATGTGAAAGTAACATATATATATATAGAGAGAGAGAGAGAGAGAGTTGGGCGGTGGCTTGATTTGTTCATCGGATCACGATTTGTTCAGATCGGTGGCTTCACGGTGGTGGATTTGGATGATGATGATAAGAAGTGAGAGAATGAGAGAGAGAAATCTGAGTGAGTGGAGGTGAAGCCACCTAGTGCGTGGCTAGAATCGATGCGAGCGACAAGCTCTACAGACAGCGCTGGACTCTGCGTGCTGCGCTGGAGAAAAGGCGAGGACGATGGTGAGGTGAACCATGAGAGAGAGAGAGAGAGAGAGAGAGAGACTCAGTTTGAGACTCAGAGAGAAGTGAGATGACTTTTGAATAGAAGTGTTTGTTTATATATATATATAGAGAGGGGTAAAATAATAATTTCACTTTGGGGACAAATAGGGATGGGGATGGAGACGGGGACGGGGACGGGGACGGGGACGGGGACGGGCCGGGTACGGAGAACTAATCCCCGTCCTCAGCCCAAAATTAATCGGGGATTGAGTTTTGAATACCATCCCCGCCCTATTTGGGATATTTTTCGGGAAAAAACTGCTCAAATCGGGATCGAATCCCCGTCGGGCCGAGTTCAAATTGCCATCCCTATCTATCACCTTCATCTCTCCACATTAGCAACTTAGTTGCACTCTTCCTTCCCTCCACATTTCCCTGCCTACCTGCACGGCTAGAACCACTCCCATCTTCTAAGCATCATTTCTCTCATCCAGGCTTCCCTTTGCTTCTCTGCTATACTATCTCTCCCATCCTCAGTGAAACTAGGTTTTGCTACACCCTCAATACCTGGTCTGACTGATCCATTGCAGGAGGAGAGCAATCCACCGAGCTCTCCACACTTGCCTCCCTTGAAACCACCTCCACCATTCTAATGCCTTCCCATCTTCCCTTAGAGTCTCTATTTCCAGACTTGCCTTCTGGTCCCTTATTCCAAATGTGACAAGGCTAAACCACAACCGAGCAGTCCCATCCCAAAATCTTGAAGTTTCCCCAAATCGTACATAGAACTAACCTTAGAATACAGGGAAGCTGGAGCGTTGAACTGATTGTGCCCTATTCTATCTTCCTAGTTGTACTCTGCTTCCAATCCACCTAAGAAAATGCCTAGGTGGGTTGGACGATGAGTACAACCAAACAATTCTTTAGACTCGTCAACTAAAACAATATTCAGACTCATCAACTTGAACAAGAAACAAACAAACAGGAGCCACTAGACCTCTTCTGTCTTCATTCCCCCTTATTTTAGAATTACGGAAAAGTAAATGATTTGTTACACATCATAATATATATCACACAATATATGCATAACACTAAAATGAGCTCCAAAATTTTTACGAAAGCACCTTTTTGTCTTTTGCTTCATGGCATTTTATTTGTGAATTCCAAGAACCACGCTGAGCCAACAGTTCTTAAACTTCGGAAGAATTTAACTATCCAAACTAATATCAATGAAATGGTTCTTGTCGTGTCGGGTTTGTCGAATCAAATAATTATAGGATTTCTAGGACTTAACTATTACTTTGACGCTAAATTCTAGCTTTAGTTTTTGCCTTACAAGTACAAAAGAGCACATAGAGTAGCTACAATGTTTGGAAGAGTCAAATATCCTTTGAAACCAGTGCCTGGATGCATTATGCTACTATATTTTATGCCATATTTCTGAATGGGTTTTGGGTCGCATTGATGAGATTCGTAAACTTCTGGGGGTCTCATTCGCCATGAGGTTGAAGCTCTGAAATTGTTTTCTGCTATTGAGGCATCAAGGCATGGAATTACAGTTCGGAAATACCTACAAGTGGTTGGTCAGAAAGCAAAAGGTGCTAAGAGAGTTGCGCCGTTTGGAGTGTTCAGTCAACTATGATTATGGCACGGGTGGGGGAGTCGTAAGGAAAGGAAGGATCGTGGAAATCAATTATTGTTACCATGCATCTGAAAATTCTGTCTTGGAATATCGGGGTTTGAATGATCAGGGTAAGAGGGTGGTGGTCAAATATTTATTGAGGAGTGCTAGGGCGGATGTGATATGTCTTCAGAAAACAAAAATAGAGAGTGTAGGGAGAGAGTTAGTTCGTGAGTTATGGGGGGGCAAAGGGTATCCTTCTTTGCTGGGATAGCAGGGTGGTGGTGAGGGAAGGGGAAGAGGTGGCGGGTCTTTTTGCTATCTTGCCTCTTCCGATGCGTGTAGGATGAATTTCGTTGGGTGTTTACAAGGGTGTATGGGCCGGTGAGAAGTTCGGAGCGGTGGGCCTCTTGGGAGGAGTTGCAGAGTATTGTGTTTCAATGGGACGCGCCATGGTGTGTTGGAGGTGATTTTAATGCTGTGAGGAGCTTGGAGGAGAAGGTGGGGGTGAGTCATGCAATGGGGCCCACGCGGATGTTCTCCTCTTTTATTGATGAGCTGCAGTGATTGATTTGCCACGTCAGCGAGGAGGTTTTACTTGGTCTGGAGACCAAGAATTGTCTCGGATTGATAGATTTCTAGTCACTGCGGTCTGGGAGGAGCACTTTTCTTAGATGATTTAGATCAGATTACAGCGTCCGATTTCTGACCATTGGCCAGTATTGTTGGATAGTGGGGGGGATTTGACAGGGCCTGGCCATTTCGTTTTGAAAATATATGGCTACAATTGAATGGTTGTGTGGAAAAGGTGGGTGATTGGTGGAGGAGTTACAAGGTGGTGGGGTTGCCCAATTATCAATTGGCTCAGAAGTTGAAACTTTTGAAACTAGATTTGAAACGATGGAATGCGGAGGTGTTTGGTAGTTTGGAGGTTCAGAAAGCAAACATTCTAATAGTGTCACAGGGGTTAGATGAGGAGGAGGTTGAAGGGGTTCTCTCCGAAGAGGACTTGGTCCATTGGGATAGGGCTCGGAAGGAGTACGAGCAGGTTGTTCAAATAGAGGAAATTAGCTTTCAACAGAAATGATGTTTGTGGTTGAAAGCTGGGGATCACAATATGAAGTTTTTTCATCAAATGCGCGAATGCCCATTGATGAGTAAACTGGATAGGGAAGATGAAGGTAAATAAGGAGCTGCTATCATCAGAGGAGGATGTCAGGGCTGGCATTATGGGTTTCTATCAGCATTTGTTTCGAGATGATGGGGATGTGTGAAGACCAGGATCGGAGGGGGTGGTGTTTGATGCTATTTCTGAGGCAGATAGTTTGATGTTAGAGAGGCCGTTTTTGGAGGAGAAGGTGTTGGATGCGTTAAGGAGCATGCATGGAGATAAGGCGTCAGGGCTTAACGGTTTCACTATCACGTTCCTACAGCATTGTTGGGGGGTTGTGAAGGTTGATGTGATGGCTTTGTTTGAGCTATTTCATCAGACGAGGCAATTTGAGAAGAGTCTTAATGCAACTTTTATAGTGTTGATTCTAAAGAAAGGGGGGGCGAAAGACATTAGGGATTTCAGCCCATCAGTCTTTTGGGTAGTGCATATAAGTTAGTGGCTAACGTCTTGGCTAATAGGCTCTAGGGTGTGTTGGAAGGGGTAGTGTCTAAGTCGCAGAACGCATTTGTGAGAGGCCGTCAGATCCTGGATGTTGTGCTTGTGGCTAATGAGTGTGTGGATTCGCAATTGAGACAAGGAAATGGGGGGGTCATTTGTAAGTTGGACATTGAGAAGGCATATGATAATGTGAATTAGCAGTTTTTGCTTTATGTGCTTCAGCGTATGGGTTTTGGGGATAGATGGAGGAAGTGGGTTCACTTTTGCACCTCTACTATGCGGATGTCAGTTTTAGTAAATGATACTCCGGCGTGCTTCTTTCCTACATGGTGGGATTTGCGTCAGGGGGATCCATTGCCTCCTTTGTTGTTTATTTTGGTTATGGAGGCGTTGGGTCGTTTGTTATCCAATGAGGTCTACAGGGGTTTGTTGTCTTGTTTTGAGGTAAGGATGGGCCAAAATGCAATGGGGATTAATCACTTGTTCTATACAGACGATGCATTTATTTTTTGTGATGTTGATGCAGTTCAATTAGGCCACCTGCGGTGTATGTTGTTTTTGAGGCAATATTAGGGTTGCGGGTCAATTTGGCAAAGTCAAAGTTGATCGTCTTCCGCTTTTGGTAGCAGTTTTGGGGTGTGAGGTGGCAAATCTTCCAGTTTCCTCTTTGGGCCTTCCTTTGGGAGGCGACTTTCAAGGCGAGGGGGGTGTGGGATAGGGTGGTGGACCGGGTGCAAAGGCGGTTGCTGGGGTGGAAGCGTCAGTACTTGTCCAAAGGTGGGTGGATTACTCTGCTTAAGAGTGTTTTGTCTAGTATTCCGACCTACTTTATGTCGGTGAATGTGATTCCTGTGGCGGTTGCTAAGCGGTTGGAGAAACTGCAACAAGATTTTCTGTGGAGTGGTGGGAGGGAGGGTTTTCATTACTATTTGGTGGCGTGGGATACGTTTGTACTTCTAGGAGTCTGGGGGTTTGGTTATGAGGAAGTTGGTCATGTTTAATCAAGCTCTATTAGGGAAATGGCTGTGGCATTTAGTGTTAGAGAGGGATAGGTTGTGAAGGTAGGTGTTGGTGGCTAAATATGGATTGGGTAATGGGGGCAGGTCTTTGGGTAGGGTATGTCATTCCCATGGTTGTGGCTTATGAAAGGGGATTTGGTTGGGTTGTAAGGAGTTTTGCAGTCAAGTTTAGTTCAAAATAAGGGTGGGGGATAAGGTTCGCTTTTGGCAAGACAGGTGGTGTAAGGGTTTGCCTTTGGCAAGATTGTTTCCTTTAATTTATGCTATTGCTTCCGATCTTGAGGAGATGGTGGCTTCTGTTCGAGCTTAGCAGGGGCAGGTGTTTGTTTAGAATGTTTATTTATGGCATGCGGCGCAGGATTGGGAGTTAAGAGCTTAGTTGCACGAAGCGGGAGTGGGAGCGAGGGCAAGAGCGGGAGCGGGAGCGGGGAAGCATGAGCCGATAGAAGTTTCTTAAGTTGGGAGCGCCTCGGGAAGCGGTAATATATATATATATTTTAATACACATTAGAAGCTTTTTTATAAATATTTTTATTTTAATACACATTAATTATTTTATTTATTTATTATATTTTTTAAATAATGTGCTACTGGTAATTTATTTTTATTTTATTTTACATATATGTGTGTGTTTTTTTTATTAATATGTATAATATATACTCATATATATATGTTATATTTGTATGTGTTAATATTTTTTTTTATGTAAATATATTATAAAGATTATATATATTAATATTTTTATTTTTTTTATTATATATTTATATGTATATATATGATATATATTAAATAATAATGTATTAATGTTTTTTATTTTTTAAATATATATATTTATTTAAAGATTTTATCTTTAAATATATTAATGTATTAATAATGTATTAATGTATTAATGATATATAATAATGTATTAATGTTTTTTTATTTTTTAAATATATATATTTATTATATATTTATATGTTTTATCTTATATCTATTACTTATATTTCTTTTTGATCAAATATATACGTATATATCGGGAAGAAAGAACAGAGACGAAGGCAGAGGAGAGAAGGCAGAGACGATGACGATGGCGATCAGCAAGGAGAGGGTCTGCGAGAGAGAGAGAGAAAGACGATTTGCCACAGAGAGAGAGACGAACTCGACAGACGAAAAACACAGAGAGAGAGAGACGAACTGCGATAGAGACGAAAAACAGAGAGAGAGAGAGAGACGACCTTCGAAGTGATGAAAGAAGAAGAAAAACGAAGCAAAGGACATACCAGACACAATCAGGTTCTTCTTCACCTTCTTTCTCCTCTCTCTTTGTTGACCTAGGGTTTTGTTCTTCACCAACGTTCCCATCTTGGACAGAATCGCGTTTCTCTCTCTACAGAAACGCGATTCCTACACATTTCTTTCTAAGAAACGCGGAATCGCGTTTCTTACGAAGATTCGTGACCTGTTACCACGATTCCTGCAACTAAGGTTAAGAGTAGCTGGTGGAGTTTTTGGATTTTCTGTATAATTTGCATTTGGAGGGAGATGGTCTAGATACTTTGGTATGGGATTGTCCAAAATCTAAAGGGATTTTTTCGGCGTCTTCATTTCATCAGGCTTTGACGGGTGGTGGTGCAGTGGCCTTTCCTTGGAGGTGTATTTGGGTGTTAGGGTCACCATCTAAGGCAGTGTTCTTTGTTTGGATGGTAGTCTTGGGTCGTATCTTGACTATTAATAACTTAATTCGTCGTGGACATGTTCTGGTAAATTGGTGTTGCTTTTGTTGCGGTGACGCGGAGATGGTGGATCATTTGCTTATTCATTGTCCGGTTAGGTCATGTCTTTGGATGTTGATTGTGGCGATTTTTGGTTTGGCTTGGGTGCAGCCGGGTTCTATTTCTGATGTTTTGTAGAGTTGGGGGAGGGGGGATGGGGTGGGGTGGGGGAAGGGTTGGGCTGAGGCGGCAAAAGACATGGTTACTTGCTCATAATTGTTTGCTTTGGTTGGTGTGGTTGGAGCGTAATAGGGGTAGTTTTTAGGATATGGCACATTCAGTTTTGTGGTTAGAGAATCGTTTTCTTGTGGTGCTTAATAGTTGGGTTCCAGTTTCGGTGGATTCTGATGTTTTGACATTTATAGATTTTGTGGGGGATTTGATTAGTTAGTCTTTGTTTTGGGCCCTTTATCGGTTTTGGTTCTTTTTGTATTCTTTGCATCACCTTGATGCTTTCTAATAAAGTTTGATTATTTATCCAAAAAAATGGGTGTTAAAAAAAATAGTTGCAATAAATACAACACACAAACAATTGAATTAAAAAGACTCACCTCAGCTTCTAAAGATGTTCTTGAATCTCCCTTGATTGCACACAACTCTGCAAAAAGAGTAGCCCATTTTACTGCCTTCCTCAGCCTACCAATCAGGTAGCTTCGTTGGCGTGCATTGGGACCATCTGGCAGCTGTCTTTTCTCCATGGCATGGCTCCAAGCTCTTTCTGCCGTATAAAGAACCACATGGAGAAACCTATAAAAAAAACATCATTATTAGAACCAAAGCTTTGACAGCTTAAGATATGTAATTAATTGCACCATAAAACTCAAAAGGCCTACTAGGAAGAGTATATCCCATCTGATGCTCAAAATAGATACTTTTCTTTTCCCCCAGGTTTAGTCGTTGAATGAGCACTCACATATATGTGTATATATATATTGATAAATTCAGAAATAGCTGTATAGGCAAAACAACAAAATACAAGAGCAGCCACTGCAATAAGCTTAAGCTTGACAACAATAACATAGAGGAACATGAAATTCTCTCCGGACTCTGATAGTTGACTCTAAGTTGCAAGACCACAGCAAAATTGATGTTCATAAACAAAAATTCAATGCACAGAAAAAGCACTAAAGAATATCTTTTGAAGTGTCGGTGCTTCATGGATTTTGAGATTATATGCTAAGGGTGTTTAACTAGTTTTCCATCGAACTGTCGCTTGGCTTTCATGTGCAGACTTCAGTTTAATGCTGTTGTTTGGGTCAGATTTACAAGATATAGTGGAGTTTCACAAGGCCAAGCATTGACTAACTTTTAAGTTTCTTTGGTCACCAAGTTTCCTAGGGTTCAAGCAAGAGTCTAACATAATTTGGCATTGTGTAAGAGACAGCTTGAATAAATTTAATCTCAAATGTATCAGCGCCTCAAGTATGATTTCCAAAGCATTTTCCTCTAATTCTTTTTGCACTAGGTATTCTTAGCATACAAGTACCCCAAATTTTCTAAGGCCATTCATTATTCTAGTGCCAAAAGTAAAAATTCCTAGGAACACTCTACCAAACCTCTCGCCATATCCCTTTCAAAGATTTTCATTTCTTGACCTAAGTCTTTAGTTCACAGAAATCAAACAGGGCTTCAGTGCATTACATTCTTTTCCCAGTAACAATATTTTCAACAGTAACAAACAAGACATGTTCAATCTAGCATTATTGAGAAACAATTTCATCAATTCAAGTTTTACTCCCTAAATTACTCATGAATCAAATTAAATACAATAAATCGAAACACAAATATCCACAAAATTCATCCCTCCATACAACACACACCTCACTTCAGTGACTGTAGCTGCAGTAATGGCTCTCTTGGCGTATTTACCACGCCCGTGCGTGAACTTCAATGACTTGTACAATCTCCTCAATCGAGCATTACAATACCTCCTGAAATTCCAATAAATTAATTCCAACCAACAAGATCAAAATATATAATCACACACTACATCAGTTTATACACACACACACACACAGACGTATATATATAATCATACTTGTATATACATAATTTATACCTGTAGCGAGTGTATTCCCCAAAACGTAACCCGTGCTGCATCTGAGATGATTTCAAGAGTTGCAACACTGCACGGAAGAAGAAAATTAATTCAAATGTACACAAAATTGTGCATGCATAGAGAGAGAGCGAGAGAGAGATTAGGGGTGAACCGTTGATTGAGAACTTGGGGATATTGATCTGATCAGAGGCATTTGGTTTGGAATCGTCGATTTCCATAGCGGCCACATCGTTTTCTTTCCCCATCGATCCTGAGAGATTTCAAACGAAGTTTTCTGATAAAGACAATGATGATGTTGAAGACGTACCTGGATTCCGATCTCCGGCAGCTGCTCCGTCGCAAGGGGGTGAGTTTTCCAGTGGCGGCGGCGCGTTCAGGCTTGAACGAGTTTCGCTTCTCTGGAGAGAGAGAGAGTGTTTGGGTTCTCTGCAGGATTCCACCCTGTGCAGTGAATGAGGTTGAATTCAAGCGGGTCGGACTATCCGATTACTAGTCCGCATTTTCGTACCCGCTAAATTACTATTTTTACGAAAGAGTAAAAATATTACGGGATGCTTTTATTTACGGATCACATTTTATCTCAAGATATATTATTAATTAATTTATTTTTTATTATAATTTTAACTATAAGTAAAATAATTATAAAGGAAAAAGGATTATGATACATACTATTTGTATAATTATCATAAATAACAATAATAAATATAATACATATCAAGAATCTCAAACGTTACTTACGTATCTTGTCTCTCAATAATCTAAAAACTCTAAAACAAAAACCCAAAATCCTTAAAAAAATAATCAAAGATATATGTATTATTAAAGATTTTGATTAGATTCAATGATGGATGCATCTGGCAATACTGGTTCGGAATAATGGAGCAAAGAAAATGTTATTTTTTCATTTCTTTTTCGTTTTCGTATACTTGTTGAGTGGTAAACCGTTTATATTAGTTCGGTTATCCAGAATCGAATAATATATCCATGTTCGATTACCTACAACCAAACAAATTGTATATGTTTGATTTCATAGTGTCGAACATGTTCCAGTTGTTCGGTTTGTAAGTATTGAACAAATACCAATTGTTCGGTTAGAAACAGTTGAACAATTCCACTTAATTCGACTCTGTATTGCTGAACACTTATAACAATTTTTTTTTGTTGCTTTTTCCAGAATTGTGCATCCATGGAATGCAGTAATGTTGGATCTGGGGATCTTGTTGACTACACAAGTCAATTTATTACTAATGAGGTAGTCTCATGTCGAAAATTAGTATTTTGTCTTTTTCTTTTCGCATGTTTAATGATTTTGGTGAATTTGACATGTAGGTTTTCAAGAGCAAAGAAGAATTGCTCAGTTGGGTATGGGACATTGGAAGGAAAAATGATTTTGTGATTGTTATCAAGATATCAAACTATGGTGGTGGTCATAGGACACCAGAGATATATCTTGCCTGTGAGAGAAGTGGTCAATACAGAGCTCAGAAGAAATTAAAAGGAGATGATTTAAACAAAAAAATTGTGAAGATAACGGGTATAAAGAAATGTGGGTGTCCCTTTGAGTTGAGGGCTCGTAAGTTGACGGCTGATGATGATTAGATGCTAGATGTAGCATGTGGAATGTATAACTATGCTCCTGCTAAACATTTTGAAGGACATTCATTTGCAGGGGGATTATCTGAGGAGAAAACATCATTATTAGTGAATATGTCCAAAAGCATGGTCAGACCAAAAGAGATTTTGGTTACCTTGAAACAAAAGGATGCTTTGAATGTAACCACTATGAAAACCATTTACAATGTACGTAATAGGAATAATATTATTGAGAAAGTTGAGAGATCACAAATGCAACAGTTGTTGGGTGAATTAGAAAAGCATAATTATATTGAGCGGCATTGGTGTGACAACAACACAATGACTGTCACAGACTTGTTTTGGGCACATCCCGTCAATTTAGATTTGCTCCGTTCATTTCCAAAGGTGTTGATCGTGGATTGCACATATAAGACAAATCGATATCGTCTTTTGCTTCTTGAGATAGTTGGTGTGACATCCACTGATATGTCATTCTCCGTAGCCTTTGCATATCTCCAATTTGAGTGGATTGATAACTACGTTTGGGTGTTAACTACATTGCGTAGTCTTTTGGATGACATTGTTATTCCTAAGGTGATTGTCACGGACAAGGAGCTTGCTTTGATGAATGCTATTGACAAGGTATTTTATACATCTTGACATTTATTATGGCAATGGCATATTAGTAAAAATGTACTGGCGAAATGCAAGAAAAAATTTGAGAGTAAGGAGAAATAGGACAAGTTTATCTCTTCATGGAATTTCTTAGTACTCTCCTCGACTGAGCTTAAATACAATGAATGCCTTGCCATGCTACTTGCGGATTTTGATACATATCCCGAGGCAATGCAATACGTGTCACAAAGTTGGTTAATTCCATATAACGATAAGTTTGATGCCGTATGGACAAATAGTTATATGTACTTCGGGAATGTTACAACCAACAGGTAATATATATTTGTCTGCCTTACACTATTAATCATCATGATTTTGATTATTTAAACTTAATTATGTTAATTGTTTCCATTGTACACAAGGCTGAAAGTGCACATGCAAAACTTAAACAACAACTTGGTTTTAATCAAGTCAATTTTGAGTGTTCTTGGACTAAGATCCATAGTTTGCTTGAGTTGTAGCACGTTGATATTAAGGCATCATTTGAGAAGAGTTTAACCGTTGTACAACACTAGTTCAAATCGTCCCATTTTAGAGAGCTCCGAGGCAATATCTCTATTACTGCATTAGATCATGTCTTAGCGGAAAGTAAGCGAGAGGGTGATGTTGGCATTGATGTTTTAGTATGTGGATGTGTTGTTCGATGAGCACACGGGTTACCTTATGCCCATGAGATTGCAGATTACATCCGACAGGGTCATCTAATACCACTTAATAGCATTAACCCGCACTAGAGGACTCTTGAGATAGTATAAAAGTTAAAAAATGATAAAGTGGAATTGAGTTGTGAACCAAAGTTTGATCTCATACTTAAGTGATTCAATGTATCTGATTACATTATAAAGTTAGAATTCGGCATAAGTTAGGAGAGATTGTAAAATCCGCAAAGTACTTTTCTCATTGAGCCGGATGTGAAGCCCAACCCTCGAGGTAAGAGACATAAAAAGATAGATGTATCTACGCGTCGAGACCCATGTGCATTTGAGTTGGTTCAGTTTGGACATGATAGCCACTCACTTATGGGCACCCAGATCCCCACGCAGTTTTCTGTCAAAGTACATAAAAAGAGAAGGTACATGTAATCATTTTTTACTTACATTTTTGTTGATAATAAATTACGTGTTTTGTTGTTCATGTGTTGATGCCTTCCTTATTGAATAGGTATATCAGACTCGTACAGCTACGACTTATTCATACGTTGATGCCCTTCCAGTTGGATTGAAGCCGTACATACGTCTTATCAAGGATGTAGACGGCGATGACAATTGTGGTTTTAGGGCCATTGCTGGCTTGATGGGGCTTACAGAGGCTGAATAGGGTCAAGTCAGGCGTGATCTCCTACAGGAATTGCACACACACAGAGACCATTACACTCATCTATATGGTTCACATGACAAGATTGAAGAGCTGACCCATATTCTATCATACTTTGAGCCCAATCCAGGGTATCACCGTTGGATGACTATGCCTGATATAGGACATCTTATTGCATCATGTTATAATGTGGTATTGTACCACTTATCTGCACAACAATGCCTTACATTCCTCCCCCTACGATCAGTGCCAATATCACAAGTTCAACGGCATGAGATTGTTATTGGGTTTGTTAATGTGAATCATTTTGTCTAGGTATAGCATTATGATTTGTGTAATACATTTATCATTTTGTACTGCATCGATCTCATACTTAAAGTTTTATCAATGTAGGTGTTCATGTTACCGGGTCATCTAGTTCCACCAATAGCTACCAATTGGTACAAGTTTCATCATTCTCGTACGGCTAGATGTGGTACTGCATATAGTCGCCGAATTGAGCATTTTGAAGAAGTTATTTATTCAGGGGTAGCTACTAGAGAGACATTTGATTGTGTTAACCTTAACGAGTAATGATGTATGTGAGTTAAGTTGTAGTTATGTAATTCAACTAGTTACCGATACATTTTTTTGCGAATTAGTATTTTGAGTTAATTTATTGCACACGGTACTACTTGTTCATTGTGGTGTTTCAAACGCATTAGCATAATACTTCCTGTTCATTGCCAAAAATACAAACCATGAATACTTGTTCATTACGAAATATTGGTAGAGTAATTCTTGTTCATTACAAAACAACAAAAACATCAAAAGAATACTTCTCTTCCATTAGAAAATAACAAAACAAGATTATCACGAAACCTACTACATATCATCTACTCGTCTCCTATAATTGTATGTTCTAAATGGAATAGAACTAGGTCCAGCCTCATCGATTTGTTGACCCTGAAGAACACGTGTCATCCTCTCAATAGCCTTATATAACCTATCTGGCTCATGAACACTAGCATCATGGCCCGCCTCGATGATTGGATGCGCAATCCGTGGTGCGTGATTAATACGCTGCATTAAGAACAAATACAATTGTAATTAGCTAAACATCTTCAAAAAAAATGTAAAGAATATGTGTGTAATATTGTCATACTTCAGCATCCTGCACATCAGATCGACTATCCTGTGCACGTGGGTCAAAACCAGACTGATGTGTGGGGTTCTGGATATACAAGTGTGTGATACTTGTATACCACTGCATGTAACCATCAACACAATCAGCCGGACGTCTGATTGGGGTACTCCTCCTCCGGGCAGATAAAACATGATTATCCCATCTCTGATCAAGATAATGATACATCACTCTATATTGCCCTGCTGTGACACCTAAAACAGCACAAACAGGGTTGAGTGGCGTAGGTGAGATGGTCTGAACCCTAGCAAATTATCTAAGAACCCTTTCAGGATGCCAGGGTTCAACTACATCCAAACACTTCAAACAGCCGCTGTAGAATGTGATCTCATAACATGGGTGATGTTAACGGCAATATCGATATGCATCCCAAGTAACCTAAGAGAGAAACACAAATGAAATCTTGATGAGTGACATGTAATGAGAACACTTAATTGAATTAATATTAATTGTTATACCTCATCAAATGCCAATCTGTCAAGCTCTTCTTGTAACGCCTGTAGGTGTGATATCGTTGAACCAGCTTCCCAACGAGGAGTCCATCGATGCACGTAAGACAATTGTACAGTATATTCCATGTTTTGGTGAGGTCTAAATGGCCGGAAATGCTCATAAATCCATGTCTCCAACAATGTCATGTAACCAGCCATCTGTCGAACAGCTGATCTCGTGGCAAATCCCAACTGTCGGTATAAATATGCCAATGCAATTGCACCCTAAGCATATGTGTGAATATTAGTCAAATCCATCAGTAACAGCAAGCTTGTCCCACTCTTGTCACTAAATAGTGTACATCTCAATAGAAATAGCAAATACGCTCTGGCGGCACAAGTTATGGACTCCTCGGTGTCTAAATCTTTGCAACCATTGAATTTGCTCCATAACCACTCCAGTTTTACTGATTGTCCCCTAGCAGATGATAACTCCTCAGTTGTTTCAGCATCATCAACTCCCAAGGCAGCTACTATAAGTGCATGTGCCTGTTGATCTGTCAAAGTTGCAACACTAACTGATCTACCTATGATAGGGATCCCCAAGATGGTACCCACATCATCCAATGTCATTGTCATCTCACCAACTGTCAAATGGAAAGTATTTGTCTCTAGTTGCCATCGCTTAACAAATGCAAATATGACAATCCTATTCACGAATCGATATGTGCAATGGACCAAAAAAGATAGGCCTGATTGTTGCACAATGTCTTTAAACCTTCTATTTTCGGTTCTTGACCAGCACCGCCATTGAAGAATCTTGGACGCATGATTATAAGAAGGGATTCCTCTCTTGCAACGTAAGTAATAATTAACATAAATAATTTGGTTCAATAAATACTTAAATGAATGAAACATGGAAAAAAATATACTACCTTTTGCTTCCATATAGCTACTACAATATATGCCTTGAAGCTCTTCAGTACTGATGGGTCTGACGGCTCCCCACGAAACGGACCAGTGAGTACCTCCTTACTAGCCTGATCAACATCAGTAGCATCATCATCATCTCCTGAACCATTATCAATCACATTATCTTGCAAGATTTGAGGTGTTTTTTCCAACACAATATCATCACCCCGACCCCACCCTCGGCCACAAGCAGGATTTGTTAATGCATGACGTCGTCTCTCTGAGGTAGTGGGTGGAATACGCGAATGTTTATCCATTTCTGAAAAAGAAACAGAAAACAATAAAGTTAACAGTAGTGTATATATATATACAAGATCAAACATGCATAGGTATGTTAGAAACCTGCAATAATGTATATCTTTTGGTGTTATTTTTTTATTTTATATATTACTATACAATACCAAACAGTAAATGAAGCCAACTGTCATGAGATGAGTTGTTTAGGAAATCCATGTCATTTTTAAACAAATTTCTCAAATGCAAGTTGTTAAGAACTTATTTCTCAATCTTGGGTCCAAAAAACAACCTATAAAATTTTTTGAAGTTGTTTTTTTACAAAACACGACTTCAAATCCTAGGGTCTAAAAAATTGCACCGAGAATATGTGTTTCAAAATAATACAGGTTTTGTAAAAAAAACTCAACACCAGACGGAGGTTGATGGCACAATGCACGTCTAGCTTGGTGCTAGGCTTGCTATTCCAAACAGTTTCAATGTGGAGAACCAAATTGATCCAACAAGTTTCTTTTCTTTTCTGGCATTTTCAAATTGATGATGACTGTCTGTAGACGTCCCCGAACGCCCCGGGAGGATGAGTCCCGCTCTGTTCATTTTGGGCTCACTACAGTTCGAACTCAAATTGTCACGGTTCTCAATTTGAACCAAAGAGTCCAAATCCGGCAAATCATTTTTTGAGAAAACAGATTTTTGAAAGAAGTGCCAAACATGGACTGCTTTGCTAGACACAGAGTCGCCACCTAAATATTTTATTTTGGAAAATTTAGGAAACCCTGACTCGTTGCCTAAGGCCACGTGTCCGTCATCACCAAAGTTGCCTCGGCTTGGGAACTTGGGTACGATTGGGGAAGGTCACTTCGTGAGCACCCACGCTTGCCCGATCAAAGATCGGCCTCTACTAACCATGATATCGAGTTTTTGAAAACATTATGTGCTCTTACTCGGGTTATTAGCCTAGATTTACTACGTGACGCGTACAACACACAAGTATGGACTGAATCGCCTGAATTGGAACAACACATCTCATGTTTGTTTTTGAAAGTGGTTTGCTACTCGCAAGTAGGCTTAAAATGCAGATTTTGCCACTCTCAAGTGGGCTTTAGAAAAGATGGTTTTGCCATTATTTAGTGGGCTTAAAACTCACAGTCAATGCATTACTCCAATTCAGATAATCCAACCTTCACCCACAGGCATTCAGGCAGTTATATCACATAAGCACATAGCTTCATGGTAAGCATGCTATCATGGCAGTCACTCACACGCATGCAAGGATGCTAAGCATAACCACTTACCGAGTACTCCAAGCCAAAGAAAGGAACTAATTAGAAATCAATGCATGATCCTAACTATACAGAAATGCCTAATGCAACACATGCAAAATGCAACTAAGATAGGCTCGGCTATTCTAAAGATGGCATGTGAAATGCTACAACTAACAAGTATTCAACTCGGAATTGAAATACAATGCAGTTAATATGATGCGCCGAGCTCGGTGCATGCAAGACAGATGAATGAATGCAAACATACTATCATACTGTATGCTAATTGAAACATGTCCTAATCTAACCATCATAAGCTGGTAAATAAAAGGGAGAAAGACGTGGGGTTGGAAGACATACATCACACGCACGCACACTTATTACAACATTGCCCTCGCTCGGAGGGTCCGAATAAATAATATACAGTCCCAAATAAATAATACAGTCCGAATAAGTACAAAACCCTAATTAATTAACAAATTAATCTAGGAAAGCAGTAAATTAGCATGCAAGCCTATGGACTGCCTCAGCTCTGTTCCGAATGATAAATGATGCATGCTTGAGTTGCCTTGTGCGGAAATCCATTGCGATGCCTCAATTAGCCTCTGTTTACAATTAAGCTCGGAATATTGCACGAAGCTCCAAAAGACTGCCGGTTTCTGATTTGCTGCAACAGAGAGCAAGAAAGGGGCATGGCAATGTATTTTCACATATGTATGCTTGCCTCGATCCTTGTGCCATCAATCACGCATCTCGATGCATGATGGCCGAGGAGTCGAATTGCACGACTTAATATGAAATGAATGCACGTGAAAAACATAACAAGGCCTAGACTCCATCATGAATAATCCGGAGTGTCGGCGACCGAGAATTGAGACACGTTCCGTCACTCGGAGTACGAAACGTCCCTCGTTTCCCGTGCTCGGGCTAACTCCTATCCCAAACACAATGCAATATGCATAACATGCATGAATACGATCCTAACATGCAACCTAGCATACGCAATGCTATGAAATGACATACATAATGCTCGATGTAACATGGCATACACAATGCTCTAATCATACAACCTAGCATACATAATGCTATAGACTAAGATGGCATACACAATGCATGATGGACTTACACCAACATGAGTGGACCTCAGCCACACTCACATCAGTGGCCATAAGATGAAAATGAGACTACCGAAATGCGTGCACACATGCACGCAAACCGAGGACCGAACCTAAGGCACGACATGCAACTCTAACAAGGCATGGCAAGGATGAAGCATGGCATTCAAACATGTACATTCCAGTACTAAAACATGATGCTAAAAGGCCCCGAAACATGGAAACATGGCACCCGATGCATGAGATGAGCCCCGAAACTCAAAACTAGGCACATGTATTGACTTATAGCTATACAAAGCATGCATTATTTGACTATGAAGCACAAAGACAGAGCCAAGGCAGTCCCAAAACATGAACATTTCTAGTTCAAAGCATGACCAAAAGATGCTAACATGATGGACTAAAATAGCATGCAACTTTGACTAGTAAACATGGTTTACATGGCATGTATATGAAGCACATGAGAACTCATCAAACCAGCAAAAATCAGTGAACAAAACATGTGAAAATATGCCCAAATAATCACTGAAATGCAGCCAACATATGCAAAAATGATGAGCTCCTTTAGAGGGCCATGCAAGGAGTTATTAAGCACATACAAGATAGACATGTAACATGACAAGACCACCTCTGGAAATGGAATATGACAGCCCTAAAACTCACAAAACGGGCCCTGAAATCAGTCTCGGAAACATGCAAAGAAAGGCCTCTTTGAAAGGCCTTGAATGGGATTTCTCTACACATGCAACATAGACATAAAATATGGCCAAGAAGGCCTCGGACAGAGCCAAGGTAGACCTCAAAACCCTCAGAATAAAGCCTGAAAAGTGACTTCAATGCATGCAAAATAGGGTCCCTTTGGAAGGCCAAACATGCTAGTAAAGAGAATGAGGGGTGAGAGGGTCACCCCTCTATGATTTCAAAGCTCAAAACCTCATCAAAGCCACTAAAAATCCACTAGATTTCAGTGGCTAAGAGACCAAAACAAGACTTATGCAAATGCTCAAATGCATGGCTCAAAGCATGTGGAAATGAAGCATGCAAGGAAGGAGATGACTCCAAACAGAAAAGTGACCTAAGAAAACTTAAAGAAGAGGTCAAAACAAGATTTTTTCCAGTTTATATCAAGCCTCGAAAATATTCACAAGTAGGGCTAAAACATGATGCAAAAATAGCCCTAAAAGAGTGATAAAGGACAAGGGGCAGCAGATGGTCTCAAACAGCAAAGAACCCGCAACAAAATTGAAGAGGGGCTCAAAATAAGATACTTTACAGTTTAGGTTGAAGCCCATAAATGTAAGCAAAAGTGGCTAAGAGATGAAGCAAAATAAGGCTAGAAAAGGGGAAAAGAGGACTTACCCTTGTAGCACAGCAATGCAGCAGCTTTTGGTCCAAGAAAATGAGCTCCAAACCTCTGAAAATCAGCCTCAAGGTGTTGGAATGGAGGATGGAGGTGGTAGGCTATGAGTTGGTGTGTAAATGGCGCAAGAACAAGGGTGTTTTGAGGCTTGGATAAGAGAGATATGGAGGATTGTATGCAAATGCTCCAGCTGGTTTTTCTAACCCTTAGAAATGAAGCTCAAGTGTTGGCTTTATAGAGGAGAGAAGCCAAAAGAAAAGGGGGGGAAAAACCAATTCAAATGTCCCTCCAAAAGGACAGACCCTCGGATAGAGGGTCTGGTACAAAATAGCTGGCACAGCTGTAATGCACCAGAAGGGACAAAAATGGCCGGCCAGGTGCAAAAGGGCCAGGTGGCTGGCCGGCCACCTCCCCTGGTCGGCCGACCAGGGGTCAAAGGGGTCAACAAGAATTGCTGGTCGGCCACCCCAAAAAGGTGGCCTCCCAGATGAGTGCAACACAGCTGTAGGGTCAAAACCCAGAAAATGTGAACCAGGAGAGAGGAAAACCAGCTTTTTAGAGGGGTTCAAAAGGGTCAAGAACAATTGCTGGTCGGCCTACCCATATTGGTGGCCTCCCAGGTGTGTACAACACAATGATGTGGTGGAAAATCAGAAAAAGTGGCCCGGGAGTGAGAAAAACCAGCTTCTTAGTGAAGAAAACGGGCGATGAAGAGCGATGAAAAAATAAAATTGGTTTTTCAGAAAAATTGCTGTTCTCCCACCCTCCTACAACCTTTCTAACAATGAAAATAAGGTCCCTGCCAAAAATGGACCAAGACGGATGCAAAACGAAGGTTCGGGGGCCGAAACACGCAGTTCGGGGCCCCAAAAACAGGCTGTTAGGCACTGGAAGTGGCGTTCGACCACGGAGTTGGTCTCTCGGGCCACAGTGTCCCTCAAAAGGGAGGAAACAAGGTGTGTGCCAAAAACTGGAGCAAACGGAGGTAGTTAAAGGCACACGGCCGACGGCTCCGAAAACCGGAAATCGGGCTCTAAACGGGAAAAATGGCCTACGACCATGAAACGTAGTCTACGGCCACTGAGAGATGATCTACGAGACCTCTCCTTCCCTTCGGAAAGAGAAAACAAAGAAAACAGGGCCTGGTTCGCAAACCGAGGCAAAGCACAAAAGAGTCCGAAAGTCCGGAGGCAAGGCTCGCAGCCGTGACTCCGCAACCTCAGAATGAGCACAATATGCAACATCACCAAGCGCTCAATCGGTGACGTCTGAGTCTTAAGGTCGGTCAAAAATGGGGTGTCTACACTATCACGCCCCCAAAATAATACAATAAACCAACCAAGACAATATGTGAATGATAGTAAGAATCAGAGTATAAAGTCCTTCTATTACATGAGATCTAATTATACAAGAGAGTAACATATGCAATTATACATTCATGAGCTTGTCCCTAAATCTACAGCATATATCACAGCATGAGATAGAGTTGGAAGCAAAACAAAGAATAAATGCCCTAAAGACTTACATCTTTCCAAGATAGTTTTTGGTTACAACAAAAGTGGACTTTCAGTCCAATACATTTAAAGCCCTTTGGCTGTACAAAAGTTAAGTACAAAAATAATAAGATTGAGCTTTCAGCTCCACAGTCCTCCCAAGCTAAGTCCTTAGTAGAGGTATATCACCAGCACCTGAAAATGGTTTTCCCCAAATAGGGTGAGCCAAAGGCCAGTAAAAACAGTCTAACACAATATATGAATCTTAACAAAGATATAAATATGATGCGCATATACAATACCAGTGACAAAATCATTTACACTCGTTTGCAAACCATGCAATGCTAAGTTTTGTATCATAATTCATGCTACCTTAATCTCCCCCCCCCCCCTTTTTTTTATCCCAACTCATTTTATCTCACTTCATGAGTTATTTATATTTATCACAAACAACCAAACTGAGGATATAACTCAAAGGTTCTCAAAAATGATATAGTCATCACATAAACACTTCCATTTGCCATTTTACGGAAATTTTGTCCACAGGAATTGGCACTCATATACACACAACATTTTCGGCAACGTGAACACACATGCCAACTTAATTTAATAGAGTCCATCCCCTTTCTTCTCCCAAACAATGGAGTGCATCATCTTCTCCTCCCAATCATCATACATATACAATGTATTAAAACACACAGTCATATTCAATGACAATCAATAAGAGATTAGTTTCAATTCACCTAATCCTCATGCAATTTCTACAACAATCATAGTTATCCTCTATCGATAGCCCAAAATAACTATTTCTAAACAGATATACAATCTCTTCAACAGATAAAATTATCCAAAATTCCACAGGCAGATGATAATGCAAATCCAACTCCACCATTAACATAAACCCTTATCCAATTTCATATTCCCAATACCAATTTCATTAGTTTATACAAAATAACAATTTGAACCATCTTAGGACAAAACTCCATTTTATTCCAAAATCTACCCCGGGTATCAAAATCAACAAATTTACCATAACACAACTTCACGTTTACTCTCATAACCATTTTAAACACATACTCTTTTGATTTTAAACTAAAACCCTAAGTTTGTTTAAAATCACCTCAAGTTCCAAAGTTTCTTACACATCAACAAATAACTAAGTTAAAAACTATATGAGAGTGTAGAAAATCCCTACTTCAAGCTTAGAAGACCAAGGAAGAGGAGGAGGAACTTCGAAGATGGCGAAACCAAGATCTACTCGGATCAAATGAAGCTCTTAAGATGCTCTACCCTTTTCCCAAAGACATTAAGGTAGAGAAACCAACGGATCTAGATGAAAAAGTAGAGAGAATGTAGGTTTTAGAGAGAGAGGGTCTCAACTTTAGGGTTTTGAGTGAAAAGATATGAAAAGGTTATGTAAAAATGTGTTGCTGTGAACTGATATACGTACAGTCCGCTCGAGCACAAGAAGTGACGCTCGAGCGTCATACATAATAAATTGTTCCACTCGAGAGCAAAAAATGACGCTCGAGCGTAGAATACACACTTCTAGTAGTTTTGCGGAGAATAGACCATCGCTGGAGCACAAGAAAGGCAGCTCAAGCGCCCACCCGTTCGAGCATAGGAAACGCCGCTCAAGTGTAGAATACACTCTCCCAGTAGTTTTGTAGGCCTGCAAAAGTACTGAGAGTTCGCAAAGCCCGCTCGAGCACAAGAAGTGCCGCTCGAGCGGAGAACCAAAAACCTGGGCAACACAAGATTTGAAAACCAAGTGACCAACTTGTTCTAAACACAACCAAGACAACCCACTAGCCAAAGTTAAGGAAAATACAAGGGAAGCAAGATATAACCAACAATACGAAACCATGAAACCCGTATCCAAAATACAACAAGGATCGGGTCAAGACTGGAATCATTATAATGACTCTGTGTGTATGTGTGTGTAGAAACTGCTGCCCAACTTCTAGTATTATTAAATTATGCAATTTCCCTAGTTTGACAAAATCATATTATGAATTTAGGTTGTCTTTCTGCAACTTCTAAAAAAAGAAATTTCTACATTCTTTGCCCAAAATAAACTTCAAAACATACTATAAACTTCAAAAACACAATATTGACTCAACTAAGAATATCACCGAGTGAACTCAGAGTTTAACTCAAACTTAGATCATGAGTTAGGATAAAACATTTTCTATTGTCACATAATGGCTTAAAAAGATGTACATATAGACATCTTGCCAGTGAAAGTAAAGAATAATAACAACAAAATAGGTATGAAACAAAACAGATTTGAAACATTGCACTTTATCCCAGGACTATTATGTGTGTATCCTTGTTTCTCAGGGAATGTAATTTGTTTCTCTTTTGTTCAAAAATTTATGTCAAAATTGTGCGAAGAAAAAATTGAAATAGACAAGCACCTTTTAAGGAGCCATGAATCCTTCAAATCTCTTTTTTTTTTTCTACTAGTTCAAACAAGTTCAACCAAACGTATTCAGTTGGTAATTTAATCAAACAGTTGGCACGCATAAACATGGAGAGAAATAAATCACAACAACAACACACACAAACACACATACCATTGATCTTGCAAATGTTCGACAGTCTAGATCCGATTTGTTAAGCTAGGATCGATAGTAAGATGTTAAACAAATGGTTAAGGCTCGACATATAAAGTCCGGACAAATGGTTAATGTTTGACAGAAACGGTCCGAACAAATAATTATGGTTTGAGAGAAACAGTCCGAACAAATGATTAATGTTCGACAGAAACATTCCGAACAGATAATTAAGGTTCGAATGTCCAGTGTCGAACGGTTCGCAAACTCAAACATTCAAATATGAATCTCATGGCAATGGAAAAAAGTACATAAAACCCTAAAATCTAAGTCAAATGAGATTTCTCATCTACTATATCTACAATGTGGAGTTGTTTCCAACTGTGATGACAATGAGCATCGCCGACGTCTTAAGGAGTCTTCACCAATGGTTTTGATGCAACACACTGGGATGACAATCAAACAGAGAATGGAGGGGGAGATGGATCGTGGATGAGGGTGGGGTGTATGAGTAAGAGTAAAGAAGGAAGATTGTGGGTGAAGTGTGTGAGTAGGGGTAAAGATGGAAAGTTGTGGTGTGTATTGAACAAATTGTTTATTTATCAATTTATTAAAGGTGTGCCTTAAGATGAAGGGTGGTGTATAAATAGAGGCACCCTAATACTACATCTATTTAAACTCTTATTAACAATCTTATTAAAAATATACATGTCACCACATTATTGGATATTTAAGTATCATTATTTTTTTAACAACTAATCATATTTAGTCTCTTCTATTTTTAATAAGATTGTTAGTATATGTAAAATAATTCTTTACAAAATTTGAAAATGGATTCCAAATTTTATATTAAAAATTAGAAATCAAAAAAATCCAAAATTTGAGTTTTCAAAAATATATATATTTTTTATTTTCATTTATTCTATTTTATTTTTAAAATCACTATTGAGTCTTATCAAATTTCAATATAGACAATTAAATTCTATTTGTTATAAAATATTTCTAAAATGTTCATTTCTCTATAATGATATATTTTATCCCAATTTATCCTCACTTAATATGAATAATAATTTTATAAATATTTTTAATCTAAGTAAAATTATATTTTTTAATTGTAAAAATTATTATATTGTATTAAAAAAATCATAAATCACAATAAAAAAATTACCAATAAATTTTATTTTGTTTTGAAAATTACTATTGAATTATATTAAATTTCCGTTATTCATAATAGTATGTTTTTTTTATTCTTATTTTTTTATTCGAATATGAATCAAAAAATTTATATAAAATATATAAAAACTTATAACAAAACTATTTTTAATTGTTGAAATTAAATAAATTTTCATAAACAAAAGTACAAATATAAGATTCATCAACTATTTCTTACATTGAGAAATATATAAATTTGTCATATTATTATTTTCATAACTCTTTGGAATTTTAATAGAATTTAGCCCTTTTAGATTGTTTACACTAAAAAAATTCATAATTTAAAATAAAAAAAAATTATGTATTTTAGACTATAATTATTTTGATCCAATTTTATTTATGAATTTTTAATATAATAATAAAAAAAATTTACAAATAAAATTTTTAATTTTAATTAAGTTAAAATTGTTTATATTAAATGAAAAGGGTAAACTTGAGATTAAAAAACACCATTATGGAGGAATAAACTTTTTGGAATATTTTACTTCGAATAGGACTTAACTGCCTATATTGAAAATTGATGAGATTTAATAATAATCTTGAGAGTAAAAAAGAACTTATTGATATTTTTTTCCTTATTTTTTGTAATTAACGTTTTTTAGGCTATGTTTGGGATGAGAAGTTTGTAGCAAAAAAGTCAATATAAATTGTTACATCACTCTTTACTTTTTGTAGTTTTTTTTCATAAAAAGTTAAAAAACTAACTAAATAGCAAATTCTCAAACTGGGCCTTAGGCCTCGTTTGGAAACATACTAACATTTTGGTTTTTTGACTAAAATATAAGATAAAAAAATAGTATGTTTTGAATGACTTTTTAACTTTTTATGAAAAGATATGCAAAAAGTAGAGAGAAAAATGAAATTTTAATTTTTTGGTATAAGCTATTGGCTTTTTAATTTTTTTAGTGACTTTTAGACTAAAAGATTACGTTATCAAACAAGGCCTTAATATTCTAATAAATTATTTTTACATTTTAAATATACTTGATTTAAATACACTTAAAAAATATATAATTTGTAAAAAAATATTTCAAAAATTCACTAAATGCAAACAAATATAAAAATTCGGTATATTTTTTAATTTTTTTTGTAATTATTGATTTTTAATTTTTTTGCAAATATATATATTTTTCAAGTGTATTGTATTAGGTTGATTTAAAAAATAAAATAAATTGATTGAAATATTAAAAAAATTCATTAAAAATAAAATAATATAGATTAAAAATTCAAAAAATTGTTTAAAATTCAAAACTAAATAGTGTTTTGCCATATTTTAAAATAAATTTTCACTCTTTCTTACTGCTTTTTCACCAACCATCACTGCCACAAATCGCCACAAATCACCACCAAACTCTTAAATCATTGGTTGGCAACCATTCGGTCACCTTATTATCTTCAATGACTGTAAGTGTTAACCTAAGACGAATTGTTGGGACCAGGGGGCTGCAGATTTGATTTTAAAATTTTTTTTTTTATGTAAGCAAAATGATTTATAAATAAAAAAAAATTATATAGAAAGAACATTTAAAATGATCTTCTAAATGAAATTTTTAAAATTATGAAAACAATGTTGGTTGTTTTAATTGAAAATAGAAGGACCACAACAAGTTATATGATTAAGTATAAAATTTTTGTGAAAAAAATTAAACGCAACAATGATATTGCATCATGTTGATATGCAAACATAATTAACTTCACTATGCAATTATGAAAGTTATTGGATTATTAAATACATTTGACAAGTGAGTTTCTCTATGCATTGTTTAACTACTGATTAACGATTCCACAAGTCGAAGTTGATGTGATAACATTATAATACTAAATTTTTCTCAAATTTTGTACAAAAAATTTATTTTTATATTATTACATAATCTATAGTAAGACTTATATTCAATACTTTTTTATACGGTCCATAATGCACTAGTTACGACTAGCCATCATATTTTTTATTATGGTATTTCTGAATGTCAATTGTAAAAAAATATAGGGAGCTTTTTTGATAAATCTCATTTCTAAGAGTTTTATTTCATTCAACCCATATTTTTTTAACTATTCCATTAGGTCCTACTTGAGGTAAGAATACCAAAACACCTTCAATCTCTCCTATTTCCATTAATGTTGATATTTAATGTTGATTGTTATTATGTTTTGGTAGTTCCATGACCATTCCTATTCTCCATATTTTCACTCCAAAAAAATGCATTAACTACATACTACTATTTAATGTTGATATATATTACACACAAAAAAATTAAATATGGCTCTCTATTGATTGTCATTATGTTTTCGTAGTTCCCATGCATCCAAATATTGACTGTACGTGATGACGTAAATGTGAATATTCACATCAGATGACGTGATCAACTTTCATTTGAATATAAACATAACTGTACGTGATTTATGTGAATATTCACATTAGATGACGTGAATGTGAATGTTCACATCAGATGACGTGAATATGAATGTTCATATCAGATGACGTTGTGATAAAGGTGATGTTAAGGTTCATATCAACATTGTATCAAATTACACAATCATAAGCCTCAACTTTCATTTGAATATAAATATGACATGTGAATATTCGCATCAACATTACATCAAATTACACAATCACAAGCCTCAATTTTCATTTGAATATAAAACATGACAAAAATATTCATAATAAAAAGGGGGCAATTACATGTTGTGTTTGTGAGGCCCCTAAAAATTTTATTTTCTTAAAAGTCCCTTACTTTTAAATTATTTCATTGAAGTCCCCTATTCTCTTAATTAATTTCAATTTTAATCATAATTTTCGGTAATCGCCGTTTTAGCTCGGTATCTCGCCTTTTATTGCGAATCGACATCACGTGACCCGAATTACTTTTCCTATCATTAATTTATTAAATTTATGACTTAAATATATGTTTTATTTCAAAATTTCATATTTGTACCCTCCACTTTCCTTATTATTGGATTGTTGCCCCAAAAATCCTAATATTTTATTTAATAAGAGTACAACTAATATTTTATTGATTTATACATAATATCTACTATATTTTATTCAAAAGAAATCAAATTCTCACATGTGGAAATGGTGACCAGTTGTGAATAGGGGATAAGGACCAAAAAAATTATTTTTTTATATAGTGAATCTTGAATTAAATATTCAAGAAAATCTTTGAAAACATGAAGAAATGGGGAGCAATAAATGCAATGTACTCTTGTCTCTCAATTAACAAATAAATAGGATTACTTTTTCTTAATCAAGATTAATTAACACTAATTCTAATTTGATCCAATTACAAACCAACCAAACTAGATCAATTCTATTGAAATTCAACCAAACCATTCAACCATTTTCTCTCTCCTCCTTGGCCTATAAATACAAGCCTTGTTAGCTCATTTTTTGTCACTCTATACACACACAACCCATGGCTGAAAAGAGAATGAAAGGGAGAGCAAGTGAGTTTGAGAAAAAGAGAAGAAAAAGAGAGATACAAGTAGGAAAAAAGCTAAAGTAAACCTCATTCACTTCTTCTGTCCATGAATACCATCATCTTATTCCCTTTCATAATGCATGCTAGAAACATATTTTATATGTTACTTGGAGTTACTACACTTGTTGGATGATGTATGGTTTGAAAAAGTGATGTTCATATTCTCCTTTAAAATTTTCAGCATGTTTTTGTCTCAAGTTTGTGATTTTGTTTCCATAGCAAACCTTCATGAACTCAAGATCTGTTTCAAAGGGGTATTATTTGACATATAGAGAGTGTGTGAGAATTTTTTTAAGGGTCATGGGTGTGTTTTTATGGCTCATTTCATTTTTCTAATACTTGTTGCAAAGAACCGGTTAAATCAGTAAGCTTCAAGAAATTCTAGAAAAATGTTGAAAAATCTTCTGAACCTCAATTTTATGTCAAAATTTTCCTTAGGGAGTTATCTTTCAAGGAAAATTGGTTTCGTTGACAAAGAGTGAGTGGTTTGTGAGAAAATCAAAATTTGGTAACAGTCGACGAATCTGGACAGAGCTGGAGTATTTCTGAAATAACTAAAAATCTAGAAAAGCTATTCCATTTCCAAAAAATGTTATGAAAACTAGATAAAATTCTCTACGAACCATAGGAAGGTCGGATTTGGGAAAAATCTGAAGTAGTGTTTTTAATCTTGATCTTTAAGTGACCTTGAATCTGGAAATTTTGTTTACATTAATGCTTTGTGCTCTTAGCTTTATGAATGTGCTTACTTATATGTAATCATGTCTTGGTATGATATTATACATGTCATGGTTATGTATTCTCTTATCCTTTGATGATGCCTACACTTATGTAAATATATTTTCCTTCTCGTTTGTACTAACTAATTACAACGATTAATCTAACGGAAAACTTAATGGGGTGGCTAATGGGGTTTCGATCACCCGATTATTATTATGAGAATAACTTATCGGTTGGTGGGATGCGTTCCCTTTGGTAAATTAAATCTTGTGCAAGTGGTTGTTTCGGAACCCTTGAATGGAGCGGTTGTATTCGGACCCTAGTAACTTGGTGTAAGGAGGAATTTGGGTAAGGCCCATCATTACCGTCTCTTTTGAGGCCCTACGGTTGGCGCTACACGGTATATAACCGTTGGTAGGCATCCGAGGTAAGGTTTGCAACAAAGTAGCAGAAGAAAGGACATACCGAATAATCCGCGTCGAATTCTTGGAGTTGGGAAGACGAAATCTCTTTGGGGGATTTCTAGACTACTAACGACTAACCATAAAATCTGTGCTATGAACTTAAATGCCATGACCCTTTCCTCTGTTTTTTTTGGTAAATGTTGTTGTGTATTGAACTGGGAAAAAAGGATGGGGTGTGTGTGCGTTTACTGGGCATTCAAAACTTACGGCGTATCATGCTAGGTGTCGAAGAGGAGTGCGCAACAGAAGATGACAAACCGGAAACCTTTGAGGACTTTTGGCTATCCTAGAAAGTTAGAAATTTCTTTTGTTGTTTTGTAAAGTCCATATGAAACTTTAAATTTTCTTTTGGATGTAATGTTGATGGTACAAGCTTTTGTAATTAAGGATATTTGTAATTATTCTATTATTATGTATTTATATTCCAACACCAATATAATTTCCTACGTTGCTTATGAGACCTTGTGTCAATGTCTCTTAAGATCAGTCAAAAGAGTAGTGCGCTACCTAAGAAAGCTAGACTTAGAAGAGAGACTAATTTGACTCCTTCGGCGATCTAAGATCTTACTTGGTTATTGGCCGTAGGATTCATTTGTGACTTTCCCTTGACTACAACCCTTAGTATAGATTTCGGGCATCACAATTTGGTATTAGAGCTTAGGTTCAACTCTTAGCCTACACAACTCAATACGCGACTCTAGAAATCCTTACCCCTTTACATTATTGTATTTTACTGTTACACTATTGTATTTATTTAAAAGAGGCTAATAATTAAAATCTTTTCCCTCCACCCTAGGATGTCGTCAGAAAGCCGCCAGACGACCAACATTAGTCTCCACACGTGAAGGGCATTCCGCATGCAAGGTAGGAGGGCCTTGTTCCTCAATACCTACTTCAGTCGTCGAAGGTGTGAATTCGCCGCCGAGGAGATGATCATCAAAGAGATATGAAAGGTGGAAATAGATTACTATTATTGCACGAGGGAACAAAAGAGGTCCTTGGTTTGACGACGCCTACAATACTAGGATGACCAGAAAATGGACTCTTTGATGCACCGAGCCTTAGTAGGAGAAGCACTGCACCAATTTTTGATATAAGCGGAAAGTGGCGAGTCTCACTACCCTGGGCAGAACAACAATCTTCTAATGAAGATAGAACAACCACCAGTACAACGAAGGACAACTCCAACCTTCCCAATTGAGGTGTCATCTAAACACATCCCCCATTCGCCGATATACATGCCCCGCTCCCCTGGCCAGGAAATCGACTCGACTGATAAGGACCCTGAAGAAGACTTCGATTGGTCGGGGAATGAGAGTTAGTCTAGGGATAGTAAGCTAGACTTTTTGTAAGATCCACTCATGGTAGGGGTCTTTAAAATGTATGTAGTAACTTTGTGACTATGGCGCGTGTAATGCTTTGGAATGAAAATATAATATGGAAGCCTTTTGTACTGACACCTAATATAATTATATGAAATGATGACTTGTTCTATATCTGTTGACTGTTACTTATTTTAATAGTCATCACACCCTAAGAAAACTAAACCTTAATTTCAAATCTCGTAGAAAGATTATCTCTAGCTAGAAATTTAGAAACCAACGTACCCCGTACCATGAACAAAATGGTGGATACGCGAGCTAACGACTTTTCAGAAACCAGCAACAATGCTCAGAATCGTCCCAGAAATCAGCATGGGCCCATACTCGTGGGAGCCAGTACCCCTAATAATCTTGGGCATCAAATTTAGGAGGAATTAGGGCAACTAAGAAACAATCGGCAAAACGAGAGGACTCGACTCTTTTCGGAGTTCAGAAAACAAAGGCCCCCGAAGTTCACAAGAGTACCAGACCCGAGGGTAGCTGAGAATTGGCTTCGACAGATAGAGAAGATGCTGGACACTATGGGTATAACCAAAGATGCTGATAGAATGGCCTTGGCAGTGTTTGAGCTTGATGATGAGGCCGATCATTAGTGGGAACTAATCAAGAATACGCGTGACGTTAACAACATGTCACGAAACCAGTTTAAGGAATTATTCCTAAATAAATACTTTCCAAGTACAGTTCGCTGAGAGTGAGTCAACGAATTCCAAAACCTGGGGCAAGGGAATATGATCGTAACGCAATACGCTGCAAAATTTGAAAAGTTAGCCCATTACGCAACTAGGTATGTAGCAAATGACGAAGAGAAAGCAAGGATGTTCGAGTGGGGGCTGGACTTTACAATCAGGGGAAGAGTTCTCCCGCAACGACTTCACTCATACGCCAAACTATGCATTAGAATCCGAAAGGGAAGTAGCCGACGCTAGGAAAACTTGGAACAAGCGGAAAATGGGTCAGACATCTGTAGAACCTCAGAGGAACCAGAAGGGAAATATGGCCCCGAAGCCCTACTCAAGACCACAACCACAACAGCAACGGCAACAATTGCAGCAACAGATCTAGAAGGGAGATTATCAATCAAGACCGACAGGACAACTCCAGTGCTTTTATTGCCAGTAGTTGGGGCACAAAAAGAGCAAATGCCCCCAACTCCCTCCATTAGGATACCAGGGAGGAGGTTCCAAAGCAAATGCCCAAGCATTGGGTGGACAGAAGCCTTGGACAAACAAGATAGAATCTACCGAGCAGTAGCACCAAAAGAGTAGAGGAACTCAGAATGCTAGGACCAGTGGCAACCAGAAGGCAACCGGCAGAGTCTTTGCCTTGCAAAAGGAAGAAGCGAACCCGTCTGTAATTGAGGGTAATCTAGTGCTATATAATTCTTGGGTGCATGTTTTATTTGATATTGGTGCATCGCATTCTTTTATATCCTTTGCTTGTGCTAAGTCATTAGAACTTGTATGTGAACCCTTAAAAACTACCTTAAATGTAATGTCACGTATAGGAGGATGCATTTAGATAGGGTTGATCTATAAGGATTTTAAAATAGGAGTGTCGAACCTACATTTAACTTGCGACCTTCGTGCTATGGAAATGTCAAACTTCGATACCATTTTGGGCATGGACTGGTTGTCTGTCCACCGAGTGGTGATCGACTGTCGTCAGAGAAAAGTAGTAGCTCACACACCTGATGGAACACGTTTCCAGTTTAAGGGGGATAGACAAGACTCCATGTAATAACCCCGACCCTGATTGACGCTAATTGGGACTTAAATATGTCTAATAGTAATTAAGGGAAAAATCTGGAATTTATTTGCATGTGCATTGCATAACTTATGTGTTTTTATCTGTTCGGTGTCGGAGTATCTGTTCGTGTTTTAAACTTTAAACTGCAAATTGGAAGCCTTATCGGCGCCCGATTCCGAAATTGATTAGCGCTTTGGACTAGTTAGATTTTATGTGATTTTATGGTGGGTTCAATTAAAATTCGATTTGGAATGTTTAAATCTGATTAGATAACATTTTAATAATAAACCTAGCTTATTTACGAATACGCCATTGAAGGCCACTAACTTAGACAATTGGGAGACTTAGTCTTGGAACATTTTGCTTTCATTCTCTTGAGAGACCAACGTGGGAGAGACAAATGAGAGTGAAGAAAACTTGAGTTCAACAAGTTCTAGCTTGGAATTGGAGGAAATTGTAGGCAACTTTAGGCTTGGAATTGAAGGTCTAAGGTAGGAATTCATCCTCTCATTTATGTAATTGACCTAGCTTTTGCATGTTTCTTGGCCAATTGGAGATTAGAGTCTAAAATTAACTCATACATGTTGAATTCGAACTTAGCTCATACATGCATGCACTTGTTCTTAGATTTTGAGGTTGTTCTTCATGAAGATTTGCATGCATGTTCATTTCCTAAGAATTATCCATGTATTCATCATGTTTTTCCACCAAATTGGCCATTTGATCATTGTTTGGAGCTTTGGAATGAAATTAAACTCATGCATGTGTGTTTAAACATTGTTCTTGAGGATTTATGGAAATGGTGCTCAAATTGACTCACTCTTGGCCCTTGAATTTACAAATTAGCTTTTGAAACTTGATATACTATGAGTTTAAAGTGTTTTTCCAGAATTTGGGCCCAAGAGGTTGAGTTTTGGGTTGTAAAATGCTTGGTTCGAACTTGGGAGACAAATCTGGAAATTCCAGATTTGGCTTCCTCGCTCGAGCGAAGGATTCCTCGCTCGAGCGAGCCCTTTTATTTTGCAAGCTCGCTCGAGCGAGCATCGAGCGACCATCGCGTGTAAAATCACAGCATCCAGTATTTTTACTGTTTCATCAGACCGCTCGAGCGGAGGAAGTCTCGCTCGAGCGAAGCCTTTGATTTTGGAAGCTCGCTCGAGCGAAGGAAGGCTCGCTCGAGCGAGACCCCTGTTTTCAGCAACTTTTGAAAAACATTTTCTAAGGCATTTTTGCATCCACATTCCATCCTAGGCATTCCTAGGCCATGTTTAAGGCTCCTTAATAAGGATAAGAGGTTAGGTACACCCTTGGAGTCATTGGTGTGAGTTTTGTACATTTAGAAATGCGTATTTCAAGTGTGTATCCGTAATGTGTTATGTAGGTCACGTGTCGCAATCCGTTTGACCCTCTTGACTTCGCCTACTTGTATCAACGCCCACTGTGAGTAATAACTTTGTAAAGTTATGTTCAATGTTATGTATTTTCAGTATACTATGATACGAAATGATTGATTCTTGAAAAGCTATGATATGTTGGAAATGAATGAATGAATGTCCAGTTTTCTGAAAAGTAATTGTGGCACCCTTAGTATCTGGCCCTTACCCGGGGGATATAATACCGTGGATCTGGCCCTTACCCGGGGGATATAATACCGTGGATTTGGCCCTTGCCCGGGGGAAACAATACCGTGGTTATCTGTATCTGGCCCTTGCCTGGGGGAAATAATACCATGGCTACTTGCGCGCAAGATATGGACCCTCCTGGTCGTTGGTACCAACTCTGTCTGTGGTCTCTAGACCAATCTGATCTATTAGCTAATGGGTGTACCACATATGATCTTATGCAAAATCTAAGTATGAATATGAAAACAAGTATGTATCTGTATCTGTTTCTGATTTGAACGCTGAAAATGCATAAGACTCTATTTCTGATAAGATTGTGTTTCTGATACGAACTTTGATTTCTAACACTGTAATGGACATCATTCATTAAAATCTTTACTATGTTATTGTTCACTGGGCTTTCGCTCACAGTTTATTATATATATGTAGGTGAGCCGGCACAAGACCCTGGCCAGAGTTGATGGCCCTCTGTTTCGTTTTGTTTGGTCAAGCCACCTGTTGCGCCTCCCGAGGAGGTTCCGCTCGAAGCCTGATGTTTGGGCAGTTTTGCACTCCATGCTAGTCGATGGTCGTGTTTTTGTAATGTCGGATCTTGGGAGTACTTGATGTAAATATTTTGTACATATGGGTGTATCTGACTAGCATGTTTATGTATATAAATAAGTTTTAAATTTTCTGTCCCATGTATGTCATCACAGCTCATTGGATCTTGTTTATTTTATATTATTGCTTCCGCAGCCCCTTAACATTTGTTAATGACTTCAGAGGTCGTAGGTAATCCACGGATTACTGGCCGGTTACGTCGCTAAACCTATAGGGGCGGGTTTGGGTCGTGACACTCCATGACTTCAACAAAAAGTAAGACGCGGTGGCACAATTAACTTGCAGGTAGGATATCAAGTTTGATTTTAAATGAGGAGGGCTAAGAAGAATTAGAACTTCCGCGAGTAGTATGCGAATATGCAGATGTATTTCCTGCGGAATTACCGGGATTACCACCAATCCGGGAGGTAGACTTTAGTATTGAGCTAAAACCTGGAACTACTCCAATATCCATGGCCCCATATCGTATGGCACCTGTAGAACTGCGAGAATTAAAGACGCAATTGCAAGAGTTGCTCGAAAAAGGATTCATTAGGCCAAGTACTTCACTATGGGGAGCACCCGTGCTATTTGCTAAAAAGAAGGATAGGTCATTACGGCTATGCATCGATTACTGTCAACTCAACTGAGTCATGATCAAGAACCGATACCCATTCCCAAGGATTGATGATCTTATTGATTAACTTAGATGCTTAAGGTACTGAGAGGGTAATTTATAAAAAAATATTAGCCAAGCTACGATCCTTTAGTCTCTGTTATGGGCCGGACTAAAGGCCGAGGTATGGGCTTTGAGTAGCTCGATCCCATGTTGTAAGAACCTGGGTAGAGGTACTTTGGACCAAGCTATCTAAATAAGTGGGCCTGGTGGTTAGCCGAGGTATTGGTGAGAAAGGAGGCCGGGCTTGGTATAGCTCGGCCGAATGCTATCTACGTCATTACTTGAGTGTATGATCGAAGTAATATAGCTCGGTTAGGTCGTAGCAGCCTAAACAAATGAGGTAACCATCTTACTTGGTTGGTGGAAAGCAGAGTGTTATTATAATAGACATTTTTCATTAAGCTTGATACTCCTAGGAGGGCTCTGCTAAGGAGAGTAGAGTCCTACTAGGATTGTGCAAACCATCTCACTTAGTTAGTAGTGAGTAGGGTGTGTGATTCCTAGAAGGACTCTTATAGGGAGAGTTGGAATCCTACTAGGATTGTGCCAAGTGGAATCGATAAAAGCTCAAAGCAGGACCTATGTATAGGTATCATAACCTTTATTCTCTAAAACACAGAGTTTTTTGTCTATTGTCTATTTTGTTGACTTAAGCATCGGAGAGGTATCGGCACACACCCGCCGGCTAGCTCATGTTTGTATTTTCAGGAAGTAAAGCGACAACGTTTGGAGGAGTGCAAACTTGATCAACAGTGATTATACGAGAAGAATATTTCGTGCTCGTACAATTGGCGTCGTCTGTGGGAAGTGCAATCACAAAGAACAAAACCTTTTGATCGAGTTTTTCTCTCTAATTGAAATCAATGGCGCACAATGAAGACTTGCCGCAATCTGCTATTGATGGGCAAACCCCGGAGGGGGATGGGAGGCGTGAAGGTTTACCTTCTATTCCATCCATGGCAGAATTAAAGCCCTAGTGACGGAACTCCTGGAGGAACACACGGGAGAGACGGGGTGCCAGTTCCCGTCGCTTTCAAAGTCCTGAAAGGCAAAGGCGGAGGTTGGACCCTCAAGTTCTGGAGGATCGCGTGAGGGAGCAAGACGAGTTGATACGAAGGATGACGGCAGACATGGAAACGATGAAGTGCCAGATAAAACGTAAAGGGGTGGCAACAAAAGAGGGGCACAAAGGCAACACGCCCTCTTACCATTCAGAAGATCGTGGCAGACAAGCCACGCTATCCTAAGCTGAAAATAAAAGCCTGAGGACAGGCGGCACTCAATCGAGAACTTCCAGGATTCGTTTCTCCAGGTCTAAGAGAACGAGGACTGGAAAGTTGTATACAGAGGAAATCAACTGTCAGCCCTCACACATGCACCAAACGACGTCTAGGCACACGGAGTTCCCTAGGTCAATTGACTTGCGAACAGTGCTCGAGGAGAGGCCCCGATGGAAGGAGGACACCAGGGCTCGCGACCCACACAAAGTTTCAGCCCTACAGCGGTTGGCCCCTAGGACGCATGGGAGTGTGAAGGTAGGGATGCCGATGTCGCGCCTTGCTTACGAACCAGCAGATAAAGTATTAGCAAGGTTACAAAGCTTGCCGTTCGTTCCGGCAATTGAGAACGCACCACTACCCTCAGGCTTCCACTAGCCCAAATTCACCACTTATGAGGGGAAGTCAGACCCCTACATGCACTTAAGCCACTTTCGCCAGGTTATAGCAGTACACCGGCGAAACGAAGCTCTAATGTGCATCTTATTTCCATCCAGCCTTGGCGACCTAGGTTTGACTTGGTTCGAAAGGCTGCCAGAGGGCAGCATAGCCTCATGGGCACAACTGGCAGAGGTGTTCGTGACTAGAGAACGAATACCAAGACACCAGTGGAGATTGACCAGCTACTCTCCATTGACATGGGCGAAAAGGAGACATTGAGGTCTTACAATAGTCGATATTAGGAAACTTTCAACTAGATTGGGGATTGTCCTACGAATCTAGCCATCGCGCAATACAAACAGGGTTTACTAGTCAATAACAAATTAAGGGATTCAATGACAATGATGCCACCTCTCATAATGGAGGCCCTAATGGAGAGAGTGCATCAACATATCCGAGTAGAGGAAGATAGCGCCCGTGCTAAAGCAAAATCTGGCGCAACAGTGATGCTAGATAAAAAGACTACAGCAAAAATCAACATGGTAGAACAACCAAGCCAGAATGGGCGAGACAGGCGAGCCAACAGAGAGGACCCAGAAAAAAAGGAGGTTAAGAGTTCGCACTGCCATTATCACAGTATTCAATAAACCAATCTACCAAATTCTTAGCGAGATACGTGATCAACCCTTCGTTCGGCGGCCAGCCAAGTTGGGAGAAGCATAAAAAGGCTATAATGAGAGGTCCCGTTGCACCTTTCATGATGAGAAGGGGCACCGCACTGAAAATTGCACGCCATTGAGGCAATATCTAAAGGAGTTACTGGCTGCAGGACATCTGGACCAGTACATAGAAGGGGGAACATATCTAGCCCCCCAGGACCTCAACAGACCGAGCGGGATGCCGGTCGACGGCCCACCTTAAGGCATGATCAACGTTATACATGGGATTGTCGAACCTGAGCGGGTATGTGAGCTTAGAGGGATGATCAAAAAGGTTGAGCACTTGAGAGAGGTATTAAGTGCACAACCTACCATCAAAAAGGGGAGAACAGAGGCCACGAATGTCATATCCTTTTCAGAAAGGGATCTAGCAAGGCTACATTGCCCTCACAATGACGCACTGGTGGTCACTTTGTGCGTCAAGAATTTCGACATTAAGCAGATTCTGATTGACCAAGGAAGCTTATGTGAGATAATGTACTACGAGACCTTTAGACAACTGAAATTGGAGGACAAAGACTTGGCACCTGCGACATCTCCCCTTGTCGGCTTCAACTCAATGCCAGAGTAGCCAGTGGGCAAGATAATCCTCTCAGTCAAGGCAGGAACCATGACAAAATAGGTGGAATTTTGGGTATTGAAGGTCTCTTCCACTTATAACATAATCCTGGGGAGAGCATGGTTGCACGCTATGCGATCGGTAGCATCAACCTAACATCAGGCATTGCGGTTCCCCAACGAAGCCGGAGTGATCGAAGAAGTCTTGGGAGACCAAATTATGTCAAAACAGTGCTTCGTCACAGTAAATGGCAGCCGTGCTGCAAAAGGGTTCATCCAGATGGTGAAAGAGCTAGAAAGCAACGAATTGTTTGCAGATGTTAGCAAAGCAGCTGAACAGAAGGCAGTGGAAGACTTGGTAGAGGTAAGGATAGATGAAAAGGACCCAGAAAAGTTCTTTCTGCTCGGCTCGTCTCTGTCCAGCACTGAGAGAATAGAGGTCATGGAGTTTTTAACCTCTAACATCGAAGTGTTCACCTAGACACCATATGACATGCTTGGCATTGACCCTAAGTTCATTTGCCACCAACTTAATGTCCACCCAACTGCCAGACCAATTATCTAGTGCACTCGCAGATCGACACTCCACCACGTGGAGATAGTGGCGGAGGAAGTGGGAAACTCACTGGAGGCAGGAGCCATCAAAGAAGTGCACTATCCCAAGTGGATCTCTAACACGGTAGTAGGGCCAAAGAAAAATGAAAAGTGGCGTGTTTGCGTGGACTACAAAACAGTCAACAAGGTATGCCCAAAGGACAGTTTTCCCCTACCACGGATAGACCAACTGGTGGACCTGACGGCAGGACATAACCGACTTAGCTTCCTTGATGTGTATAGAGGTTACCATCAGATCGCTATGTATGAACCAAACCAGGAGGTCACATCATTTACAACACCTAGAGGATTATACTATTACAAGGCCATGCCCTTTGGCCTAAAGAATGCAGGGGCTACATTCCAACGGATGGTCACTAAAATGTTTGAACCATTGTTAGGCAAAACGATGGAGGCTTACGTAGATGACATGGTGATCAAATGCAAGGATGAGAAGAACCATCTGAGGGACCTAGGTGAAATGTTCCAGATTTTGAAATCCCACAAGTTGCATCTGAACGCATCTAAGTGCGCATTCGGCGTGGGATCAGGTAAGTTCTTAGGCTTTCTAGTGACCAACCGGGGTATAGAAGTTGATCCCTCTCAGATCAAAGCAATCCAAGATCTTGAGAGGCCCAACACAGCCAAAGAGGTACAGCATCTCATTGGTCTAGCAGCCACGCTCAACCGGTTTATAAGTCGGTCGTTAGACAGATGTCGACCGTTCTTCCAAGCATTGAAGGCCAAATTTGAGTGGGATGAGGAATGCGACCGCGCCCTAGAGAGCTTGAAAGACTACATGACCTCTCCTCCGTTGTTAGTAACCCCAGTGCCAGGAGAAGAGCTCTTTTTGTACTTAGCGGTTTCACAGCATGTAGTTAGCGCAGTATTGGTCAGAGTGGAAGGAACCCAACATCTGTCTATCTTCTATGTTAGCAAAACCTTGTTGGGCGCTGAAACAAGGTACCTACCATTGGAAAAACTGGCATTAGCTTTGATGATGGCCTCAAGAAAGTTATCACACTATTTTCATGCCCACATTGTGATCGTCCTAATGGTTTTTCCACTAAAGGCCTTGTTTGAGAGGGCGGATTTTTCTGGATGAATCTTGAAATGGTTGGTGGAGTTAGGGCAGATCGATATCAAGTTTCAACCCAGAACTGCAATAAAAGCCCAAGCTTTAGCAGACTTTGTGGCTGAGTTCACTCCAGGAAGTCATCACATTTGCCCGGTTGATTTGACCAACGCAACCAAAGTGAGAGGGGAAAGTGCCGCGGGAACTGCGCAGCCCCAAACATAGGATGCCCAGCTGCATTACAAGCCATACAGAACTGAGGACAGGGAGGAAGGAGCAAACCATGCTACTCCCAGTGAGAACTCATCAAAAAGCAAAGACTTGAGGCAGTCAGACAGTGAAGATATAACACCAACAACAGGCATGGACTTGGAAGAAAACACCAGCAACACCCATGATCTGAAGACATCGTCCGATCCATCTACTTGTTGGAAGCTATTCGTTTGAGAGATGTGGAAGCTATTCGTTTGAGAGCATCCAATAGGCACGGTACAGGACTTGGCATAGTCCTCATCTCACTAGATGGCCTAACAATCGAACAGGCAGTCAACCTTGGCTTCCCAGCATCCAACAACGAGGCGGAGTACGAAGCACTGTTAGTAGGCTTAAACTCAGCACTTTTCATTAAGGCAACCGAGCTGATGGTATACAGTGACTCCCAGCTAGTTATAAACCAGATTTTAGGCGACTACGAGGCAAAAGATGAAAGGATGGCTAAGTACCAAGAGTTAGTCAGAAAGAAGATCTTGAAGTTCGAAGTAGTCCAGATAGAGCAAATCGACTGAGAAGAAAATAGTAGAGCAGACGAGGTGGCAGGCTTTGCTTCAATGGCATATACATCTATCCCACACCCATTACTGATCAACTTCCTACCTAGAGCAAGCATTGAAGAACCCGAAGCAGCCGAGGCATGTTGTGCCGAACTAGGCCCATCCTGGATGGGTCCCATCATAGTATTTTTGAAAGATGGAATCTTGCCTGAAGAAAAGAAGGAAGCTAATAAGATTAGAGCAAAATCACAGCGGTTTTGGCTCTCTCCATCATTGGCACTATACAAAAAATCCTTCACAGGACCTTACCTGAAGTGTGTCCATCCCAAGAAGGTCGAGGCATTTTTGTTCGAGATACACGAAGGCATATGCAGAAGCCACCAAGGGGGATGATCATTGGCATACAGAGCAATTTCACAAGGATATTGGTGGCGATACATGCAAGCAGAGTCAGAGAAATATGTCAAGAGGTGCGAGAAATGTCAGAAGTTTGCATACCAAATACATCAACCAGCCAAAGAGCTTCTACCATTAACTAGCATATGGCCTTTCGCAATGTGGGGTCTGGACATAGTGGGACCACTTCCAACTGCACCCGGCAACAGAAAGTTCTTTCTCGCAGCAACAAAACTACTTCACAAAGTGGGTGGAGGCAGAAACACTCCCATCGATAAAAGAGAAGGATGTTAAGAAGTTCGTCTGGCAGAATATCATAACTCAATTCGGTATACCCAAGGCTCTAATATCTGATAATGGCACTTAGTTCGATGGCAAAATTTTCAAGGGCATTTGCGAGGAATACAAGATAGAATTCTACAACTCTACACCAGTATACCCTCAAGTAAATGGTCAGGTAGAAGCATTAAACAAAGTCGTCTTAGATGGTTTGAAGAAAAGGTTGGAGAGAGCAAAAGGGAAGTGGGCTGAGGACCTTTCTCATGTTTTATGGGCTTACCGTACCACACCTCGGCGGTCAACTGGAGAAACGCCTTTTTCCTTGGACTATGGCATGGAGGCAGTAATCCCACTGGAAGTAAGAGTCCCCACTATTAGAAGTGAAAATTTTGACCCAAACTTGAATGAAGAAGCCATAACTTTGGAACTCGATCTCGTAGAAGAAAGGAGGGAAATAGCACTTGTTCACATTGTCTCATATCAGCAGGAGTTATCCAGAAAATATAACAAAATAGTGCATCCGAGGCAATTCAAGATCAGAGATTGGGTACTGCGCAAAGTAATGGGAAACACTTTGGTACCCGGAGATGGCAAGTTAGGACCTAATTAGGAAAGACCATACAAAGTGGTTGGTTTAGCAGGAAAATGGGCATATCACTTGGAAGATGGAGACAGCAAGGCTATTCCCAGGCCATGGAACACTGCCAATCTCAAACTATTTTATTTTTAGCTTTTCTTTAAAATACTTGTAATTTTTCTTTTCAAATAAAACAAGTAGTTTCTTTTTCAGCATAATTCTTTCTACTGTAAAAGTTGTTCTTAGTCAGTACCAGCTAGGGGCAATAGAAGAAAGTTGGCAGGAGTGACCAACATTTAGCTCTTCTTCAGCCGAGATAAGGATCTAGGCTCAAGAAAGTTGGCAGGTATGACCAACATCGAGCTCTCTTCAGCCGAGATAAGGATCTAGGCTGAAGAAAGTTGGTAGGTATGACCAACATTTTGTTCTCTTCAGCCGAGATAAGGATCTAGGCTGAAGAAGGTTGGCAGGTATGATCAACATTTAGCTCTCTTCAGCCGAGATAAGGACCTAAGCTGAAGAAGGTTGGCAGGTATGACCAACATTTAGCTTTCTTCAGCCGAGATAAGGATCTAGGCTGAAGAAGGTTGGCAGGTATGACCAACATTTAGCTCTCTTCAGCCGAGATAAGAATCTAGGTTGAAGAAAGTTGGTAGGTATGACCAACATTTTATTCTCTTCAGCCGAGATAAGGATCTAGGCTAAAGAAGGTTGGCAAGTATGACCAACATTTAGCTCTCTTCAGCCGAGATAAGGATCTAGGCTGAAGAAAGTTGGCAGGTATGACCAACATTTTGTTCTCTTTAGCCGAGATAAGGATCTAGGCTGAAGAAGGTTGGCAGGTATGACCAACATTTAGCTCTCTTCAGTCGAGATAAGGATCTAGACTGAAGAAAGTTGACATGTATGACCAACATTTTGTTCTCTTCAGCCGAGATAAGGATCTAGGCTGAAGAAGATTGGTAGGTATGACCAACATTTAGCTCTCTTCAGCCGAGATAAGGATCTAGGCTGAAGAAAGTTGGCATGTATGACCAACATTTTGTTCTCTTCAACCAAGATAAGGATCTAGGTCAAAGAAAGTTAGTAGGTATGGCCAACACACAGCAGATTACAAAGCTCCTGGACCGAGATGGCTATCTCGGCCATAAAAGTTCAAGACATGCCAATTAAAATTGAAAGACAAACATAAGCAGGATATGAACCAGACAAAAAGATAGAAAAATAGCAGATTTCATTCCATTCCATTTGAAAATGTGCATTAGAAAAGGAGGGCTTAAGCCCGGTTACCAATTCTTTCAAAAAGTTAGCATCAAAAGAAGAAAGACATGATCAAGCAAAAAGGTCGTCCAAGTCTGCATCCAGGTCAACCCCGAGCTTCGCCACTTGGTAGCCCGGTTCCAGCAGGTATGTCGGTCAGAGGCACATCATCAACCGTGCTTGGCTCCGGTGGCTCAACCCGAGCTGTTTGACTGGCTTGGAGACCGCGATCGTTATTGGCAGTTGGGGCATTGTTTGGATCGGGTGATCCTTTTTCCTCCTCATCTTCTTGGAGAAGTTTATGTTGGATGGCATTGGCATAATCCGCCATATAACTTGGGATAAAGTGAGGGGGAGGGCTCTAAAAGACCTCGGTTTCTGGGCCCAGACTAAGCTTCGCAGTAGCTGCCTTCCAGCCATGTTTGAAAAATATATCTTTTGCAGCTTCGCACTGGCTTCCCCCTCTTTGTAGCTGCGGTCCTCAGCGTCTTCCGCGCTCTTTTTCAACTCGGCGATCTCTGCATCTTTTTTCTTCTCAAGCTTGGTCAGCTCGCGCAGATAGTGGTATTTCTTTTCACCTAAAGCCTTCTGCTTGTTCGCTTTCGCCGAGTTGACTAGCTCGGTGAGTCGGGCGATTTCAGACTCGAGCTCGGTCATTTTTTGTTTTGCTTCGTTCAGCTCGGCCATCTTAGTGTTGGCGTCCGCCACGACCAACTGCACTGTCTTGCGCAGCTCCAGCACGCGTTTATGAGCAACGTGATTTTTCTGCATGGCCTACAGAAGGAGAGATAGCGATTATGATTAAAACCGAGCAAACAGATGCGTAAACTGGAAAACAAACAAAGGGAGCACTTACCAGCACCATTGACTTGGTTGCCGAGTCGATGGCCTTGAGATCGGTTAAATGGTCGTGGTGCTCCATGTCGGCTGGCAGACACACGCTTTTGGCAAGGTTGAAAGCAAGTGTGTGGTCCTTATCTGCAACCACGGAGTCTGTGTTCGAGATAGTGTGGTTCTTGTAAGTCATTTTTGGTGCCCACTCAGAAGGGCTAGCTTAGTCAGAAAGCACGGGTTCAGGGCTCGGCAGCGTGGTTTCAGGAAGCACGGTGTCCTCCTCATCAACCAGGCGTTGTGGCTCGGCTGAAGCAGTTCGTGCACGTTTGCTCGGCCGAGATAAGGAGGCCCTAGCAGTTGGGAGGGCGACCACGGCTTCGTGGTGTTGGCCAGATGACTCCAGCTCGATTTGCACTTCACTAGAGGTCTGCTCGGTGATAAGTGCTTGCACTATCCTCTTCTTCGCCATTTCTTGTTCTTCGGTTAGGGGGATAAGGTTGATTTGGGAAAGAGTGGGGTCTGGCTTTGGAGAAGGCTCTAGAAAGAAGTCTGTGACCCTGGTCTTCCTCCTTCTACTGTATTGGTAGGTCGGTTCGAAGTTAAGCAGCTCGGCCCAACCTCAATGACGGTACCGTAGCGCGGCACGAAGAGCGTCTTGGTTGGCGTACTGGTATTGTGATTTTAGCTGGTTTAAGTCTGCATAATGAGAAAGGCAATGGTTAGCCCAGTGTAAAATTAAAGCCTGGAATAGCAAAACAAAAAAAGAAAACCGAGGTAACCTTACCAGCAGTTCCCTTATTCCAATTTATATTATATCCCAGTATCTGGGCTTTCTAGTCTTCAAAATTGCCCGAAACCCAGAAAAAATCGTCATCGTTCACATCTTTGTCTGGTGTATTTTTAATTATTTTCTCTCGGCCTCTTCTTACTCTTAAATAATACACCCAACCGTCATCATTTTGGCCGAGCGAGTATTGATAGAATAGCTCGGCCAATCCGAGGTTGAGGCCGAGCCGGCGGTTTAGCTCGGCAATGCCATTTATTATCCTATATGTATTTGTGGAGAGTTGGGTGGGGTAGAGTCTTGTCTGCCTAAGAAATTCACAAATAAGAGGCTGAACGGGAAATTGAAGGCCGGCTTCTACAATGGATATCACGGTAAATGGGACAAAGCCCGGTTTGTCCCAAGGTGTTGTTTCTAGTTCGGCTAGGGACAGGTGAACGTCGTCTGGAATCTGGCAGTCCTGTCGGAATTCAGCTATGGCCCTAGGGGAGTCCACGAGAAATCGGTATTTACCCATGATAACTTATATTGACAAAATTGTTCACAGTAGCCTAGCTCGGCGTATCTGACGCTTTGGTTGGCTCGGTTGAGCAAAGCCGTCTAGGGGCAAGGTGCAAAGGTGTGCCTGGCCAACCTAGTTGAGTCTGCAAAGTGACAATAAAGTGTTATGCCCAGATAATTGGACCGGGCTAAGCAAAAAGGCAAAATAAATATAATCCTAGTTCGGCTAAATGGGTTTTAACTCGTTCTTAGTTCGGTTGTAGCACAAGTGTCTAGATTGGTTTTTGATCTGGAAAGTTCTCAGTTCGGTCGTGAAAAAGGGCCAGCTCAAGGTGTCATGACCCGAACCTGCCCCCGTGGATTAAGGTCATAACCGGCCAGTAATCAAGAGATTACCTATGGCCTTAAACCAAGCAAGACATATCTTATCAGAGTTAAGGGGCCAAACGGAAGCAAAACTTAAAACTTTGTCCATAGAGCTGTGCTTACATGACATAACAAATTTGATTCAAAAACATTTTATAATAACTCACACATATACATAGAGTTAATCCATATCCAGGAACTTCAGTTATACAGTCAGCCAAACAAAACTCATATACAAAAAATGATTCAATGTTTTCGCCGACATAGCAAAAATACAATAAAGGAACAAAATGACGAAAACTAGTCTCGTGCATGAGACATATGGGCTGACTCCTCAAAACTGTAGCTGCTTCTTACATATGTCACTGGGGCTGGGTTTGAACATCTCTTGGCTCACCTACAGACACATGAATAAGGGTGAGCGAAAGCCCAGTGAATAATACCAAGTAAAGAAGATACATGAACAAACTTTGCAACAGTTACATCAGACGGCCTTGGGCCCAATCCCTGTTTCTATCTAATGTATCAAATGACCAAAGTTCTAGACGTATTAAACGGCCTCGGGCCCAATTTACTCATACCCGACGGCCTTTGGCCCAGTCGTTCATGTCAAACGGCTTTTGGCCAGTCATTCATGTCAGACGGCCTTTGGCCCAATCATTTATGTCAGCCGGCCTTTGGCCCAATTATTCATGTCAAACGGCCTTTGGCCCAACCGTTCATGTCAAACGGCCTTTGGCCCAATTATTCATGTCAAACAGCCTTTGGCCCAATCATTCATGTCAAACGGCCTTTGGCCCAATTATTCATGTCAAACGGCCTTTGGCCCAATCAATCGTATCAAACGACCATTGGCCCGATCGTTCAGCATAACAAAGATTTGTCCACAATTCAGATTAGCAAACTTATAAGTCTTATATAGAAATAAGCAATAGGACAAATAACATACTTCCAAATATCTTTACTAAGATATTACTCACAGTGATCTGCCGGTGGATTTGCCCTTGTGCTTGACCCTACACATTTCATGAACATAATGGGTCACAAACGATTCAATCCGTTCTTAATTCATACTTCCCTCTTAGGCTTCCTTCTTATCCCTTTTTAACTCATTTATAATGCTTTATGTATGCCTAAGAGTGCTTAGAAATGAAAGGGAACGAAAAATGAAACATATAGCTACTTTTCAAAATTTCAGAAACAGGGCTCCCCGCTCGAGCGTGTCTTTGGCCGCTCGAGCGGACCCCTTTGGTCTGCAAAAATACTGGTTGCCTCATTTTTACGCTCGAGCATGAATTCGGGCGCTCAAGCTGAAAGTCACACTACATGGCTCTCCGCTCGAGCGTGAATATCCCCGCTCGAGCGGACATCAATGTCTACGAAAGTTCTGGGAGCTCGCATTTCACGCTCGAGCGGCGCTTTCCCCGCTTGAGTGGACATGCCAAATTCTGGGTTTTCTAGAATTCCATTTTGAGCTTCAAGCTCGACCCCAAGGCTCCAAAACTCATATTCTTGATACAAAAACATCGAGGAACATCATACAACACAAGGACAGAGCCAATTGACTAAAGTCATGGTTCATTTCTCAAATCACTTCAATTTCTTCTTGTTGGTTTCAAAACTCATGTACTTATTTTCATACAAATTCCATATCCTTATCTATCATGTATGCATGTAAATTCTTGACTTCAATTATATTCCAAATGGTACAAATGACACTTAAAATCATGAAACTCATGGAAATCATGCATGCATGTGAGATTTGGAGCTCAATTCTTCTTGTTCCTCATGACTTATGCTTGAGTGTATAAAATCATGGCAATTATGCTCATGCATGTACATATAAGCTTCAAATTCAACAAATTCAATTCAAATTATGTTCTTGATCACCATCAAACCTTGAATTCACAAAATTACAAACTTAAGTTCATAAATCTTTGCTCAATTACTCACCTAGGAGCTTCAATTCTCACAATTATAGTTAAATCTTGAGCCTAGCCTTCCAATTTCACAAACTTTGAGCCAAACACACAATTCTCCTTCTTTCTCTCTCTAGAGCCGGCCTCTCCCTCTCTCTCTAGAGTGTGACTTCAATTTGAGTTCAACCAAATGAATATAAGTGTATATTGGCCCTTTTTATAGTCTCTCTCTCACTCAAATTGATTAGAGTTAAATAATAGAGCTTAATTAATCGTTCCGAATCTAATTATTTGATCCGAATCAATTTCTAATTAAATTTCACCATAGGCTCTAAAAATCACGCTAATCACAATGGCGTAATCAATTTCAGTTTCTGTGGCCGATGAGGCCTCCAATTTTCAGTTTATAACAGTAAGTTGAACAGATTTTCCTAGGGTGAACAGATAGAAATTCAAAACCACATATAATCATATAAATGGCACTCAAAATTATATTAAGCATATAATCACACTCACAATTAAGATCAATTAGCAAAATATGGAACAGGGTTATCACATAAGGCCCCTAGCCCGGTTGGAGATAAGTATGCATGGTTATAACTGATTTCTTAGTTCGGTCGTGTTTAAGCCTAGAAGTTGCCTAAACAAATATTTAGTCCAGTTACAGCACAATTCTGGATTAAACATTATGTTTTTTGAGTCCAGTTGGTGTGCCTTTTTGAGCGCGAGCGTAAGGTTTTGGATTTGTGGTATTTGTTCAACACTGCAGTGTATATAAAGACATATATATGGAGATTAAAATACCAAAAATGAAGAAATAGATAAAAAGGAACATCAGAAAGAGGCATCAGTAACTTGCAGGTGAGAAGGCTTGAAGACAATAACCCACCAGCAATGAAGCAAATGTTTTCGAGCACGAAGGGAGTACAGAAGCAGGGGCAGAACTCAGAAGCACGAAGAGTGAGAGAAGATGAACAATGAAGTGTTGGTTCAAAAAGTAGGGTTTTTGTATAAGGCACTAAAATGGGCTGGACTGTTCAAAATTTTCGAGGTGCGACGACAGCTGTGACAGTTGTACTTGACCAGTAGGAGCAAGCCATATGTCCATGGGAATAGGTAACGATTCAGATGTACTTGAGAAACGGGATGACGTGTAGAGTAATTGACAAGACGTTTCTGAAGCCGGGCAAGTCGGTAGTCCGGTAGAGAACGAGCTCGATAGTATTATTTGCTTGAAGTTCAGTCAGCTTGGACGTTTTAGCTCGGCTAGAGAAGAGTAATCCCAAATCATGCTTTGTAAATGGAATTAAGGGGCAATTGAGAGGGTAATTTATAAAGAAATATTGGCCGAGCTACGATCCTTTAGTCTCTGATATGGGCCAGACTAAAGGCTAAGGTATGGGCTTTGAGTAGCTCGGTCCCATGTTGTAAGAACCTAGGCAGAGGTACTTTGGACCGAGCTATCTAAATAAGTGGGCCTGGTGGTTAGCCGAGGTATTGGTGAGAAAGGAGGTTGGGCTTGGTATAGCTCGGCCGAATGCTATCTACGTCATTACTTGAGTGTATGACCGAAGTAATATAGCTCGGTTAGGTCACAGCAGCCTAAACAAAGGAGGTAACCATCTTACTTGGTTGGTGGAAAGCAGAGTGTTATTATAGACTCCTAGGAGGGCTCTGCTAAGGAGAGCAGAGTCTTACTAAGATTGTGTAAACCATCTCACTTGGTTAGTAGTGAGTAGGGTGTGTGATTCCTAGAAGGACTCTTATAGGGAGAGTTAGAATCCTATTAGGATTGTGCTAAGCGGAATCTATAAAAGCTTATAGCAGGACCTATGTACAGATATCACAATCTTTGTTCCCTAAAACACAGAGCTTTTTGTCTATTGTCTATTTTGCTGACTTGGGCATCGGAGAGGTATCCGGCACACACCCGCCGGCTAGCTCACATTTGTGTTTTCAGGAAGCAAAGCGACAACGTTTGGATGAGTGCAAACTTGATCAATAGGATTATACGAGAAGAATATTTCGTGCTCGTACAGGTACTATTCAAAGATCGATTTTAGGTTGGGCTACCATCAACTACGAGTCAAGGAGAAGGATATACCAAAAACTGCCTTTCGAACTAGATATGGTCACTACGAGTTTGTAATAATGCCCTTTGGACTAACTAATCCACTGACAGTATTTATGAGCCTAATGAACAAGATCTTCACATAGTATCTTGACTAGTTTGTAGTAGTGTTCATTGATGACATCTTGGTATATTCAAGGTCTGAAGAAGAGCATGAGCAACATTTAAGGATTGTCCTTCAAGTTTTTAGGGACAATCGGTTGTTTGCGAAGGCAAGCAAATGTGAGTTCTGATTGAATGAAGTGAAATTCTTAGGGCATGTAGTGTCTGAGAATAAGATTGCGGTGGATCTAACCAAGGTGGAAGTAGTCTTAGATTGGAGACAACTGAAAACCGTGTCAGAAATCCGCTGTTTCTTAGGATTGGCTAGTTACTACCAAAGGTTCATCCAAGATTTCTCCAAACTAGCCAGACCAATGACTCGTTTGACACAAAAAGGAGTAAAGTATGAGTGGGACGAAGCTTGCAAAAAATCCTTCTAAGAGCTAAAGAAGAGATTGACTAGTGCGCCAATTTTGACTATCCTGGAACGGGAGGTGAGGTACACTGTGTATTACGATGCGTCTAAGGAAGGGTTAGGCTACGTGCTCATGCAAAATAGAAGGGTGGTCGCATATAGATCCAGGCAGTTAAAACCACACGAGCGAAACTACCCAACGCATGACTTGGAATTGATGGCCATAGTTTTTGCTTTAAAGCAATTGTGACATTACCTGTATGGGAAACAATTTGAGATTTTCACAGATCACAAGAGCTTGAAATATCTGTTCACACAGAAGGACCTTAACTTGAGATGGAGATGATGGATTGAGTATCTTGAAGACTTCAAGTTCACTCTCTCATATCATCCTGGTAAAGCCAATGTAGTAGCAGACGCCCTGAGTCGTAAGAACAGATGGATGATAGCTAAATTAGCCGTAAAAGAATGGAACATGGTCAAGACGCTCAATGAATTTAGAATTCAGGTAGAATCTCAAGACATGAAGGTATACCTTGGTGCACAGAAGGTGATGCCTAAGTTGATCAGTGAGATCATGGAGGCCTAGAAGCACGACCAAGAAATAGCCTATATTAAGGGACGTCTAGAATCAGGATAACAAATGCTTGATTGGGCAACTCACCCCAATGGGAGTTTAAGATATCAAGATAGATTGTTTGTGCCAAGTAACGAGTTACTTAGAGAAAAGGTACTTAAGGAATGCCATCACTCTGTATTTGCAGTACATCCAGAAAGGACTAAAATGTACCAAAATTTGAAGAGGCAGTTTTGGTGGAGTGGAATAAAGAAGGATATGGCTAAATTTGTAGCTAAATGTCTAACATGCCAACAAGTGAAGACGAAACATCAGAAACCAGAAGGAATGTTGCAACCCCTGCTAATAGCCGAATGAAAGTAGGAACACGTGACAATGGACTTTCTGACAGGGTTGCCCGGGACCCCCAGAGGGCGCGATGTTATATGGGTAATAATGGATCGCCTTACTAAGTCAGCAGATTTCTTACCCTATAAGATAATCGACACTTTAGAGTCTATGTGCAGGCTCTATATTGGGAAAATCATTCAACTACACAGCATTCTGTATCTATTGTGTCAGATCGGGATCTACGATTCACCTCTCAATTTTGGGGAAGTCTGCAAGAAGCTCTGGGTACTGAGTTATGTTTCAATACCGCTTTTCACCCACAAACGGATGGACAATCTAAGCGCACTATCTAGACACTCGAAGATATGTTGAGAGTTGTGTAATGGATTTTCAAGGAAATTGGGAACGACACCTATTCTTAATTGAATTCGCCTATAACAATAGCTTTCAAGCTAGCATTGGAATGGCACCTTTTGAAGCATTGTATGGGTGACCTTGTAGATCGCCAATTTGTTGGATTGAAATAGATGAAGCAAACCTAATAGGACTCCAACTTGTCCTAGAGACCACTGAGAAGGTCAAATTGATCCGATAATGTTTAAAGATTGCTCAAGACCGTCAAAAGGATTATGCAAATAAGAGGAGAAGGCCATTGATGTTTGAAGTAGGTGACCACGTATTCCTAAAGGTGTAACCTAGGCGTGGGATCGTACGTTTTGGAAGGAAGATGAAGCTATCACCACGATATATCAGACCTTTTGAGATATTGGAGAAGGTAGGCGAAGTGACATATTAACTAGCTCTACTCCCACAGTTAGCAGGGATACACAATGTCTTCTATGTATCTATGTTGCGAAAATACATTGCCGATCTATCACATGTCATCAACTGGAAAGAAATCAGTCTTGACAAGGTGTTACCTTTGAAGAAGGGCCTGTAGCAATACAAGATAGTCAGGAGAAGAATCTTAGGGGCAAGACGGTTCATCTAGTAAAGGTTCTTTGGCGTCATCGAGGAATCAAAGAGTCTACTTGGGAATACAAGGATTGGATGAAGGCAAACTACCCCTAACTATTTGAAGTATTGTATAGTTAAATTTCGAGGACGAAATTGTTTTAAGGGGAATAGGTTGTGAGGCCCCTAAAAATTTTATTTTCTTAAAAGTCCCTTACTTTTAAATTATTTCATTGAAGTCCCTCATTCTCTTAATTGATTTCAATTTTAACCATAGTTTTCGGTAATTGCCGTTTTAGCCTGGTATCTCGCCTTTTGTTGCGAATCGGCATCACGTGACCCGAATTACTTTTCCTATCATTAATTTATTAAATTTATGACTTAAATATATGTTTCATTTCAAAATTTTAGATTTGTACCCTCTATTTTCCTTATTATTGCATTTTGGCCCCAAAAATCCTAATATTTTATTCAATAAGAGTACAACTAATATTTTATTGATTTATACATAATATCTACTATATTTTATTCAAAAGAAATCAAATTCTCACATGTGGAAATGATGGCCAGTTGTGAATAGGGGAGAAGGACCAAAAAAATTATTTTTTTTATATAGCAAATCTTGAACTAAATATTCAAGAAAATCTTTGAAAACATAAAGAAATGGGGAGCAATAAATGCGATGTACTCTTGTCTCCCAATTAACTAATACATAGGATTACTTTTTCTTAATCAAGATTAATTAACACTAATTCTAATTGGATCCAATTACGAACCAACCAAACTAGATCAAGTACATTGAAATTCAACCAAACTATTCAACCATTTTCTCTCTCCTCCTTGGCCTAGAAGGAAAGGGAGAGCAAGTGAGTTTGAGAAAAAGAGAGATACAAGTAGGAAAAAAATCTAGCAAGCTAAGGTAAACCTCATACCATCATGTTTTTCCCTTTCATAATGCATGCTAGAAACATATTTTATATGTTACTTGGAGTTACTACACTTGTTGGATGATGCATGGTTTGAAAACGTTGTGTTCATCTTCTCCTTTAAAATTTTCAGCATGTTTTTGTCTCAAGTTTGTGATTTTGTTTCCATAGCAAACCTTCATGAACTCAAGATCTGTTTCAAAGGGGTATTATTTGACATATAGAGAGTGTGTGAGAATTTTTTTAAGGGTTATGGGTGTGTTTTTATGGCTCATTTCATTTTCTTAATATTTGTTGTAAAGAACCAGTTAAATCAGTAAGCTTCAAGAAATTCTAGAAAAATGTCGAAAAATCTTTTGTACCTCAATTCTATGTCAACATCTTCCTTAGGGAGTTAGCTTTCAAGGAAAATTGGTTTCGTTGAAAAAGAGTTAGTGGTTTGTGAGAAAATCTAAATTTCGTAACGGTCGACGAATCTGGACAGAGCTGGAGCATTTTTGAAATAACTAAAAATCTAGAAAAGCTATTCCATTTCCAAAAAAAATGTTCTGAAAACTAGATAAAATTTTCTACGAACGGAAGGTCGGATTTGGGAAAAATCTGAAGTAGTTCTTATAATCTTGATCTTTAAGTGACTCTGAATCTGGAAATTTTGTTTACATTAATGTTTTGTGCTCTTGGCTTTATGAATGTGCTTACTTATATATAATCATGTCTTGGTATGATATTATACATGTCATGGTTATGTATTCTCTTATCCTTTGATGATGCCTACACTTATGTAAATATATTTTCCTTCTCGTTTGTACTAACTAATTACAACGATTAATCTAACGGAAAACTTAATGGGGTGGCTAATAGGGTTTCAATCACCTGATTATTATTATGAGAAGAAGTTATCGGTTGGTGGGATGCATTCCCTTTGGTAAATTAAATCTTGCGCAAGTGGTTGTTTCGGAACCCTTGAATGGAGCGGTTGTATTCGGACCCTAGGTAACTCAGTGTAAGGAGGGATTTGGGCAAGGCCCATTATTACCGTTTCTTTTGAGGCCCTACGGTTGGTGCTACACAGTACATAACCGTTGGTAGGCATCCGAGGTAAGGTCTGCAACAAAGCAGCAAAATAGAGGGCATATCGAATAATCAATGTCCAATTCTTGGAGTTGGGAGGACGAAATCTCTTTGGGGGATTTCTAGACTACTAACGACTAACCATAAAATCTGTGGTATGAACTTAAATTCCATGACCCTTTCCTCTATTTATTTATTTATTATTTATTATTTATAAATGTTGTTATGTATTGAACTGGGAAAAAGAGATGCGGTGTGTTTGTGGTTACTGGGCATTCAAAGCTCATGGCGTATCATACTAGGTGTCGAAGAGGAGTGCGTAGCAGAAGACGACGAACCGGAAACCATCGAGGACTTTTGGCAATCCTAGAAAGTTAGGATTTTCTTTTGCTGTTTTGTAAAGCCCATATGAAACTTTAAATTTTCTTTTGGATGTAATGTTGATGGTACGAGCTTTTGTAATTAAGGATATTTGTAATTATTCTACTATTATGTATTTATATTCCAACACCAATATAATTCCCTACGTTGCTTATGAGACCTTGTGTCAATGCCTTTTAAGATCTGTCAAAAGGGTCGTGCGCTACCTAAGAAAACTGGATTTAGAAGGGAGGCTAATTTGACTCCTCCGACAATCTAGGATCTTACTTGGTTATTGGTCATAGGAGTCATTTGTGACTTTCTCTTGACTACAATCCTTAGTGTAGATTTGGGGCGTCATAGTGTTGCAATTATATGATGTTGATATTTAATGTTGATTGTCATTACCAATAGCAATCACAATCACAAAAGGAAGAAAATAATAGATTATCACTGCTTAAAAATAAAAATGTTCACATGTGGTGAACGTTCACATCATTATATTAGATGAGAGAGATTTTGTCGGAAAGGTGTTGTGAAAGTTCACATCAAATGAAAGAGAATTCTCCGGGTGTTGAAGCCATTAAATAACTTTCCGAAAAGGTGTCCATTTTATAAGATTATCAAAAATTTTAATAAAATTTGATGAAAACGGAGCTTTTTTGGTTTAGGGTTTAGGAATATTAAATATCAACATTAAAGTTTGATGAAAAGGGAGTTTTTTTGGTTTACGGTTTAGAGACATTAAATATCAATATTAAATATCAACATTAAATATAAAGGCATAACAGTCTAAAAAATAGTGTAAATCAAGAAAAATGACTTTATGAAATAAAAGTATACATACATGGGACTAAGTGAGTTAAAAAATTCGTTCATGGACTTATTGGGTTAGAACACTTCTAAATAGAATTTATCAATAAGAATTCCAAAAATATATTAAAATTTTTTGTAATAAATATTTAAGATTTTGTGCTTAATATAAAAAAATATTATAATCTTATGAAGGAAAAAAAATCAAAGTTCAAAAGTGTCCCCTTGAAAAGCGAAAAAAAAAGTAAAAAAAAAAATACTAGGGGTGGCATCAGCCTATTGGCCCATTTAGCTTGACCCTATTTTTTTAGGACTTGGGAATATTATTTTAGTCTATAGGGTTGGGCTATATTGATATTTTCAGCCCAATTGATTAAGGGATTAGGTTTGGAATTTTTAGCTTGGCTTGGCCCACTACATATTTAATTTAATTAATTTATATAATATATTAAATATATATATATCATTTTATTGTTGGCCATGTGATTTACAAGGTGCTCAAGTGGTTACTATTTTGCTGAAGACATTCACAAAAAAAATGTTTAAAGAAATTTAGAGTTTAAATTATGGATTTACTATTATTTTTTTTTATTTTTATGCATTATTAACAATCTGGTTTAAAAAAATTTAAACTTTGGGCTGAGTTGTGTTATTTACCCTCACCATTTTTCTTAGGACCCCCCACATTGTTTTTTAATTCCAATTTTTTCCAAACATAAAATTCTATTTTTATCCACATTCATAACTTTCTAACTCTAATTTTCCAAACCCTAACCCTAATCCCACCAACCATCTCCATCACCCCAACACCAGTTGCCGCCCCCCATTCCGGCCGGCAACCTCCACTATCATCACCAACATTACCTCTAGCCACTAACACCTCCACTCTTACTCACCAACCACCAGCAATGCCACCACCCACACACCACTCTTAGACTCTCTTTCTTTATCTCTATCTATTTATCTCTCGCTAGATCACAATCGTGATTACAAAAGAATAGTGATTGTGGCAAATCTACCCTCCTTGCATGATTGTCACGACTGTAATGCTACTTGTTCCCAGATTTTGTTTGGTAGTTCAGGGCCGAACCACCACCATTTGTTCGATAGTCTACAATCGAACTATCACCATGTGTTTGGTGGTTTACATCCGAACTTCCACCATTTGTTCGGTATTGGTTTTCCAAACCAAGTGAGACGATTTCAAATGAAGAAAAATCAAACATGAGCATGTGGGAAAAGGCTCCAAGGTAGTTGTATGGGTGGTAGCGATGACAAATGACTGAGATTAGTAGAATGAGAGGTTTGGGTGAAAGAAACGAGATGGAGGATCACCAATGGAAGAAGCGGAAGGAAGATGGAGTTAGGGAGGTGGGCCATTGGGAAAGAAAAATCACTGGTGAGGAAGGGGGTTGAAAGAAGGTCTCTAGTAAAGGAGAATGACTGTGAAAGGGTTGCCGGTGAGAGAAAGGGGTTGCCGAAGGTGGGGGGAGATTGTTGGTTGAAAAGTGTTGGGATGGAAGTTTAAAGGGTATATTTGGGATTATGGAAGGGGTCTAAAGAAAAATAAGGGAAGAAGCGATTTTGGTGGTGGGAGTTCAAAGCAGTAAGGGATTCTAAGAAAAAAGGTAAAGGCATTTAATAATTCCCCTTTTGGAATTATGACTGTATTTGGTTTAAAAATATTTGTAATGTTTTAATTAATATGGTATTAAATTTCAATGGTTAGTTGCTTTATATGTCTATGTATATTTATGAAAAAAATAACAGGTACTATAGATCCGATGTTCGGGCCGGCTAGGCTTGGGTAAACACAAAGTCCCTTATTAGGTAGTGTTGGCTCGACTCGGTGAATGACTGCCCCTAGTCTAAACTAGCTTCTTGATTTTGCCACTGGTGTTAACGATTCACTTTGATCGATTTCAACTATCATTTTATCGAATTGACCCTATCGATTTGTTAATTTATAAAATGAAAACAGATCATTGGTGTTTTAAAACTGAACCAAACCTTGGGAAATTCTATTTGCACCCAAAAAATCATTGAGTACGTCCAATTTTTTAATACTCTCTATTAAATTATTTATGATTATAATTTACTCTCAATACACCCTATATTTTTTAACAAATTATCCTTTAAGATAAAATCATAATTTGTGGTACACTAAAAAAAATTAACAAATCAACTAGAACAAGCCTCACATAGGCACACCAAATCAACTAAAAAAATTACACCACGTTGAAAAACCCTTAAATAGATTTCATTACACCTATTCTTTTTGTTCACAATTGGCACACCGATTGGGCACTGCACAAGCTTGAAGATCAACTAGAACAAGCCTTACATAGCTTGAAGATCAACTAAAAGAAGTCTCACATAGCATTTAACAAAAGATGTCATTTCCTTTTTAGATTGAATCAAATTTTTGTAGAAATTGAAAGATGGGATGATTTGGTTTTCCAAGCTTCTTAGCAGAATAGTGAGAGTTGAAGATAGTATTTTGACAACATCTTTGCTTGAAACACCTTTAGACTTGAAAATTCAAGTTTGGGCGAAAACATTTTCTTCAAATTGGATACGATTACCGAAGATAGAACCATCATCATTACAAGAGTGATACAATTGCCCACCACAATAAAACCGTGGTTTGCGGGCCTTGAGCTGCTTATGGCTATGTGCACCAAGTGTAAACTTCAGTTCTGCAAATTGCTTGTTTGATATACCTTAAAGACCACCAATCCTTATATCATCACACCTGCACAGACTTTTTGAAGGTCTGTGTTGTGTGTGCTCTGTTGTGTGATTCTCCTTCCTCCAAAAAGACCACCAATCCTTAGGTGATGTATTCCAAGTTTTCTTGCTGACTTGAAGGCCTTTAAGTTACACAAGATACCTTCAACACTGAGTCTCACACATCCCGGTACGCTTAGTTGCATGGAACGGGAATCGATTGAAACTTCCTGGTCCTAAAACTTAGTTCTTCCATGAATCCTAGAACCCTTTCAAGTTGAATACGTATAAATAATTAGAATGTATTATGAGAGAAAAAATATATTTTATTTTAGTGTTTAATGTGTATCGTCCTTATTAATAAATTTACATTAGAATATAATAAGAACTAAAATTTCAAAATTTTAGTTGGACGTACCGAATTACTATTTGGGTGCAAACAAAATTACCCATAAACCTTTAATATCGGTTCGACTCAATTCAGTTTGGTGTTGTAAAATTGATTTGGGCCTTCAGTTTGGAGCTGCCTTTTGGACCTAAAATCTTTAATAAAACCACAATACCTTCTAATAAAAATAAAAATATGTTAAAAAAATAAAAATAAAAATGAACATTCAGCAAAATCAAGCCCATAATTAGATTAATATAAATTTGTCCAACAAAATTGGACTTTCACAAGTAGTCTCTAGAATATGATTAGGCTTGTTAATTGATTAGAGTTATTTTGTCGATATACCTCTTTATTCCAAATATAAGGGTGTGAATGTATTGTATGTGATGTGCATGGTGCTGTGCATTCAGACCTATTTTTCGTGCGTATTAGGGTAAAAAAGGAAGATTATGGTGTTTTTTAGGGAAAAATAAAAAGTTGAAACTATCAAATGTGTGAACTAAGTAATGATGTGTATTGAGACAATTTATGGTGTGTAAATAGAATTTCCCTTAAATTATTTAGGGTTATAATTTAGAGGACTACTATTAGCACTTACCTTAATTCTTTAAACCTCTCATTTCTTTGAACCCCCACTCTAAACCCTAAATTTCAATAAGATTTCTTTTAACATATCACTTAATACCAAATTTACCCCTATTCATAATATCATTACACCCCACACCCTCCTAATTTTGCACACCCTCTTCACTATGGTTGATGACAATCCCTCTCTTATTGAAGAACGATAATGACAATCCCTCTCATGTTGAAGAACGACGACGACGGTCCATCAATGTGATTTATTCGAAATCAGTGAATGACGGTTTCTATTATATCAAAACCATTGCATCATTGCATAATTATTGTAAAACTGAGCCAAAATCATACAACCGGTCAACCACCGATCATCCGGCCGATCATCCGACCCGTCAATCGCTCAAGGGTTGGTTTAGCATTGTGTTGCCGAACATGAACAAATTTGTTAGCATTGTGTTACTGAACATAAATAATTTTTCAGCATTGTGTTGACGGATAGGATTTATTCAGTACTGTGTAACTTAACCCTCAATTCACTCTTTTTATTCCAATTCAATATAACAAACAAAATAATAGACATCCATTCTAATTCAAGCACTGATTTCTAGTTTAGGGTTTAAGAGTAAGAGTATGCAAAGAAGTATAAACCGGATTCCACTTGTACAGACTGACCGACTCGCACTAGATACGGGCGGTTTCAACATGTACTGCGGTCAACTGCGGTTTTTTGAGAGACAAAATTCTAGATTTCGATTCGAACAACGGGCTTAAAGCAGTCGAACTAGTCAAACCCAAACCAACCCGCACATATATTTATTTATTCCGTTTTCCTATTGGTCTGGGATATTACACAATATTTATATTTTATATTCAACCTAACGTTTAGTCTACTTTTACATCTATCCAGACAACAGACAAATCTTTGATCTAGAAAACTACACTATATAATCTATATTTATATTTTATTATATTTAACCTAATACACTACTTTCACTTTTACCAAGAGACTGACTTTAGTCTTCTTTACATTTTTCAAGACACACACGGACAGACTCTCTCTCTCTCTCTCTCTCCATCTATTTCTTCGGCCTTTCCCCTTTCTTTCCTTTACATTTTTCAAGACATTTGTCTCTTTTCCTCTTCTTTCTTTATCTTATCTCTGCACATCTCTCTCATGTCTATTTTTTCTCTCTGAAAATTGTTTGAGGGTCTGAAATCGTTGACTCGAATGTGGCTCGAAATTCAAAATGACATCATTTTAGATTTTTTTTTTTTTTTTTCCTTTCATTTTTCTCCTTCCCCTCTATTTTCTCTTTATGAAACAGACAGCAGAAGGAGATAGAGGAAGGAGAGGAGAAAGAGAGAAGAAGAGAAGGGGAAGGCAGAGGTGGGTGGATGGGTGGAAGAGAAGAAAGAGGGAGGGGGAACAGAGACAGAGAGAGAGCCGGAATCACCGTCGCAAACCACCGGTGCCGCCATCACCGTCGATCACAAACCCCTCAAGCCACCAGCGCCGCCTATGTGTATGTATACACACATAGATCTGTGTGTATACACACAAATCTGTATCACAGATCTGTATCTCTCTCTCTCTTCTCTCTCTCTCTCTTTCTCTGTTCTCCGGTCTTCTTTTTAATCAATAATGCAATGAATCTTATCTTTTGGCATTGTTTCAAACTCAGTAATGAACTGTATGTTTCTTTTGGAACCACCATCTGGCAGTGGCACTATGTTATCTAAGGGTTTAATGGCTAAATTTGAATCTCAAAACAGTGAGGAAAAAAAATCCTTTTCTGTTTGGCTTAAACTTTGACCTTGTGAAGATTAAAATTTCACATAGTGATCTGACATATGGAAGATAAATGAGTTTTTTTTCTTCAAATGTTCAATCTCTCTTTCTTTAAAAGAATTTTTAGAGACACCGAAATTGCAAAAAAATTGGTAATATATGTATGGCACAGATTTACATGGAAAAGTTAATAAAGAGTTAATTTTTGTGTAAAACTAGTGTAATGGTTTAGTTTGTCTTGTTTTTTTTTTTTTTTTTTTTTTTAGTTCAAAGATTTGTCTTGTTTGTTTGTGTTCCCAAGCTCTTGAGATAACGTCACAGATTCACATATAGTGTTTGTTTGTGTTCCCAAGCTCTTATTCCTCCTCTGTTTCTCTTCTTCTTCTTTCTTCATCTTTTTCCTCCTCCGTTCTTCTCTCCTTTGAGTTAAAAAAAAAAAAAAAAAAAAAAAAAGGTGCCAAAATGATCGTTTTGGCACCTCGAGCCAGAAGGCATTCAGGCTACCTAACAGATCTGTTTTTCTCTCGACGTCCTTATTTTTGTAATCTCTGCATCTTTTTTTCTTTCCCTTCTCACCCTCTCTCTTTCTCTCTCACAGTATTAACTATTCATTCAAATTGTTCTCATCTTACAAATCATAAAACAAAAACCCATTTTTGATGTTCGATTTTCCCTTTTGTTGATGTTGGCGAGTGATAGCAGTGACGATGAGTGGTAGCAACGATAAAAGATGGCAGTGTTTAGTTTGTTTTTTGTCTCTCTTACAGAACTGCATTGATTTGGTTTTTTTTTTTAAATCGATATTATGTATATATAATGTATCATCATGTATCTATCAATTTGAGATTTGAATTCATTTTTCTCCATTTTTGTCTCTTATTTTTGATTTCGACCGAACTGACAGCCAAATCATTCTATTTGATTTGGTCGATTTCGATCAACAAATCGGTCGAAAATGGGTGAATGGCTACCTAATCCAATACTATCGGTTCGGTTGACGAGTTGATGGTTAAATCGGTCCGAACCGACCCGTGCACACCCCTAGTTTAGGGTTTAGGATGGTGTTAATGTAATTTTACTTCAGGATATAATTGTAATAAAAAAAAAAGGGTAAGAATTGGAGGGATTCAAAGAAATTAGATAGGTATTAATAACAACTTTTATAATTTACTCTTATTTTTTCACAAATTTTCCTTCAACATAAAATCATAATTTGTGATACACTCAAATAATAAACAAATCAAAAATCTCAAATTACACCACTTTGAAAAACCCTTAGATAGATTTCATTACACTTATTCTTTTTGTTCACAATTGGCACATTGATTAGGTACCACACAAGCTTGAAGATCCAACAAAAGAAGCCTTACATAGCGTTTAACAACGAATACCGTTTCCTCTTCAAATTAAATCATTTTTTTTTTTTGTAGAAATTAAAAGATGGGATGATTTGGTTTTTCAAGCTTCTTAGTAAAATAGTGGGAGTTGAGGATAGTATTTTGACAACATCTTTGCTTGAAACACCTTTAGATTTGAAAAACTCGAGTTTGGGCAAAAAGATTTTCTCCAAATTGGATACGATTATCGGAGATAACGCCATCATCATTTCAAAATAGATACAATTGCCCACCACAATAAAACCATGGTTTGCGAGCCTTGAGCTGCTTATGGTTATCTGCACCAAGTATAAACTTTAGTTCTTCAAACTGCATGTTTGATATACCGTAGAGACCACCAATCGTTAGCTGATGTATTCTAAGTTTTCCTGCTGACTTGAAGGCCTTTAAGTTACACAAAATACCCTCAACATTGAGTCTCACACATCCCGATACGGTTACTTGCATGGAACGAGAGCAGATTGAAACTTCTTGGCCATAAAACCTAGTTCTTCCATGAATCTTAAAACCTTCTCAAGTTGAATATATATAAATAATTAGGGTGTATTATGAGAGAAAAAATATATTTTTTATTTTAGTGTTTAATGTATATCATCCTTATTAGTAAATTTACATTAGGGTATAATAAGAATAAAAATTTCAAAATTTTAATTAGACATACTGAGTTACTATTTGGGTGCAAATAAAATCACCCCTAAACCTTGAATATCGATTTGACACAATTCAATTTGGTGTTGTAAAATGATTTGGGCTTTCAGTTTGGGGCTGCCTTTTGGGCCTAAAATCTTTAATAAAACCACAATACCTTCTAATAAAAATACAAGGGGAATTTACTCGTAGGTCTCGGCCCATCCACAAAGTTTAAAACTAATCTAGTCCTAAAACAAAACACTTGCACTAATTAATTTTACATATTTTTAATTGTTACCAATTTTATTTTAAAATTTAAAGATGCTGCTACATTCTACCACAACTGGAGTTCCGTCAGATGGTGACTGGTGACTCGTCGGAATGTTCAACATCACCGGAAAGTCGTCGGAGTATCACCGAAAATTCACTAGAGTATTGCTGAAGTGTTCTAAACGTCACTGGAAGTTGTTGGAATGTCTAGAATATTTGTTGTAAATCAAGAATATCACTGAAGACTCATCGGAATGTCCAGAATATTGCCAAAGAAAAAAATAAATTGAGAAATTAGAGCGAAAAAATACAACAAAATGTGCTAAATATTGATAAACTGAAAAAGGAAACAAACGTAAGAACAACAAACAAAAACAATGGAAAAAAACATATGTTATTTTCAATTTTGTAGGGTTTAAGCAAATAATTTCTAATATTAATCAAACTGAAAAACAAGTTTTGAAACTGTAAAATGTTACAGTTTAAAAGTATGATTCTATTAAGCATTTATCCTTATTAATCAAACTAAAAAACATGTTATGAAACTGTAAAATTTTACAGTTCTAAAGAAAGTTATGAAACTGTAAAATTTTATAATTCTAAAGAATGATTCATTTCAGCACCAAAAAAACTAAAACTATAAAATTTTACAGTTTTCACTCCCTAATTAAAACTCAAAATTAACTAGTTCAAAACTTGAAAATTTTCTTCATTATAACAAGCAAATATAAGTGTGTAGTACAGAAAAGATAAAAAAAACTGAGATATCGAAGGAAAGAGACAGATATAGAGAGATGCTTGTACTCCAGCAACTATTTTTGATTTAGATCTAGCCGGATTTGACGTAGATCTACACTAGATTTGAGTAGATTCACTCATCTTTTTCTTTAGAAACACATTTCCTACACTGTCGGTGAGCACAAAGCGATGAGTCGGTGCTCGGTGGTTGCTGATGAACTCCAAGCAATGGTAGTTGTCGGTCGTTAGTGACTGTAGATTAGAAAGAGAAAAAAAAGAAAGAAAGAAGGAAGGCGAGGTCGTGGTTGTTGTTGGATATTGAAAAAAGAGAGATAAAGAGAAGAAACAAGATGCAGAGAAATAAGAGAAGATAAATGGGCACAGAACTTTTGGGTCTATTTAAAAAGTTTTGGAATTAAATAGAATATACACTTTCCAAAAAGGATTTATGGGTAATTTGCCCAAAATACAAATATGTTAAAAAAAATTTTAAAAAAAATGAACATTCAGCAAAATCAAGCCCACAATTAAATTAATATAAATTTGTCAAACAAAATTATATTTTCATAAGTAGTCTCTAGAATATGATTAGCTTTGTTTACGTTTGCTTTAGTGTGTAGAGTATGTGTGTTTTGCGAATTCTAAGACTAAAATAAAATAATCTCAGTTGTTTTAGTTTTATTTGGTTCGAAAAGTAGTAAAATCAAAACCAAATCAAAAAATAATTTTCTTTTGGATTTCAAAACTAAATCGACCTTTAATAGTAAGACAATAGAATATACTCATTTTGGAAGATGCCGACTTGATTAAAAATGGAGTTTCCCCTAACTTTGGCTTTGATGTAATTGGTACAGGGACGTCAATTATTATTTTGGGAGGGGTATTACAATTCGATGATTTAAAAATATATATATAGATTCATGAAAAAAGTTCGTTTTAAATTACCAATGTTGGTAAAGTTTATCATTGATTTAAAAAATTTCTTTTAAACTTATACTGAATTATAATTTTCTCCCTTTTTTTTTTCCATCTTCAATAATTATTGTCTCTGATAATTTTTAAAAACTTACCATTAGAACTTTCAATTATTAATGGAACAACCTTACCATTGCATCAAGGTCCGCTATTTAATACTTAAAACAGTAAGTACTGTAAAAACAAAAAAACAAAACAAAACTAAACTTTAAACAGTTAATTTCATGAGGTTGTGCAAGCGCCAAGCAAGAGCCAATATGTCGAACTACAGTGTACATAAACTTTTTTTTTACAACCACATAAAATCTGTGGGGATATATTTTCTGAGTACCAACACGTGGCCAAGGTGACACCGACGTGTCAGCCGAGGTGCCACGTGTCCTGGTCGAGACGCCGAGGTGATCTCGGATAGGCCGAGGTTATCTCTGAAGATATCGGAATTCGGGATAAGCGGATAAGGGACAAGAGTTCTAGAATGAGGAAGGACTTCAGCCTGGATAAGAATAAAACTCTTAGGGAGTTTATCTTTATCTACTGGAGAATCCAAGATAGGCACGGAGCAAGAAGTCCATTGAAGTTAGGCTTCTATAGGGACTAGGATTGAGTTGGCTATAAAAGAGAGGCACCCCCATGGGTCTAAGGTACGCAATTTATATTCAAAATAGTGAGTTAAGCTCTATTGATTATCTTTGAGAGATATTTGATTACTGACTTAATCATCGGAGTGCCCCCGGGTGGACGAACCACCACCGGATTCTTATCTTTTTGTTTCAGGTTGTTTAGACTTATCCTATTCTGCCAATGCTCTCCAGTTGAATACTGAGTTGGCAGTATGGTCAGAAATTCACTCACACAATTTGGCGCCATCTGTGGAAACTTAAGGAGAATAGATGGCCAACAACGACGGACAGAAAGAGAAGATTGGGGATAACACTCCTACTGGGAGTGGGAGACCTGCAGACCTTGACGTCGAAGAGGACAACTGCAATGGAGACCAGAATCACGGAGGAAAGGACGTCGGCCAAGAGGGCGATGTACCAAAGAAAACAAACCAAAGCGGTTACTACAACGAGGATGACCTCCAGGTATGGAAAAAAGATGCTTGCGGAGGGACGACGAAGTAAAGACCATGGCAAACAAATTGACAGACCTGCAATCGGTCGTCAATTTCATGATGCATAATAGCGTCATGCAGCCACCGTTCCCGCTGTAGGACACGCCGATTCCAGCGGCCAATGCCCAGAAGGGAGGGCAGAAAACAATTCCTGTAGCCCCCCAGCACGCCAGGAACGAAAGACACTCTCACCGGCCTTCAAGAGAGGTCAGGCGAGGAGAATGTAACAACCCTCACACTGTTTACCGATTAATGATTGATAGAATACCGGTTACTGCTAATTGAGACCGATTATGAAAAGTAATTGAACTGATTGAATTATTGCACTGACTGACTGGAAACTGAAACGGAATTGACTGAGTATATATGTTATTTTGCATTCTATCTGTCTGACTATTTGATTATCTGTTTGTATTGTTATGTTTAAATTGTAATTAAAGGCCTTATCGGCGGCCGAATTCGAAACCGACTAGTGTTTAGTGATCACCATAATTTACGTGATTTTATGGTACATTTATCTGTAATTTGTTTTGGTATGATTAAACTAGATTAAAATAAGCTAAGTACATAGTTTGACTTAATTACAACTTTGCCATGGAGTGGGCCACTACATCAAACTTTGTCTAAGCCTTAGTCTTACACTACAAACATTTGTTCAGCCATTGTTCTTGAGTGTATAGCCGGCTAGAGAGAGAGACATTGGGAGGATTGAGTTCATCTTGTGATATTGCTTGGAAATTAAGAAGATTAGAAGAGTTCTTGCTTAATTGGGCTCCTACACCTTAAATTCAAGACTTAGGTAAGGAATTTAACCTCTCATTGTTGTGTTTAAGCTTGTTCATGCCTAGTTCTTGTATCCTTAGTGATTTGAGCCTTGAATTGGTCCATATATGTCAAATTGGAGCTTATCTCATGCATGCATGCCTTTAATTTGAAGTTTTGAAGTCATCCTTCATGAAATGGTACATGCATGTTCATAATTTTGCAATGGCCCATGTTTTCAACTTGTTTTTGGAGCAATTGGCTCACTAGAGCATCAAATTGAAGCTTTGAAATGATTTGAATTCATGCATGTTGCATGTTCTTCATGTTCATGAAAATGAGTTTGAAATTTGGATTTAATTAACTCACCATTGGGCTTTGATTTCTCAAATTGAGCTTTGAAACTTATTGTATATTGAGTTTAGATGTGTTTTCCAGAAATTAGGCCCAAGAGGTCGAGTTTTGAGCTAAGGAATGCTTTGTTTGAGCTTGGGAGGCAAATCTGGAAATTCCAGAATTTGGCTTCTTCGCTCAAGCGAAGGATTCCACGCTCGAGCGACCATCGTTTATTCTGAGCTCTGCTCGAGCGAAGGAATGGTGGCTCGAGCGTAAATTGCAAGCTCTCAGAATCTTTGTGCACGCAGACGCATGCTCGAACGAGAGAACCTACGCTCGAGCGAGGACTGTGTCTTACGCTCGAGCGGGCGTCGAGCGAGCATCGAGCGGAGATTTCCAACATCCAGCACTTTTTGCATTTTTGCAGACCGCTCGAGCGAGGAAGTCCACGCTCGAGCGACCCCACTGTTTTGGCAAGCTCGCTCGAGCGAAGAAATCCACGCTCGAACGAGACCCCTGTTTTCTGAAAAATTCTGAAAATGTTTTCTGAGTGCATCTTTGCATCCTCATCCCATCCTAGGCATTCTTAGGCCTAGTTTAAGGCATCTTAATGAGGATATGGATGTAGAACACACCAAGGCAAGTTTAGGGATTAAGTTATTATCTTTCCCAACTGTAAAGCTTAGTGTGTGTTCAATCTGTTAACTGTATAGGGTTGGCACTCCAAGGAGACGCTCTAGCTTATTGTAACCCAGAATTCTGTGAGTAACAATTGTGTAAAGATATGTTCAAAATGATTATCTTCTGAATACTGAATTGAACTGTTTACTGAACTGATATTGTTTACTGAACGAATGTATGTCCTATATTCTGAACCGTACTGTGGCATCCTTAGCACCTACTGTTTACTGTTACTGTTACAGAGATCTCTGTCGGTTCCCTCGTGGAACCACTACTGTTCACTGACTGATGGCCATCATTACTGTTCGGTCTTTAAGACCTACTGCTTACTGTACTGTTATGCTAATGGATGTACCACATATGACCGTTTACTGTACTGAACAACTGATATACTGATTGAAATGAACTATTTTCATTACTGTAAGGACATTCATTCTAAACCCCTTTACGCTTTATGTTATTCACTGGGCTTTAGCTCACTGCTCATATATATATGTAGGTGTACAGGCACCGGACCAATGCTAGAAGCGTCGGGGTAGACTCCAGTTTTGTCAAGCCAACCACTGTGCCTCACTGCGAGGTTCCGAGCCTGCCAAGCTATGGCTTAGGGGTGTTTTTATTTCCCCGTCTGTCTTTGTACTGTTTTTGTAATACTGTATAGACCGTATTGTACTGCTTAATAGGGATTTGGTCCCTGCTCTGACTGGTTGTATATATTGTACGTACTGTTTGTCTCTGACTGCATAAATGTATAAAAAATCTCTTGGCATACAGACTGTCACAGCTCATTGGACGTTGTTTATTTACTGTATTGGCTTCCGCCAAGCCCCTGTACTCTGTATTACTGTACTACTGTTAAGCAGGCCTTCGGTAATCTAGGATTACTGGCCAGTTACGGTGATAAACTCATAGGGACGGGTTTGGGTCGTGACAAAGTGGTATCAGAGCGATACTTAATCACGAGTTATACCGCACACACGTGTCCAAATGAGCTATAAGGTGTCCTAGAAAAGTAATAGGGCATTACCTGAGCATAATAAGTGTGTGGTTATGACATGACTGATTATATGCTAATGTGTTAACCTGTTTAAAGAAATGACTGCCTATGTTGATAACTGTTACAACTGTTATAACTACCTATAGTGAAATGGATAATGTAAATGAATCTGAATCCTCATCCACTGAGGCAAGAATGGCAAGAATGGAAAGAATGATGGAACTAATAACTGCAAGACTAGAGCAACAACAGAATCAACAGCCCCTACCTCCTCCTCCGGTACAGCCGGAACAGAATGTGAATGTTAATGATGAGGACATAATTGCTCTTACCCAGAAGTTCAGTAAAATGAAACCACCTTCCTTCCAGGGAGGTCTCGAACCACTAAAGGCTGAAGCTTGGGTGCTTGAAACAGTAAAGTTGTTTGAAGTGTTTCCGTGCTCGGAGGCACACAAAGTACTGTTGGCTACCTTCACCTTGCAAGAAGAGGCTAGAAGGTGGTGGATGCTAGTCCGTGACACCAACACTGTAGTGACTTGGGCTCAGTTTAAGGAGTCCTTCTTTGAGAAGTATTTTCCCCAATGTGTCAGGGACAGGAAAGTAACTGAGTTTGAACAGCTGAGACAGGGTACAATGTCTGTTGCTGAATATGAAGCAAAGTTCACCGAGCTTGCTAGATATGCACCACATATGGTGGACACTGACTACAAGAAGGCCAGGAAGTTTGAAGGAGGCCTTAATGTGGCAATACTTGACAGAATAAGTGTTTTAAAGCTACCGACCTATGTAGGTGTTCTTGACCGAGCATTGATGGCTGAGTCGAACATCGAGGCAGTGAGACAATCTGAAACACCAGCGTCTGAATGGCGTGGTAAAAGGCAGGGTTTTAAGTTCAAGAAAGGCAAGAACAACCCGCTGAACAAAAAGCAAAATACAGGGTCAACGACTACATCTAGTCAAGGGAACCGTTCCATTCCGCCATGTTCCGAATGTGGTAAGAATCACAAGGGAGTTTGTTATAAAATTTCTGGTGCTTGTTACAGGTGTGGCAAGGTGGGCCACATGGTAAAAGATTGCCCCTCTGCACCTCAGGGCAATAGCAAAGCTACACCAAGTGTGGCGGCATCAACTGTTACACCAAAACCGAACCTTAAAGCTACCGGGAAAGAGCCTATGAGGCAGGGCCGAGTGTTCGTCCTAGTACCGGGAGACGTACAAAATACCGAGACCGTAGTGTCAGGTATCCTCTCTATTTGTACTCAAAATGCATATGTACTGATTGATTCGGGGTCTACACATTCTTATGTATCGCATGCTTTTTCGCGAAAATTGAATAGACCCTTAGAACCCATGAATTACTTGTTAGCTGTATCTTCACCTGTTGGGGGATCCGTGACATGTGCTTATATGTACCCTGCATGTAAAATCATTGTTGGGGATATGCATCTGTTTATTGATTTACTGCCATTGAACATTGATCATTTTGATGTAATATTGGGGATGGACTAGTTAACGAAATATCATGCCACCATAGACTGTGTAACGAAACAAGTAGTTTTCCGTCCACCGGGTTTGCCCGAATTTGTGTTTAATGGGAGTGGAGTAGTACCTCCTCTGTATTTGATTTCATCCGTGAAAGCAGTTAAATTGATTAGAAAGTGGTGTAAAGGATATCTGTGTTCTGTATTGACTGTATCTACTGATGATAATGCTAATGTGAACAGTATTCCCATAGTCAGAGAGTTCCCAGATGTTTTTCCGGATAATCTGCTAGGGGATTTGATTGACAGGGAAATTGAATTCACCGTTGATGTGATTCCGGGAACACAGCCAGTATCTAAAGCTCCTTACAGAATGGCTCCAACTGAACTGAAAGAATTGAAAGTGCAACTGCAGGAACTGTTAGACAAGAAGTTCATCAGGCCCAGTACTTCACCGTGGGGCGCTCCTGTCTTGTTTGTGAAAAAGAAAGACGGCTCACTGAGACTGTGTATTGACTACCGTGAACTGAACAAGGTAACTGTGAAAAACAAATACCCATTATCGCGTATTGATGACTTGTTTGATCAGTTACAGGGTGCTCAAGTGTTTTCAAAAATCGATCTCAGATCCGGATATCACCAACTGAAAGTTAAACCAGAAGATATTGATAAAACTGCTTTTCGAACGAGGTATGGACATTACGAATTTTTAGTTATGCCTTTCGGAGTTACCAATGCACCTGCTACATTTATGGACCTCATGAACAGAATCTTTAAACCATACCTTGATGACTTTATTGTTGTATTCATTGATGACATATTGATTTACTCCAAAAGTATAGAAGAACATGAATATCATCTGAGACTTGCCTTACAGACCCTAAGGGAACAGAAACTGTATGCTAAACTGTCTAAATGTGAGTTTTGGCTTGATCATGTTATGTTTTTGGGGCATGTTGTCAGCAAAGATGGAATTTCGATTGATCCACAGAAAATTGAAGCTGTAGTGAACTGGCCTAGACCAACAAATGTGACAGAAGTCTGAAGCCTTTTGGGACTAGCCGGATATTACAGAAGATTTGTCAAAGATTTCTCCAAAATTGCCTTACCATTGACTCAACTGACACAGAAGGGGATATCATTTGATTGTACTGACCAAAGGGAATCAGCGTTCCAAGAGTTGAAAACTCGACTTGTGACTGCACCGGTTCTTACCCTACCTTCAGGTACGGATGGTTATACTGTATTTAGTGATGCTTCTCATAAGGGTTTGGGATGTGTTTTAATGCAGAATGGGAGAGTAATTGCCTATGCTTCCCGACAACTGAGACCGCACGAAAAAAATTACCCAACCCATGACCTGGAACTTGCTGCAGTAGTATTTGCACTGAAAATCTGGCGTCACTATCTGTATGGGGCAACATGTGAAGTATACACCGACCACAAGAGTCTGAAGTATTTCTTCACTCAGAAAGAGCTGAACATGAGACAGCGGAGATGGCTAGAACTGATTAAAGACTATGACCTACAGATTCTGTATCACCCGAGAAAAGCCAACACCGTTGCCGATGCACTAAGCCGGAAATCAATTGGAAATTTAGCCTGTTTACTTACCGGACAGAAAGAGTTGCTTTGTGACCTTGAAAAATCTGAAATTGAAATCGTTTTACAGGAACAAGGTGGAACCTTAGCCGCTATTTCTACTCAACTGGCATTGATTGAAGAAATTAAAGAAAAACAGCAACAGGATGACTTCTTGAAGAAGATCATCGAAGAAAGGGAATGTAAACCAAGACCGAGTTTCAAGTTTGAAAATAATGTACTGAAATTTCAAGAAAGACTGTGTGTACCGAATGATTCTGAATTGAGAAGGAGAGTTCTGCAAGAGGGCCACAATTCAAAACTGTCTATCCACTCAGGGAATACAAAAATGTACCAAGACTTGAAATTGAATTTCTGGTGGCCGGGAATGAAGAAAGAAATTGCTGATTTTGTATCAAAATATCTTCATTGCCAACAAGTTAAAGCTGAACATCAACGACCCGCAGGCTTATTGCAGCCCTTACCAATACCGGAGTGGAAATGGGAACATATTACTATGGATTTCATCGTCGGATTGCCTCGCTCCAGTAAAGGTATGGACTCAATTTGGGTTATTGTTGATAGACTGACTAAATCTGCTCACTTCCTACCTGTTAAGACAATTTATAATGCGGACAAATTGGCTATACTCTATATTGATGAAATTGTTAGACTGCATGGAGTGCCTATGTCCATTGTTTCTGACAGGGATTCGAAGTTTACATCGAGGTTTTGGCAAAGCCTACAGACTGCGTTGGGTACTGAACTGAGACTGAGTAGTGCCTATCATCCTCAGACAGATGGCCAGTCAGAAAGGACCATCCAGACTCTGGAGGATTTATTGAGAATGTGTGTCCTTGATTTTCAGGGAAACTGGGAAAGCCATTTGCCATTGGCTGAATTCGCCTACAACAACAGCTATCATTCAAGTATCGGTATGGCGCCTTTCGAGACATTGTATGGCAGAAAATGTAGATCTCCGATTTGCTGGGTAGAAGTTGGAGATGGGCCTTTGCTTGGGCCCGAGATTGTATATGAAATGACTGAGAAAGTAAAACTGATACAACAGAGACTGAAGACTGCACAGAGCCGACAGAAAAGTTACACGGATGTCAGAAGGCGAGATAGAGAGTATGAAGTAGGTGATCACGTTTTTGTGAAAGTGACACCGATGAAAGGCCAGACTCGTTTTGGAGTCAAAGGCAAATTAGCGCCGAGATATGTCGGACCATATGAAATTATTGAGAAAATCAATCCGGTGGCGTATCAAGTTGCGCTCCCTCCTGAAATGGAGCATATGCACAACGTCTTCCACATTTCTATGTTGAGAGACTACCTCCGGGATCATTTCCATGTGATTGAGCCGAACCGTATAGTGTTGAGTGATGACTACACTTACGAGGAACGACCTATTCAGATTGTAAACAGACGGATCAAGAAACTGAGAAACAAAGAGATCCCGTTAGTGAAAGTTGACTGGCAAGACCATGGTGGCATGTATACCACTTGGGAAAGGGAAGATGACATGACTAAGAGATATCCTGATTTGTTTCCACTGGATCCTGTTTTCTTCCAGAATTAAGGTAACTCGAGTTTAGAGGACTAAACTCTTTATAAGGAGGGAAGACTGTAACAACCCTCACACTGTTTACCGATTAATGACTGATTGAATACCGGTTACTGCTAATTGAGACCGATTATAAAAAGTAATTGAACTGATTGAATTACTGAACTGACTGACTGGAAACTGGAACGGAATTGACTGAGTATATATGTTATTTTGCATTCTATCTGTCTGACTATTTGATTATCTGTTTGTATTGTTATGTTTAAACTATAATTGAAGGCCTTATCGGCGGCCGAATTCGAAACCGACTAGTGTTTAGTGATCACCATAATTTACGTGATTTTATGGTATATTTATCTGGAATTTGTTTTGGTATGATTAAACTAGATTAAAATAAGCTAAGTACATAGTTTGACTTAATTACAACTTTGCCATGGAGTGGGCCACTACATCAAACTTTGTCTAAGCCTTAGTCTTACACTACAAACATTTGTTCAGCCATTGTTCTTGAGTGCATAGTCGGCTAGAGAGAGAGAGATTGGGAGGATTGAGTTCATCTTGTGATATTGCTTGGAAATTAAGAAGATTAGAAGAGTTCTTGCTTAATTGGGCTCCTACACCTTAAATTCAAGACTTAGGTAAAGAATTTAACCTCTCATTGTTGTGTTTAAGCTTGTTCATGCCTAGTTCTTGTATCCTTAGTGATTTGAGCCTTGAATTGGTCCATATATGTCAAATTGGAGCCTATCTCATGCATGCATGCCTTTAATTTGAAGTTTTGAAGTCATCCTTCATGAAATGGTACATGCATGTTCATAATTTTGCAATGGCCCATGTTTTCAACTTGTTTTTTTGGAGCAATTGGCTCACTAGAGCATCAAATTGAAGCTTTGAAATGATTTGAATTCATGCATGTAGCATGTTCTTCATGTTCATGAAAATGGGTTTGAAATTTGGATTTAATTAACTCACCATTGGGCTTTGATTTCTCAAATTGAGCTTTGAAACTTATTGTATATTGAGTTTAGATGTGTTTTCCAGAAATTGGGCCCAAGAGGTCGAGTTTTGAGCTAAGGAATGCTTGGTTTGAGCTTGGGAGGCAAATCTGGAAATTCCAAAATTTGGCTTCTTCGCTCGAGCGAAGGATTCCACGCTCGAGTGACCATCGTTTATTCTGAGCTCTGCTCGAGCGAAGGAATGGTGGCTCGAGCGTAAATTGCAAGCTCTCAGAATCTTGGTGCACGCAGACGCACGCTTGAGCGAGAGAACCTACGCTCGAGCGAGGACTGTGTCTTACGCTCGAGTGGGCGTCGAGCGAGCATCGAGCGGAGATTTCCAACATCCAGCACTTTTTGCATTTTTGCAGACCGCTCGAGCGAGGAAGTCCACGCTCGAGCGACCCTACTGTTTTGGCAAGCTCGCTCGAGCGAAGAAATCCACGTTCGAGCGAGACCCCTGTTTTCTGAAAAATTCTGAAAATGTTTTCTGAGTGCATCTTTGCATCCTCATCCCATCCTAGGCATTCTTAGGCCTAGTTTAAGGCATCTTAATGAGGATATGGATGTAGAACACACCAAGGCAAGTTTAGGGATTAAGTTATTATCTTTCCCAACTGTGAAGCTTAGTGTGTGTTCAATCTGTTAACTGTATAGGGTTGGCACTCCGAGGAGACGCTCTAGCTTACTGTAGCCCAGAACTCTGTGAGTAACAATTGTGTAAAGATATGTTCAAAATGATTATCTTCTGAATACTGAACTGAACTGTTTACTGAACTGATATTGTTTACTGAACGAATGTATGTCCTATATTCTGAACCGTACTGTGGCATCCTTAGCACCTACTGTTTACTGTTACTGTTACAGAGATCTCTGTCGGTTCCCTCGTGGAACCACTACTGTTCACTGACTGATGGCCATCATTACTGTTCGGTCTTTAAGACCTACTGCTTACTGTACTGTTATGCTAATGGATGTACCACATATGACCGTTTACTGTACTGAACAACTGATATACTGATTGAAATGAACTATTTTCATTACTGTAAGGACATTTATTCTAAACCCCTTTACGCTTTATGTTATTCACTGGGCTTTAGCTCACTGCTCATATATATATGTAGGTGTACAGGCACCGGACCAATGCTAGAAGCGTCGGGGTAGACTCCAGTTTTGTCAAGCCAACCACTGTGCCTCACTGCGAGGTTCCGAGCCTGCCAAGCTATGGCTTAGGGGTGTTTTTATTTCCCCGTCTGTCTTTGTACTGTTTTTGTAATACTGTATAGACCGTATTGTACTGCTTAATAGGGATTTGGTCCCTGCTCTGACTGGTTGTATATATTGTACGTACTGTTTGTCTCTGACTGCATAAATGTATGAAAAATCTCTTGGCATACAGACTGTCACAGCTCATTGGACGTTGTTTATTTACTGTATTGGCTTCCGCCAAGCCCCTGTACTCTGTATTACTGTACTACTGTTAAGCAGGCCTTCGGTGATCTAGGATTACTGGCCGGTTACGGTACTAAACCCATAGGGGCGGGTTTGGGTCGTGACAGAGAACCAAGAAGGGAAGAATCTCGAAGGACTCATCGCACCAAGGAGACAGGACCCTAGAGAACATCGGCATGTTCAAAGGCAGGAGTTGTGCTTCGATGCGACCAATGGAGAAAGGTCAAAAAAGGTTCACAACGAAGCTGAAAGTAGTGTACCTAAGAGACTGAAATCAGGAGATAGCCGAGCTCCTGGGCGGACCAAAGAGGACTTGAGAGATTACCTTAAGAGGAAGCAAGATCATGCCGAGGTAACTTCAACAGTTAAACCGAGAACACCATTCTCGGTAGAATTAGACAAAGTTGAGGCTCCGAAAAGATTCAGTATGCCGAGGTTCCAGATATACGATGGTAAGTCGGACCCCAACTTTCATGTCGGATTATACTTGAACTCGATGGCACTGTACACTGGAAACGAGCCGTTGCTCTGCAAGGTGTTCCCCTCATCCTTTGAGGAGATTGCATCAGACTGGTTTCACAAATTGCTGAAGGGAAGTGTGAAGACATGGGAAGGCCTGATCGAGATGTTTGTGGCCAAGTTCGTGACAAACAAACTACACCCATTAAGGGTGGATGCCCTGATGGCTCTGAGAATCAGTGAAGATGAAGGCCTTAGGGCCTATGCAAAAAGATATTATGAGGTGTTCAACCGAATACCCGAATGCAACCAAGAGGTGGCAGTCGTGTCTTTCAAGAACGGCCTGAAAGATGATTGCGCACTACGAAAGTCATTGGCAAAGACATTGCCAAAAAGCATGGAGGAGCTCATGGCCAGAATTGAAAAATACGCCAGAGCCGAGGAAGACACGCCAAGGGTTAAGGCAACAAAGCAGGAGAAAGCAAACGGCTCGCCGAAGCGAGACCGAGGTAACAACAGATCCAACAAACAAGAGATGGGACTGAGAACCGCACAGGCAGTCACAACTGTGTTTCAAATCCCAATTCACAAAGTCCTGGATAAAATCCGAACCCAACCCTATTTCAGAGCACCAGCAAGGGTTCCAGGAGAGTTTATGGGAAGAAGCCTTGGGAAGCATTGTGCTTACCATAACGAAGATGGGCATCTGACTCAAGGTTGCAGAGCCCTAAAGTCACACCTGGAAGACCTGGTAAGGCAGGGCCATCTGAGGGACCTTGTAGATGAGGCCAGGACAAGAGAAGAGCAGGCAAGACTGCCTCAGGCACCAGCAGCTCCACCTCCCCCAGCACAGCAGCCGCAGGCAGGCGGACCTCGGGTAGTTAATGTAATTCACTCGAAGGTCAACGAAAACGAAATACAGGGGGAGACACAGAAGGTAAAGCACCTACAACATGTGTACCAGGTCCGGCAGAAAAGACCTCGAGCTGAGGAGTGCCAGGGACCAGTAATGTCCTTTACTGAAGCTGACCTGGAGATGGTACAACATCCACACAACGATGCCTTGGTAGTATCCCTCCAGGTTAGCGAGTGCCAAGTAAAGCACATCCTAATTGACCAAGACACCTCTTGTGACATCATGTATGTCAAATGTTACAAAGAGCTTGGCCTTCACCCAGACGATATGGAACAATTCAATAGCCCAATAGTCGGGTTCAATGGAACGCCGACGTGGCCACTGGGAGCAACGAACCTAGAGGTGCAGGCTGGCACCAAGAAGGTGAAGACTGAATTCACCATAATTGACACACCCTCCCCTTACAATATTATCCTGGGAAGACCATGGTTGCATGCAATGGGGGCTGTTCCCTCGACATTGCATCAGCTACTGCGGTTCCCAAAAGAGCATGGGATAGAGGAGGTCAGAGGAGATCAGCTGCAGGCAAAAAACTGCTACATGGCAGCAATGAAATCTACCTGCAGCATACGAGAGCCAGAAAGGGCAGAGATCGAAGACGAGGACGTAGAGGTCCTAGAGGATGTCAGCAAGGAGCCAGCCGAGAAAAGTGAAGAAGCACTGAAGAAAATCCTCATCCAGTAGGGGGATGAAGAACGCTTCTTCCTTCTCGGCTCGGACTTAGCCGAGGAAGAGGAAAAAGAGTTGGAGGCCTTCTTGAGAGCAAACATTGAAGTGTTTGCCTGGACGCCTTACGAAATGCCAGGCATTGACTCCGAGGTCACTTGCCATAGATTGAACATAGACAAGTCGGCCAAACCCGTGATCCAACAGGCAAGAAGACCGACGTTGCTGCATGTTGAGGCAGTGGAAGAGGAAGTAGACAGACTACTAGAGGCCAAAGCCATTCAAGAGGAAAATTACCCGACATGGCTATCGAATACAGTGGTGGTGAAGAAAAAGAATGGTAAATGGAGAATCTGCATGGACTTTACCAGCCTGAACAAGGCCTGTCCCAAAGACAGTTTTCCATTACCCAAGATAGACCAACTAGTGGACTCCACTTCAGGGCATAGAAGGATGAGCTTCTTGGATGCCTACAGGGGTACCATCAGATAGCCATGTACCCCCCATATGAGGAGAAGATTGCGTTTATCACCCCAAAAAAGCTGTATTGCTACAGAGTGATACATTTTGGGTTGAAAAACGCAGCAGCAACTTACCAGAGATTGGTAACCAAAATGGTCAAACACCTGATTGGCCGAACAGTGGAAGTTTACATCGACAACATAGTCGTGAAAGCCAAGGAACCTGAGGGTCATCTGGCCGACCTAAAAGTAGTCTTTGACATCCTTAAAACATATCGGCTCTGACTCAATGCATCGAAGTGTGCATTTGGAGTTGGATCTAGTAAGTTCTTGGGATACCTGGTGACCAGAAAGGGCATTGAGACCAGCCCAGATCAGATTAAGGCCATCCTTGAGTTAAAGAGCCCGACGTCAGCAAAGCAGGTGCAAATGCTGACTGGAAGGGCTACAGCCCTGAACAGGTTCATAAGTAGGAGCTCTGACAAATGCAAACCCTTCTTCAACTTAGTGAAGAAGGCCATAAACTTCTTATGGACAGAGGAGTGCGAAATCGCCCTGGCTGACTTAAAGAAGTATTTGACCACGGCTCCAGTACTCTCAAATCCAGAACCTGGAGAGGAGCTATTCCTATACTTAGTAGTTTCAGAGCATGCGGTAAGCGCAGTGGTAATCCGAGAAGAAAAAGGGAAGCAAATGGCTGTTTACTATGTAAGCAAAACCCTGGCTGATGCAGAAACCAGGTATTTACCCCTAGAGAAGTTGGCACTGGCATTAGTAATGGCTTCAAAGAAACTGAACCATTATTTTCAAGCCCACAAAATTGTGGTGCTAACTGAACACCCTTTGAAGTCCCTGTTGCAACAGGGAGATCTGACAGGAAGAATAGCCAGATGGGCAGTGGCCTTGGGCTAGTATGATCTAGAGTACAGACCCAGAACGGCAATCAAAGGCCAAGTCTTGGCCGACTTTGTGGCCGAGTTCACTCTAGGAGCCACCGTACATCGGGCTCCGCTGAGCCGAGATGAACGGTGTCCAAGTGAGCAAAGAGAAGCCCAGCCGAGAGCAACAGAACAAAGGAAAGAAGAAAAACTAAGGCCCTGCAGCATTTACATTGGCGACTCCTTTCGACTGTTTGTTGATAGGAGTTCAAATCGACAAGGAGCGGGGGTAGGAGTAGTACCGGTATCTCCAGATGGGCAGATATTAGAGCAATCCATTCGTTTGGGGTTCAAGGCCTCAAACAATGAAGCAGAGTATGAAGCACTGATTGCAGGACTGAAACTGGCAGTGGCAGTAGAAGCAAATGAGGTGATAGTCTTTTGTGACTCTCAGCTTATAGTCAACCAGACAACAGGCGAGTTCGCAACCCGAGATGAACGTATGTCGGCATACGCAAAGGAAGTAGGCAGGTTGGTGGCCTTATTTCAGAATTGCTGACTACAGTAAGTTAGCCGAGATGATAACAGTCACGCCGATGCCCTCGCCAACCTGGCTAGTGCAATTCAACCTGGAAAGGCAAGGACGATCATGGTCGACTACTTGTCGGGTCCGAGCATCGAACCACTGACGCAGAACGTGAAGCAATGTGTGTGGACATGGGACCAAGCTGGATGGACGCAATAATAACATTCCTGAAAGAAGGAAAACTGTCAGATGATCACAAAGAGGCACACAAGATCAGATTGAAGTCGGCAAGATTCAGTCTAACAATAGAGGGACATCTCTACAGAAGATCCTTCACTGGACCCCTTTTAAGGTGTGTACATCTCTCACAAATTGAAGAATTTTTATATGAAATACATGAAGGAATATGTGGAAGCCACGTTGGGGCAAATCACTTACTCATAGGGCTATTACCCAAGGGTATTGGTGGTCCTACATGTAGAAAGATGCAAAAGCCTATGTCAAGAAGTGTGACAAGTGCCAAAGGTTTGCACCATTGATACACCATCCAGCAGCAGACCTAAACCCAGTATCTAGTCCTTGGCCGTTTGCCCAATGGGGCATGGATCTTGTTGGACAACTGCCCCAAGCAACTGGGCAAAGGAAGTATCTACTGGTAGCAACAGATTACTTCACCAAGTGGATAGAAACTGAACCCCTAGCCAAGATCCGAGACATGGATGTAAAGAGCTTCATATGGAAGAACATCATCACTAGGTTTGGGATCCCAAGAGCAATAGTAGCAGACAATGGAACACAATTTGACCGCAAGCTAATCAAGAGCTTCTGTGCAAAGTTCAAAATCAAGAATTACTTTTCAACCCCAAGCTTTCCCCAAAGCAATGGACAAACAGAAGCATCCAACAAAGTTATCTTGGATAGGATAAAGAAGAGGCTGCAAGCAGCAAAGGGAAAATGGGTAGATGAACTGCCAAGTGTACTCTGGGCATATCAGACTATGCCGATAAGATCAACTGCGGAATCCCCATTTGCCATGGCTTATGGCACAGAAGCAGTCATTCCTTTAGAAGTCGGTATCCCAGGGATCAGAACTCAGGGAGTAGAGAATGAGACTAATGATGTATTATTAGCCCGAGATCTGGATCTGCTAGAAGAAAGAAGGGAGAGAGCTGCAATCCAACTGGCAGCTTACCAACAGCAGCTTGCCAGGACCTATAATAAGAAGGTCAACCCAAGGGAGTTTCAAATCGGTGACCTCGTCTTGAGAAAGGTCGTCGGCAACAAGAAGGATCCCAGAGAGGGCAAGCTTGGCCCAAATTGAGAGGGACCCTATAGAATCATCTCGGTGTTGGGCAATGAGGCATATCAACTTGAAGATAACGAGGGCAAAGAGTTGCCAAGACCTTGGAATACTTGCAATCTGAAATTTTTCTATCATTAGATTTTCTTGTTTTTTGTTATTTGCCGAAGTAATAAATAAAGTTTTAGCTTGATTTTTCTACACTTATGATTGAAAAAGATACTTGACGAGGTTTCTAGAATACACGCATAATGAGAACCCAAGTGCAACTTAAGTTCACATTAGGGGGCAAAGAGTTGGAAAATGGTTCCTGGAAAGACAGAATATACAAGCTAAAACATGTTTAACACTTGTTGAAATTTGTGAAAAATTTACAAGTTAAAGTTAAACTAAAGTTATGTCTAACACTTGTTGAAATTTGAGAAAAATTTACAAGTTGAAGTTAGACCGAGATCATGTTTAACACTTGTTGAAATTTGTGAAAAATTTACAAGTTGAAATTAAACTAAGGTTATATCTAACACTTATTGAAATTTGAGAAAAATTTACAAGTTGAAATTAGACCAAGATCATGTTTAACACTTATTGAAATTTGTGAAAAAATTTACAAGTTGAAGTTAGACCGAAATCATGTTTAAACACTTGTTGAAATTTGTAAAAAAATTTACAAGTAAAGGCCAAGGTTGTATTAAAATGAGTACTTATGTACTTGCCGATGTAAACCGTTGGTATGTATAACCAAGGTATTTCACCCCGAGAAGATTACACAGTTCAGATGTACATTAAAGATATGCAGAAATATTCTAAGTATAAGAGCATACAAGCATTGGAAAGAGAAAGTTGTATTTATATTCAAAAGAAGGCACATCGGCCACATGAAGTCTTGCATTGTTCCAGAGAAAGAAAAAGTACAAGGTACAGAAAAAAAAAAAAAAAAAAAAACATCAAATCAAGATTCTTCAGCACCAATAGCAGGTTGGGTCTGAAGCTCGGAAGATTGTTGAGAAGACATGTCGGCCGCCTTTTCAGCTGCTAGCTCGGCGTCTATTTCCTGGAGGGTTTGGTTGAGGCTCTTATCGGCAATAGGCGCGTCCGACGTTGCCTTCTCAGGAGGAGCGTCTTTGGGAACCTCCTCACCCTCCTCATCTTGAGTCAAGTCTAGGACTTGTTCATTTTGAGCAGGGGCTTGGCCCCAGCAGCTTCTTTTGACTTCCTCACCAAAGCCTCCTCCTCAGACTCAGAATCGTCGTCGGATTGGCTTGGAGTTTGGGGGAATGGCAGAGGAAGGACGTCGATGTTCCTGAAGGGGGAGTCATCGGGGATTTCAAGTTTTTTCAGCAAAGTCATCCAACCAAGGGTGAAACCCTTGTTGCATGCCTGCTTCACCTGTTTCTCATAGTCCGCCGTGACATCGGCCACCCTTTCAGTGTATCCCTTCTGATCGGCGGCCTTAAGCTCAGCATCTTTTGTGGCCAAGGCATCTTGAAGTTCTTTCTGGGCCTAGGTCATCTTTTCCTCGGCCTCTCTCTTTTCGGCCTCGAGAACCTTTTTGATGGCCTCAGCGGCATCCGCTTTTTCTTCGGCGTCATCCTTAGCTTTGACAGCAGCCTCGGCCTGGTCTGCCAAAGTCTTCATTTTTTATTACAAGTTTTTGTTGTTCTTCTGCAAACTAGTAGCCTCCCTAGTCTTATCGGCCAGTGCCTTCCTTGTCTCAAAAGACTGCATTGAGAAGGAGTGGGCGTGCTAGATTGCCTGAAGAAAAATGGACAGAGCAGAAGTTATTAGAAAATTTTCCAAGTATCAAAAAGAAAGAAAGGTACCAAGTGTGAAGACTTAGGGTTGATTTGGGATGTCCTAAAAAAGTGCATTTTTTGTCTTTTTACGAAAAGATGTGCAGAAAAGTAAAGAGGTGATGTGATGGGATGGAAAAAAGATAAAAAGATGGATTATATAGGTCATGCCAAACCAACCCTTACTTGAACAGAACGCTGGAGCATCAGAGCAAAATTTTCATACTCGCTCATCTCGACGTTTCGGTCAAGATCGCCAGGAAGAAGCAGAGTGGTACTAAGAGCGACGCCGACATTAACGTCGTCGGCATTATCGCCAACTTTGACCGACCTATCCTCCAAAGTAATGGGTGGAGCCCAGGGGGCGTCAGATTTCATGGAACCCGAGGCTGTTACAGATTCAGACCTCAGTCTCTTTGACCGAGTGGATTCGGATGGTTGGGCTTCGGTGGGCCTCTTCTCGGTAGCAGAAGGGGTTTTCTTGCTTGAAGCCAATTTGGAAATTGGCAAGGTGTCCTCAGTATCGACCTGAGTCACCGTTGCCTTTGGCTGAGCCTTCTTCAGCCTTTTGTTTTGGCTTTGGAGGCTGAGTTGATGCTGGTTGAGCGTCTATGGTAGATGAGATGTTGGCCAAGAGGTCTTTAGCGACTGCTTTCTAGCGGCCCATCTCGGCAGCAAAAACAGTTCGTCGCCGGCGTTGGCGTTGAGATGGCGGGATCAGATTGGAGCCGAGGTTGTCAGCTGCTCTGCTGGATCTGAGGTTGATCCTTAATCTAGTCGAGATGATGAGGCTGATGGAGGAGTAGTGGCGGACGGAGGAGACTGACTCTTCTTCTTCTTCTTCTTCTTTGGAACGTCGGGAAAAACCGACTTGTAAGTGGGAATGAAATTGAGTAGCAGAGGGGCCTTCCGTTTGTGGACAGGCAAATCCAGTAGCCTCTTCAAATCCTTACTGGGGAAGAAAGACTTACGGAAGCCCTTTAGTGGTTGGGGAAGAACTGCAAAAAGAAAAACACAGACGTTAGAACAAAGTATTGAAGACTTCAAAAAAGAGAGAACAAGGAAAAGTGACACTTGGCCCTTACCGTCTCCTTCCCTAAAAACTGTTCGGCTAAAGGGATAAAGATGGAGGTCATCATTTGGTTGAAACTCCCAGTTGCCCGAGACGATGAAGTAATTGTCTCCAGCACCCTTATTTGAGTCTTGGAGGTCGGCAATGAGCTTGTACTCAGTGGACCTCGGCTTGAGGTAGTAGATATGGCCTTTTTCTGATTTCAGGCGACACATGGTATAACAATACTGAATATCGGCAAGAGTGACCCTAGCGTTTTCATTTTTGGCTAAGGTAATTATGCAATTGATAACTCGATAAGAGTTGATGGCGAGTTGTATTGGGTTCAATTTGTAATAGTAAAGGACTTCTCGGAAAAGGAGATCAAGTGGAAACCTAAGTCCACATTCGACAAAAGCCACTACTGGGAAAGGCATAAGGTTTACGTCGGGCATAATAGAGTCTTCCTCCCCTGCCAACCTGAGGTGGACATCGGCAGGAATAGAAAACTCTCGCCTAAAGTACTCTAGTTTGGTCGAGGTGTCTACTCTATGCTTCCACATATCCATGATGTCGGCTTAACTGGAGAAGTTGGATTTCAGAAAGGAGAGGTTTTGTAAGGGTTTTAGAGACCTCGGCAAGAACCTAAATATAAGCTAAGGTAAGAATCTGGGGGGATCGTTTCAATTTCTCCTAAAGTTTATGGGTTCTACAAACAAATCCCAAACCTAGATATATGGAAACGAAGATTGACGGCACAAATCTGGAAAAGTCACAGAAAACAGAAAAACAAAAACGTGTTTCAGAATCAAGAGCGGTGGCGAAATTTGTGAGCAGTATGTGCATATTCAAGACACAAATTGGGCAAAAGCAAAAATCCAAAAGTAAACGTACTTAGATGCATGATTCATAAATTAAGAACTTGAGTGAAATAGCAATGGCAACGAATAATGAAGCAAAGCTTTTGGAAAAACAAACAAAAAATTGAAACGAAGGAACAGTAACTTACAAGGAAAGATTAAGGTTGCCGAGATCAGACGATGGCAGCAGTCGGAGAAGCACAGCAGAAGCCTCGCCGGAGAAGAGAACGAAGCTGGTTGCAGAAAGCTTCGTGGAGAGCGACAATGGCAGATTTGTGAGAAAAAATTAGAGAGAGAAAGCTGGGTGCTTCAGAAATAAATTATGTAAAGTGAAAAGACGAAGAGAGAAGGAACTGGTTTTGTCAAAAACGCGAAAAGGCGGTGAAAGGAAATTGATGAGCCTAGAACAACGCATTGGTCAGACAGCGCACCCAGACGCGAGACAACTTACAAGCGTGTTCTAGACACAGTCCAATGAGGGACAAACGCGTGGCAGAAACGGTTGGTTTATTTTGCGTGACAGCTCATACGCGTGAGGGAGCTCTTGGAATTCTTCATTTTATGGAGTAGTACCTCGGCCTTGAGGATGATCTCAGCTGAGAAACTTGGACAATCTTGGTTAAAAATTCTGAAACCTTGATGAGACAGACTACAGGATCTGGTTGTAAGAAGCCGGTGTGTTACGACCACGGTAAATGGATCATACAGCAAGATAACCGATGTGAACGATATAGGTTCTATCACCTTAGGATGCCGAGGTAATAGAACCTACGAGGCAGTTGTGGGGATATATTTTCTGAGTACCAACACGTGGCCAAGGTGACGCCAACGTGTCAGCCGAGGTGCCACGTGTCCTGGTCGAGACACCAAGGTGATCTCGGATAGGCCGAGGTTATCTCCGAAGATATCGAAATCCGGGATAAGCGGATAAGGGACAAGAGTCCTAGAATGAGGAAGGACTTCAGCCTGGATAAGGATAAAGCTCTTAGGGAGTTTATCTTTATCTACTGGAGAGTCCAAGATAGGCACAGAGCAAGAAATCCATTGAAGCTAGGCTTCTATAGAGACTAGGATTGAGTTGGCTATAAAAGAGAGGCACCCCCATGGGTCTAAAGTACGCAATTTATATTTAGAACGGTGAGTTAAGCTCTATTGATTATCTTTGAGAGATATTTGATTACTGACTTAATCATCGGAGTGCCCCGGGTGGACGAACCACCGCCGGATTCTTATCTTTCTGTTTCAAGTTGTTCGGGCTCATCCTATTCTGCTAGTGCTCTCCAGTTGAATACTGAGTTGGCAGTGTAGTCAGAAATTCACTCACACAAAATCCAATAACAACCAGCAGCCAACTGTTAATAAATCTTAAACTACATGATTTCTTTAAACATTATTGACCTCATGATTATTGTTTTCCTCCAAAATCACATGAAAAGGAGACATGAGGTTTCAGAAGAAATGCTGACGCTTCACAAAACACCTGAAATCATCGCACGTAAATCATTATTCCCTTTCACAATCGAATAGAGAGAGAAGCTTATGCCATTTGGTATTGGAAAACCTGAAAAAAATTGTGTACTGTTATCAACAAGGATGTGTTAAAAATTTAACCAACCCATTGCAAGCAGCTTACCTGAACAATAAAATAAAACAAATAAATAAATCGAATTGAATCAAACCATGATGAAGTTTATGAAGAAGTTGTGATTCGTATTATACATTTCGTACCTTACAACATATGACCTTTTGTAAGTGAAGCCGGGGGTGAAGTGAAGTCGATAATGAAGGTGCGAATTTCCATCGGGGCAAGTTCCACCACCTGCTTTATAGGATCGACAGGACCTCCTCTCAAAACTTTGAATTCTTCATTCCGAGCGCCTTCTACTTTCCAAACCAATCTTTTCTGTAACATTTCTTCTCTTTCTTGATTAGCTGATAAACTCATTTCTGTAATTTTGTTTATCTACAGAGAGAGCATTTTGAAGCATTATGTAGTAGTTTTGATGAAGGAGACCGATACATTGCCATGCATATTACATTTACCTTTTTATCCGGAAACATTTTTTTCAATTCTACACTTGAGGTAACTGAGAGATCCTTGTCCTCTCCGACCTAGAATTAGATAAGCAACAATAATTAGGTTTAGAAGACAAGCTCTGCATTGGAAAACGGAGGTTATCATTTTTCTACAAGTTTTCACAATGAACTTGGTCAATCTGTTCATTTAATGATTATCGTGCAGTGAATTTGACGTACAAACACAACCCAGATTCCATCTAGATTATACAATGTATCAACAACCATATAAATGTTTCACCTAGCATTGTTGGCTTCTATATCAGAACTTTAGAAATGATTTCAGCCAATGTTTTTTATTACCAAACTCCCCTCTTAAAAGCAAATCTAAGGCAAAAAAAAAGAAGTATAAATTTACGAAACCAAGTAAAATCTCTCTAATTACATTATAGAATCATTTAAATAACCATGGTTATAAATGCAAGGGATTGGCATTAAACTAGGAGCACTGTGGCAGAATAATAAATAATAAAAAGCATCTATAGACCTGTACAAAAAAACAATAAAAACAAAGAGACCTATTGTTATTGTGAAAGAAAACTGAAGATATTAACAAAGGTGATCACTAGCCTAAAACCTATAGGAAATGGGATTGTAAGATCCATATATGCTGGTAGTTAAGATTAAAGTTAAAAAGGAATGATGTGAACAAGTAGATCATGTATTACGTTATTCCAAAAGATGATGATTCAACCGACCAATTGTTGTGCAATTAAGAATGTTTCAAGGAAGGGTAACATAGTTAAAGAAATTAGAACCATTTCCTAGGCAAACGTTAAACGAAGGAAGTGTTAAAAGAAATTACATCCATTTCCTAAGCAAACCTTAAGCGAAAGAAGAGTTAGGCCAAAAAGCTGCTTTTTCTTTTCTTTTTTTAATAATATGACAGGAATTAAAATACCTCATATAAGTGTGCCAACCGAAGGAGAACTTTTCTGTCTTCAAGCTCCTGCAGTATTCAGGAAAGACAAATAACGTGGAAGGTATTCCCAAGAACTTTACACGTTAGCATTCGGTGCTCAAGCAATGTGGAACAATCTATGGAGGCAATTGTAACATTTGATTCACTAGAATGTAATAGAATGGAATGATCATTTCTTAGCCTCCTTATGGAGTGGCTATTTGCTTACAGTGGTAAATGATGACTTCATTTGTAATACATTTTTCATCATTTTTTTAGTGAACCCAATGTGAGCATTGACATTATGACGGATTGTTAATTCCATTCCACTTCATTGAGTTCTAGAAAATACCTGGAGGGTTATCATTGCAATATTTTCAGGCAGACTGTAGGAGGGGTCCATCCCTGAAAAGGTTGGTACTTGAAAGTTTGTCCACTTATCTCCATCCTGAAAAATATGAATAATTATGTGTTACTGTTAAGAAACTTAGCTCATCGGCTACAAAACCATTTCTAGGTCTTTCTGTCACCTGCTCGGTGAAGGCCAACAGAAAGGGAGAATATATCTCCTGACCAAATGATCGACGCCACTTAGCTCCTTCTCCCAGAGGATCAATTCTGAGATAATACTTTCCTTGGACCTGTGAGAAACATATTTTTAAGCAAATCATTCATGGCTGTTGTGAATCCATAAGAAAATTGGTGAAGCAAAAGTACATCATGTTAACAAACACTTAAGGATGAGATTATGAAAGCCAGTATCTCAAAATAAAAATAAAAATAAAAGCATGAAAATACATTCCATTGGAAACAAGACGATTGACATATTAACCCAAAACCAGATCAACTAAAGAAACTCCAAGCTACAAGCACATGAGAAAGTACAAGGGGAAGAAAACAGAAGTCCTCAAGCATAAACAAACAAGATAATTGATTTCAAAATCATTGTCAAAGAACATTCTGGTTGTAAGTTGGCAGACTTTTGAAGTGGGAATCAAGAAAACACAAAGGGTATACTCAGGGAAACAACTCCCTACACATACGTTAACATCACCAGCACATGAAGTAATGATCTCATGCAGAATTCTGTTTGAAAAGAAGAAATGGCAAAAAAGAAGGAAGAAATGGATTAAAAATTCATGGTAGAATGTGCTTACTGTTAATCCAGTGCATTCGTCATGAATACAAACTGTTTCATTTAAAGCCTCTGCAACTCCTCTAGAATCATCATGAACCAATCTCCTACACAACGGAAAACCAGATTATCAATCTTGGAACTGTTGTAATTAAGAGATTAATTATCATGACCTGTTTTAATGAAGATTTAATAATTAACAGAATTTTGAAAGTAACATGCAACAGAATCTGAACAAACCTATGGAGCATCAACTCCAGTTGCCCATCCACAATGCTGGACCCACCCACAGATCTATCTACCAAGATTGAGAACTCTTTGCTGTCATCTTTCATGTAAATTCCAAGATTAATCTGAAAGTTAAACAAACTAGACTTTTAACATGTCTAGTCAAAATAGCCTAATTGAATTGCATAGTCAACTTTCATAAAATCCTTTAACAGCTATAGTGGTCCAATAAAAAAAAAACCTTTTCAAATATGGGAAGTGTATTATGCACAAGCAACAAGAATATTGTATGATTGTCAAAAAAAAGTAAAATTATTTCATCTTCAACAGCTACCTAGATTTTGAGACGTCATCTTTTAGTAAAAGAAATAGCTGCGAAACATAAGAATTAATGACCATACTATGTAAACTTTGACAAAGCTTGTATGTATATGTTAATTTACACAATTAATTCAATATTGAGGCCAAACTTTGACAAAGCTTGTATATGTTAATTTACACAATTAATTCAATATTGAGGCCATAGTCATGAACAGGAATGAAGCATACACCAGGCTTACAATCTAGGATTCATCATCAAGGGCATGGTTTGAAACACTAATCAAATTAAAAAATATGAAATTCAATTTTTTATAGATGAAATTATACAAAAAGGCAGTAGAATGGGGGCCGAAAACCCCCCTAGCTTATTATAATGAAGTTTAGAGGCAGAAAGAAGAAAGGAGCAAAAACTATCTAAATAGTTAGGTCATTCCTTCATTATTAAAAAATTTCTAGGAACTCCCCTACAATCCAGATGAATAGACACAGTACAATGAGGCAATTGACTTTCTTTGAGAGCTTGAGTGCAATTACAAAGGCTGTGGCATAAATGACAATTAATTTCTGGCATGGTCTGCAGAATGTACCACACAGAATACGACCCATAGGCAACTACCACCTATTTAATTGCTAGGAAGCACGGATATGGATACGGGATATGGCGATACGGGGATATGGATACGGCGATATGCCAAAATCTGAAAAAGTAGGATACGGGTATAGCGAGAATACATTCGTAAAAAAAAAAATTATTTTTTTATAATTTTAATAATGTAAGAAGTATGAAAATAAAACCTAAAGCAAATTAATAAATAAAGAGAGGGATTCCTATTAAGTTAAGAGTCTTCAAACATTCATAAAACATTCAAAACTAAAAGCAAAAGTAAATGCAAATTAAACATCATCCTTACATGCCAATACAAAAAAAGAACGAGAGCAGAGAGAAGAAACGTGAGAGAATGAGAGAGCGAGAGAGAAGTGAGAGAGACAATAAGGATACATCAATTTGACAAATTCTATTACTTTAACTCTCACTATATTCCTCTTATCAAAGAACTAAACAAAGTATTAGAAGTAATATGTGATTTCGAGTATCTGATACTTCAAAATAAAGTATCCAATACTCCAAACTTAATAAAAAATTAATTAAGAAGAATTCGACACGTATCCGATACGGATACGTCTCCCTTTTTAAAGTATCCGTGCTTCATAGTTCAATTGAGAAAGTCAACATTAATTACCCTGTCTAAGAAGACAGACTGTTTATGTGGAGAAAGAATTCTCAAGAAGGACAAAGGAGGCCAAATAAGAAGGCTTTCAGTTTCATTAATTGTATGACTAGAATGTCCCTCTCATAGTAAGATTCAATCACATTCAACAAATGTTCATATGGATAAAGCCAAAAGGGTTTCCATAAACACTTGTATATTACATGTGATGGAGAATGTTAGTATAATCAGATAAGAGCAGGCCAACATGCTACTTCCATCAACTTCTGAATTCTATATATTGTGACAATTATAAATATAAATCACTTTCTTCTCACATAAGTTCTCAACTTTACATGGTCAAAAGAGTCTCATGCCAACTTAAATTTGAATTTTCCCAACACCATTTTCACCATGAAGAAGATAGGTTCAAAATTATAAACAATTTACCAAAAAAATAAATATCTAAATAGTGCCACTTATAATGTAAACATACAGGGTAGTAGTTTCCTGCAACAGGTTGGTTCACTTCAAGGTTCCAGTCAGCTCTATAATCTCGAATCTGCAAAATAAAATCATTTCCTTCTGTTAACACAAGTTTGTTAGTGCTGACCTAATTCTAGCGACACGCAAATTGTAAAGATACTGAAAAAATGTCCCCGCCAAGTGTCAACTGATGAATAAGGTACAAGCCACATAGGTAAAAACTAGTAGATGGCAACAAATGCAAGTGCCCAACACACCCTTTCAAGGAAATCACGTCCACTAGAATCTGTATAAAATGTCTTATTGCTTTTCACGGCTGTTGTAACCTGGGCAACAATCTCTTTTCCAATTCCATCATCAATAGGTATAGGGCCAACCTGAAATTCAGTATATTTTTATGGGAAGAGCTTTAACAAGAACAAACTCTCTTTAATATACAGTTTTACTATTCTAACCATCATGAAGAACTCATGCTACCACAGATGATGGCAAACAAGAATTTACTTACAGTGAATTCAACTTCAGCATGTTCCTTTTCCTTGTACACTCTAGTGATCTGCTCACACAATCAACATCACATTACCAAAGGAACACAAATAGAATTTTCAGATGAACACACAGCGCTGACATATTTTTAATTTTAGGCTTCTATCATTTCGTGAGACTAAAAATCTGTACTAATCCTGCTTATTCTTCCGGATCTTATCCACACATTTCAAAGTACCATCACAATAGTTCTAGCCAACACACACACACAGAGATCATAAGTCACTTAAAACAAGTTTCTTTTGCAGACTACAGTTCTTAAGCCACTAGCAAAAGTTGAACAAGATGTCACTCCTTATGTTATGTTTTTTTAATGGTAAAGTTCTATGACATAGCATCATCAGAATTGAATTACTGTCTCTACAACTTAATATTTTACTACATGAACTTTTTCCTCCAATTAGCAGCACATTACAATCTAAATGCTATTTAAGAAAATAGTTTCCCACCTTGTGAATGAAGGTTGGTGAGGCGTAGTAGGACCTTCTGGGAATAATGAGGACACTAAGTGGCTTAGAGTCACTGGGGGGGGGAGGAGAAGACAGCAAAGACAATCTAAGAGAGAAAAGAAGATGGCAGTGGAGACATGTAGAGCTGCGTTCAATCTCATAGGCTCAGAAACAAGTGGCAACCGCCTTGGTTCGGCAATATGAAGGTTTCTCAACCACCCTTTGTATCATGATCAGACCTTGGGGGTTGTGTCATGGAGTGTCAGAGGGTAGGTATGCTAAGCCTCGAAGGCTATATCAGGAGAGCCACAATGTTGGGTATTAAATAACTTCCTAAGTATGACAATGGATCAATCTTCAGTGTGGAGTACTCAATCAAGCTGAGGACCTATGTAAAACAGTTTGAGATCCATAAGGGGAAATTTAGTCAAAACCCCTTCATTGGACCCTTGTTTAGTGAAAAGGACAACCCAATTTATTTTTCTTCATAAACCCCCTAAGGAAAAAACACATAATTGAGTAAGGATGCAGTACAATATCTTTTTTTTTCTTTCTCTTGGACAATATTACCAGAGTAACATGTTACTATGAACTAGAGTAACATGTTACTGTGAGGCAAAATAACATGTTATTGTTACTGTTTATATCAATTTCAACGGTAATAATTTTTTTAAAAAAAGAATTTCATATACAATATCTTTTTTTTTTTTCTCTTGGACAATATTACCAGAGTAACATGTTACTATGAATTAGAGTAACATGTTACTGTGAGGCAAAATAACATGTTATTGTTACTGTTTATATCAATTTCAACGGTAATAATTTTTTTTTAAAAAAAATTTCATAGTCAACATGGATCTTATTTGATAGATCTTGATAAGAGAATTCTAAAAATATTAATTTTATTAAAAACTGAAATCTACATCAAAGGTTAAATTATTTTAAAGTTTAATATTTTGATAATAGTGATATTTGTTGGACTTTTCAAGGAAAACTTTTTGTGCTTGTCCTTAATGCATTAAAATTTTATTATAAGGAGGTTTTGACCAAATCCCCCATGCATAAGACCATAGCTTGGCCACCACTTTCACCAGCCAAGACTGATGGCTCAACAACAGAGGGGAGCACATGGAGTTGCTTTGCTGGTTTGTGTGCCACCTCACGAGGTTGGTATGCTGTAACAATTTTCATGGGTGATGCTGTCATCATGGCAGTGTCTGGTGGTCTTATCATAGCAACGCCACATGGCAGTCTCAAACTCATGTACTTACAAATTTCATTAAAAGCTTGTCTGTCAACATACGCAAGACCTACTCTTGATTTTGTTAACCATGTTTTTCAAAAATATCATAATCTAGATGAAAAACCAAAACAGAAAAACAAAAGGACCTAGCAAGGTAATTGCCTGATGTATCCATGAACCAAAGCTCTGATGAACTTCATCAAATATTGGTCCGCGCAACACTGTAAAAGTAATCTGCAGTTTCAAGTACAGCTCCTTAGTTTGATTATTGCCATCATTATAGATCATGTGCATGCAGTAAATGATTTGAAAGGTGTTGTATACCTGCCCTTTAGATGCAATGGGGAATGAACCGTTTGGACGAAAGACGTAAGCTCCGGAGGCCTTCAACAAGAACCAGAAAAGAAAGATGTAAAAATTATTGGTGAAGTTTTCATAAACTAACTTGAAATGATAATATATTATTGTAATCCAATCAAATGAAAAGAGAAACAGTAAATAAAGAGATGCACAAACAATGATACAAAAGCAACTGGGACACACAGAAAAAAAGTAAGTTTTAATTACCTGAAAATACTCAAGATCCTGACTTCCATCATATGCAGAATAATAGCTGTATGATTGCTCCATAGATGATTTGACCTTCAATTTGAATTAATACCAGAGTAAATCATATCAAAAAGTTCAAAGAAAGAATGAGTAAAGCAGAGGTGGCATGTTTTCCAGACATTTGAAAGCAATAACACAATTATATCCATTCATCTAATTATAGATATAAGATTTTAAAAAAAGGGCAGATTGAACAGAGCATAGCCACGGCATATAGCTCAGAAGGCCCAGTTGGCATGTCACAGAAAACTGTTACTTCTGCATGACCACCTTAAATTTTCAAGGAATGGCCCAAAGTTCAGAAAAATATTTAAATTATGGGGCCCAAGGCCCACCTTAGCTTCTATGTAGCTCTGCCCCTGATACAAGAATAGAAGATCTATGAAATGTAAATAAAGTAAGGGCTGATAAAATACACACCGAACTTCTTGTATTAACATATTGAGTAAGTTTTCCTTCATTTGCAGAATAAATAAGCTTCAAATTTCCTGGCCCTACTTCTATAGTGTCATTCTGACTTCCCGTGACCTTGTATGATGTTTGTGTCACTGAAGTAGAGGCTGCATTTGTAAAATGGTACAAAAAGAAATACAACCATCAATATATGAAGAAATGAATTAAATGATTTTTCTACATTTCATGAGTACTCTTAAAATATAGCAATTCAGTGTTTAACCTGTCTGTTTAGCAGTTGAGATGACGTAAGTGCTAAAACCAAGAGGTGGAACAGATGCTGTAAATGCAAGCCAACACGTGGGGTTCGCACTTGGAGATTTACCAACATATGCAGTAACAAGGTAGTTTCTCATGCCTAGAGAAACATTAGCAATTGGTACAAGCTGTGTTTCAACTTCTTTTCCGCTGGAATCCTGAACAATGACATTCTTGTTGATCACCTGTAGCAAGTTTACAAATTAGGATAGATAATGTGTGGAAGTTCACAAACAAATTGTTCAAATTGACCTTCCACTAACGGGAAATTTTTTTTTTTTTTATAAAGCAGTGTGTTTTTTACCATTAAAATATTAACTATTTTTTTGAAGGTAATAAACAGAAGAATATTTTCATGGTACTACATTTATACACAAGCATACACATACCCTTACATACACACTTAAATTATGACAAGTGTAGGATACATACATGCAGGTATTGAGTGAGCACAAATTCTATGTTGCTTCAAAGTCATAGCTAGAAGGCTCTTTTCTAAGAAAACAGAAATATAAATAAGTATTTTTTCAGAATTGAACTGGATATAACAGCTGTATTTTCAATCATATAGCTTTCTTTAGGTCAAATAAATAAATAACAATAATGAAGCTTTAATATGACAAAGACAACAACATGCTGCAATGCTAATGCATACAAAATTCTTCCGGCACTCCCCCTTCTCTTCATGTTGTTTTGAAGGCAGATGAACAGCACAATTTATTGAAGTTGTCTTAAAAAAGAAGTTTACTGTTCTAGCAATTGCAGTAAATCAAATATATAACAGGATTGATACACACATGAAGCAGTAAAGACAACAAAGGCTAAAGAAAAGGCATGAAGTAAACACAAAATACTTACAGGAATTCGGACAACATCATCTCTTTTCCACCCCAGGGAATTGTAGACAATGACAACCTACAGAGGAGGAGGCATTCTAAGTGCCCTATTTCAAGTAAATTAATATCTTTTCCTACCTAATGTAAAAAGAAAAGGAAAAAATTGTTGAAACATAATCCTTACCATTTTTTTCCCAAGAGATAGATCAACTTCTGTTGCAGGACAATAAGTTATGTTCAGAAGTGGGCACTGGAATAAGACAAGAACTAAATAAATAATTTACATCAGCCAAAACTGTGGCAAAGAAAACAAACTAGGGGAAAAGAAAAGAAAACTCTTGCAAACAAGAAAAATGTGGTTGATTTGATCCTTTTGAAAACCCTGTCGAGTATTTCCCCATAGTGTGTCTATGAATACCCCTTTCCTTCAACCGAACAAAAAAAAAAAAGAAAAAAAGAAGAAGAAGAAGAAGAAGAAGAGGAAGAAGAAACTCAAACTAATAAGCATATAGGGTCATTATTTTTTGCCTGCTGAAACTTTGTCACAGGACTCTTGCATCCAGATTTTGTTGGTGATTCTATCATACAAGCAAGTGAAGCTGCAACTAACTCCTCAGCCTGCAAAATATATTTGATTAGTGACGGTCATAGCATAAGAATAACAAAATCGATTAAGAGTTAAATCCTGGGGCTCTCAGGGAAATCTTCACCTCCTTGTAGCCTATTGACAGCCGTTTTGCATAATCATTAGCCACATGCTGCTTTTCAGTTCCAGTAACTGCATCATGATGTTGAACAGTTGCCAAAGCATCAGCCAACCTGTTGGTAGTGGGCCCTGTTTCACTCCTCCCTCTAAAAAACTCCAATTGCCTTGCAGCCTATCATGTATTGGAATCTAATGCATCTCAGATGTTTGAAATTCTTCCAACTGTGAAAAAGCATAAAGCAATTTGCTTATCAAAGAAATCAAAATATTTGCATAACCTACCAAATAGTAGCCACTCATCATTCTCACATAGCCTTTCAGAGCAGGCCTACTTGTAAAAAATCCCGTCCAGTAAGCATTTATACGGTCTGCATATCTGATAAATGCATACATCAAAGCTCTAGTCAAGTGGGTTATAATAGGAGCAGTTATTTCAAATTTCAAATTGTCAAATCTTGAACTCACGGAAAGAAGTCATCCGTCTTAAGTGGCCAGGATTTGCTTTCTGCATATTTTGCGTCAGTGTAAATTGATGGGGTTGAATATAGTGCATTGACACGCCCATCCTACAAGCACACATGAAGGAATGCCAAGATGAATCAGAAAAAGCTCACCTTTCATAATATAAAGCTAAAGAAGGATGGAATTAAATCACGAGCAGATGTGGTTCAGAGAAAAAGCATTATGAATTAAATTATGTAATATAGTAAGGCATATGATGTCAGCCACAAAGCTGACGTTTGTTGCATTTATAACTCTATATATTTACCACTGCATGTGGTCATTTACAGAGAACAAATTTTAACAGCAGCACATGGCATGAGTCTGTGTCATCCATCTCAGCAATGTTGTATAGTGATTATATCAGGTAAAGCATGGTTAATCAATTTAAAGAATCTTGGGACAGCCAATTGATTGGAAAAAGATAGCACAATGCATGAAGGAGCACATTCCAACCCAAATATGGAAAAAGCATGAAAATGATTTTGAAGAAAACTAACCTGATTGACATAATGAATTAGCTTGTCCATATTCCGGAACCATGTGTGAGCATATTGATACTTGAAATCTGTGCCCATGGTAAACATTATGTGATTTGTACGAGTTATGTTAGCCTGAAAGAGAAAACATAAACAAACTTGCTGGTAAGCCTCATATAGTTAGACTTGTTATTACAAACAAATTTTCAAGCCAGCCCAAGCTTTAATATTGAAATACCAGAAAAGGAAAAAAAACTTGCTACATTTTGTACAAGTCCTTCTTCAAACACATTCCTCAAAGTATCACTCATCAAGTTCTTAAATTTTGTGGTTTAGCTAGGTTTGTCGCAGGGTAAAGTAAAATTGATAACTGAAATATTGCTTTTCAATTTCATGTAGAACTAGTAGAGAAGCAATCAGACTTCCATTTATAATGGAAGAAGTATATTTACGAGAATATATTTTTCATTGACATATCTAACAACTATCATTGTTTTGTTTCCAGATTGGATAAGTAAAACTGCTTGAAAGCAAGTACACCAACTGTGAGAGGAAAGGTCAACAGGTTTTTGTATGTACCCAGTAAAACAACTTCATCCAGCTTACCTGTGCCAAAGCAGCAGCTACAAAATCGTTAATGCGCTCTGGGACATTGTAATCAAACAAATTGATATCATCCTTCAATGCATAAAAAAGACACAAAAAAGTTATCATATGCACAAATAAATGTTCAATGATCTATTAACATTATTTTTCCATGTAATTTACCTGGACAACAGGGGAATCATCAGTAACATCATTAACTTCGAAATAGAAACCTTTTGGCGGTTCATAATTCTCAGGGAATGCACCAGCAAAAATCTACAGAGTGTTAGCACGGAGAGAATTTTCATTGTCAAGCAATAACAAATTGAGCAACCAAAAAAGAAAAAAGACATTTGTAAATGAACAAGAATAATTATTGCATCAAAAATGGATATCTTTATCGGATCTATAACAATTAACAACAGTGGAAACAAATAAAAAAATCACTTTCATTTACTCACCTGTGCAGATGAACCAAAACTCTTAGAGCCCTGCCAGACAACCTCAAGGCTCTTCTCATTTTTTCGCTTATCTCTGTCTTGGTAGTCAATTCGCGCAAAGAAAAATGAGTCAAATCCAACCTAAATAAACAAAAGGGCCAACTTCAATTAACCTGCAGTGTGTGTAGTATGGGGAACTTGTGTGGGTCAAATTAGCCCCTTTTTCCATTTTTTTGACATTGTACAATTTTTTTTATTTCCCTCAAGATAATAATATTCTTCAATGTCTTTATAGTTGATGACAAAACCATACATAAACAACAATTACCTATGCTAAGGACTACCAATACTGAGACAGTCATACCTCTGCCCCCAAAAGGTAAGCCTGCACTGCAGAATGACCAAAGGGATCAATCTGCCAACCAACTCTTGGAGTCACATTGAACTCCTCTTTGATAAACCGGTGCCCAAGTGTTGTCTGATCTATCATGTCAATATAATGTGAGGTCGCCTCATCATGCATGCACCAACCGCCATTTCTGCACCCACCAAAAAATTAAAAAAAATAAAAATTTGAATTAGTCCACTATCTTAAAATAACCACTCTTGTGAGCAACGTGCTCAATCAAAACCATATTGGTCTCATTTTCCATATTCGCAAACTTAACTATACAAGAGTGGAATTTCAAAATCAAACAAATAAAGAGACCACAGTTTTAGGTATAAAATTAAATGGGGATATGCAATTGTATACATCAACTCTAGTTGACCCGAGCTGACAAACTGCTTGGTTATACTCTGGACTGCCTCGCTCTGGTCCCTCCACCATCGCTGGAAAAATGCCTGTAATCAAACATATAACTCTCAATCAATTCCACTTTCAATCTGTGTATGTTCGTGTGATTGCGACAGTAACAAATCCATATATATAATACATATGGGTTGTGACCTGTTCAGCGAAAATGAACTTCCGATTTTTATCAGCCAACAATGCCGGAATTAATGAATCTAATACATTTTGAACACACGCCCCCTGAAACAAGCAAAAACCCATCAATATAAACTCGAATACTAATCAAAATTAATGAATCAAATACATTTTGAACACGGGACACCTAAAACAAGCAAGAACCCATCAATATAAACTTGAATACTAATCAAAATTAATGAATCTAATACATTTTGAACACAAGAAGCCCGAAACAAGCACAAACCCATCACTATAAAGTCGAAAACTAATCAAAATTAATTAATCAAATACATTTTTAAGATAAGCAGCCCGAAACAAACACAAACCCATCAATATAAACTCGAATACTAATCAAAATTAATGAATCTAATACATTTTGAACCTGAAAGAAGCAAAAGCCCATCAATCAAAATGCAGAAATTGGGAGGCAGAGAGATATAGACCTGAATGGTGTTGTTGGAACCGACATAGTACTGATCAATAGTCTTCAACCAACCAACATCGTCGTGCGAGTGAGGAACCATATGAACATTCAGCTTCCCCGGAACTACACCTTGTGAAGTATTATACACCATATACTTCGATTCCACAACCACACAAACAGAGCTCGCAACTAAAATCAACAACAAACACACTCGAATCGCCATTGGAATTACAATTGAGAAGCTCAAGCTACACACTGAGACTTTTAAAAAAACACTTGGTTGGGAGTGTGACGAATACTAGTTACACTTCCTTGACTAAAAACAATTCCTGGACTAAGAAGTCGCTTTCGAGCGAGTTTTGGTTGGCAATGTTCGGATACCAATTTTTTTATTAAATTTGATAGAAAATTTGGGATTATAGCATTTTTCCAAAAAAAAATTCATTGTATTGCAAATGGTAGGGCTAGAATGGATTTCCATGGAAAGTAAATGGTTGCTTTGGATTGCATTGATGAGAGAGAGAGAGAGAGAGAGAGAGAGATGATTGAGGTGAATAGAGACAAGTTTTGATACTGACCATTCCTAATTTCACACGTGAACTTATCCATATATACATGGCCTATTTTTGTAAAGTTGTTAAAAAGTCATCAATAATGATTGAGATACAATAATTATTTTTTTTTTATTTTTATTTTTTTTTTTTTGAGATCCTTACCATCTCTTTTGAATCTCCATGATTGATAGTGTGAGTCTCATACATATATGAGTAAGTCCCACATATATATTAATAGTTGAGATTCAAAGGAGATTGTGAGAGTCTCTAAAAAATTGGGGTCTCAAACATTTTTCAAAATTCATTTTGAATCATATGTACTTTGTTTGTTTTTTATTTTCTAAAAATATTTTTAAAAAATTCTATTTTTTACATTTTTTATTTTTACTGAATTTTTTGAATATTTTAAGTATTTTTTAAAAATTTTAAACACATTTAACATAAATGGATATAAAAAGTATAATTTTTGTGAAATTTTTTTTAAAAAATTCACTAAATACCAAAAATGTAAAAAAAAAATACAAGAATTCAATATATTTTTCGTATTTTTATGTATTTATTAATTTTTTAAAATATTTTTCACAATTTTTTTACTTTTTAAATATATCTAAATAAGATGCATCTAAAAAAGTAAAAAAAAATACTTAAAATTTTAAAAATATTCACTAAAAAATACACAAAAAATAAAAAAAAAAAACTGAATTTTTAAAAAAATTAATCCAAAAAACTCAGACAAAACACAGACATTAGCTCTCACATTTTTATATATTCTTTTTTTTAAAAAGTCAAAAAAAAATTTAAAAACCAATTTTTAACTATTTTTTCAAAATAACCCATAGAATGCTACTTCTCTGCAGTCCAATCAGCTAGTTTGTCTCAATAATTCAAATCCTATATATAAATAATTTTAGGTAACCACTCTTATATACTCTGAATTTATTCGATTATTTTGAATTTATTTTTAATGAGGTTGTATGGTTGTGATTAAATGTGCGGCATGAGGTTCATGTGTAATTTGACTTACAAGATGATAATGTTAATAAATTTAAAGTAGATAAAGGTAGATTTATAATAGGGGAATTTTTATTTTTTTTATTTTTTAGGATTGCTAGTATTAAGATTTTATAGTATAAAGGACATCTAATATTTTCATAATGTCTAAAATCCGTCGCGATCTAGCAAAAATTTAATCTAGAGAATTTCTCTAGACTTCCTAAAGAAATTCTCTCAAAACCAGAGAAATTTGCCTCATTACGTGCAGAGAATTACTTTAGGTTCAAACTAAAGAAAATTAAAATTTCTCTAAAATCAAACTAGAGAAATTTAGAAAAAATTAAAAACACTACTACAAAAATAGTTAAATGTCACATTTTGACAAAAAAAAATATCTCACTTTTATTGGAAGTGTAATAAAAAAAAATTAGATTGACATTTTAATCACACTTAATTTGATTGAGTGTGATAATATTCATTTTTTACGTCACTTTTCAATTAAGTGTGATTATATATATATTTTTTTAATCACACATTCTAATTAAAGTGTGATTATATATACATTACTACTTTTTAATCACACTTTTTAAATAAGTGTGATTAGATATATATTTTTTAATCACACATTCTAATTAAAGTGTGATTATTTATATATTTTTTAATCACACCTTCTAATTAAAGTGTAATTATATATACACTACTACTTTTTAATCATACTTTTTAAATAAGTGTGATTATATATATATATATATATTTTAATCACACATTCTAATTAAAGTGTGATTATTTATATATTTTCTAATCACACCTTCTAATTAAAGTGTGATTATATATGCATTACTACTTTTTAATCACACTTTTTAAATAGGTGTAATTATATATATATATATATTTAATCACACTCTACTACAAGAAAAAGCATATTTGGCGACTAAAAAAACACATTTGGTCGCTGAAAGTATAGGTTTTGGCGACTAAAAAAGCATTAGTAGCCAAAAGCAAAGATTTTTGGCGACTAAAAAAATTTAGTAGCCAAAAGTATAGGTTTTGGGGACTAAAAATCTGTTTGGTTGCCCATATATGGCTTTTACCGACTAAAAAAATTTTAGTAATCAAAAGTAAGGCTCTTTGGCGACTAAAAAAAATTAGTAGCCAAAAGTGAGGTATTGGGTGACTAAAAAGATGTTTGGTCGCCAAAAGTGAGGCTTTTACCGACTAAAAAAATTTTAGTAGCCAAAAGTGAAATTTTTGGTGACTAAAAAAAAATTAGTAGCCAAAACTGAGGCATTGGACGACTAAAAAGATGTTTAGTAGCCAAAAGTGAAGCTTTTTTGCGACTAAAAAGAAGTTCAGTCACCAAAAGTGGTAATTTCAGCCCGGGAATTAAATTTTTTAACGACTAAAAAATAATTAGTAGCCAAAAGTATAGAATTGGCGACTAAAATTATGTTTAGTCGCCAAAAGTGTCTCTTTTTTTTCTAGTAAATAATTTATTTTTACATAAATTATGTTCAATAAAAAATAATTATCTTTATATATATACTTTTATATTAATACGGGTCTATGTACTATATAAATAATATATGTTGCATCTATAATCATATGGTGTTATAGAGGTGTAGTAGAAAGAGTGTGTTGTATAAGGTTTATGGTGTGAGAGGGTTCATGGTTCGAATCTCCACAAGAGCAAATAAGAAGCTAATGAGTATAATTTTTTTTTTTCACGAATGAGCTTTTGGCGACTAAAAGGTTTGATTTAAATATTATTAATCACACTTAAAAAGTGTGATCTAAATGTTATTAATCACACTTAAAAGGTGTGATTAAAAATGACCCCTTTTAATCACACTCCCAAAGATCACACTTTAATAAAACTTAAAAGTTGTGATTAAATAACATATATCACACAAAAAAAGTGTGATCTTTATCTATTTTTGTAGTAGTGAAATTTCTCTGACTTTGTTCACAGATAATTTCTCTGATTCAGATAATTAGTATAATTTAGTCATTCCACCATTTCAATCTCTACCTTATCCCCAAGAGTTTGCTCGTGAGAAGCTGATGAAATTGAATAACACACAACCTAGAGCTTTCATCGTTTTTCAATCATCATTACAGCTAGCACGCCTCATGTTTAGTGAAGTAAAAAAGATGGGATTCATGGGAAAAGACTCGACTTAGGTAATTACAGACACCATTTCAAACTTCCTGGATTATGTTAACTCTGCTTTTATATCTTCTATGGAAGGTGTTTTGGGAATCAAGATAGACTATTCGAAAAATACTACATCATTTATAGACTTCAAAACAACAGTTTTGACAGAGTTTCCAATTGGAATATCCAGAAGAAGATAACTTTAACCCTGGGATTTATGCTCTGAGAGCATACGATAGCATTGACTGTTATAGGGGCCTTAGAGAGATTGACTTGTAGCACTAGTAGTAGTACTCCAACAAGGTTGTTGGATACTATTTTATTAAGCAATTTTAGTAATTTAAGCGGTGAAATTTGTTTTGAAAATGGGAGGGTATTACACAAACCTATATATCAGGTAATCAATGTGTTCAATTTGACATACAGGAAGTTGGAATATTGGTCTCCTGGTTTTGGGTTCTTGAAGAGCCTTGATGTTGCAAAAAGTGGAAAATGAGGCTACATACTTGCTCGACATTGCTAACAGAAAAGACAACGTCGTTGTCGATGGCGGGAGAGGAATAGGAGCCTATGCCGACGACGACAGTGGTGGTGGTGGTTGGGAAATCTAGGGTTTCGGGGAGTCGATTTTTGAGCTTCTAGCCTCGTTTGCATTTGTTGTCTCCATTTGAGAATGGAGAAATTGGTAGAGAGAGAGGAACAAAAAAAAAAAAAATTTATTTGAGAGAGTTAAATTTTTCTGTGATATATAAGTGTAGAGTTGAAGGATCTTAGACATCACAAAATAATATTGTGGATCTTTTTCATTACTAAAAATGGAAGAGGAGCTTAAACTTTCTCTTTATAATATTACTCTGTATTTATTGTACAAAATAACGGGAAATTTTATTTTTTGTTTAAAAAGTCAATCAAAATTATACATGCATATATATATATATTTTATTGAAACAAATATAAACGGAGCTTCTCTAATAACAAGATGTCATTGAAAATTGAAATGACTTTATTGGCCCTGTTTGGTAGAACTGTGGGAAAGTGCTTATAGCTTATACCTTAACAACTTATAGCTTACAACTATGAACATAAGCTGATTTCTGATTTATAAATTAAGCTTCTCCTGCCCCACTCAAAGAATAAGTTGATTTCTGACTTACAAAAAGGTATAAGTTGTATTGTTAAGCTAAACCAAACACATCAAAATAGCTTAAATTAAGCTGAAAGCTGAAATAAGCTGAAATTAAGCTGTACCAAACAGGGCCATTATAGAAAGACAGTTATAAATTACTTATTTTTTTAATTTTTATATTACGTATATGCTGTAAAAATATTACTATTATTTTTGTAATAATTATCCTTTTATTTAAGAAACCAATTATGAGTATCTAGTAATAAAAGAAAAGATAATTTTTTTAAAGTCTCTGATATTAAAATTTTATAAGATAGAAGATATATGATATTTTTATAATAGTTGGAGTCTCTCAATATTTTTACAGATAAAATTTGACATAGAGCAATTTCGTCCTAATATAGAAAAATTTTAAAATTTCTCTGATATGATCACAGAGAAATTTCATCGAGGGACCTTAGCTAACAAAAAAAATATATATATATTGGACATTTCCTACTACCCAATGTCAGATAGGGATATTTTACTAATTTTTCCTTGTCTTCTTTCTTTGTTGTTTCTTTTTCTTTTTCTTTTAATAGAATAAATGCTAAAAGAAAAGTTATGGTAAATTATATACACACCTCTTAATATTTGCGTAAAATATAATTTACCCTTAGTGATTTTGAAAATTACATCATGTCTCTTAAAATTTTTAATTTCATACCAAATTGTCACTTTTTTTAATAAAATATCAAGCCAATTAATAGTTTTAAATGATGTCAAAAATTTATTTCAATTAATAATTTAGATAATTTTATTATTATATAGAAGAGTAGTTAGAAAATTAATTTTTTTAGTTAATTTTGTTAAATAAATAATTCTAATAATGAGGTATTTATAATTTTTCAAACCACAGGATAATCGATATTTTAAGATAAAAATAAATATAAAAATATAATTTTAAAATTTAAAATTTTTAAAATTATTTATGACCTTTTATAAAATAAAATTATATAAAAATGATAAGTATTTTTTTTAATCTTTTTATTTCATTTATTAAATTTTATTTTATTTTTTTAAAAAAATTCTGAAACAAATTTTTGAAAATCAAATAAAAAAATGGCCAAAATTTTCTTTTCGGTTATGGATAAAATTTAGCGGGCCTTTTAAACTTTTACTTATTTTGGAAAGAAATAACTATATTTCACTTACCAAATTTGGAGCCCTTGCCAAAGATGGAGAATCATGGTGAGGGTAAATCAAATGTTTACTGTTTTAGCCAAACTAAAAGTAAGAACTGGGGTTTGACTTATTTAATTAACAAAAAGAACTCAAACAGAGCGAATTACTTAAATAAAAAATTATAAATAGAAAGTTTACACAAAAAATACATTTGCAATGATCTATCAATGAAATTTTTTTAAATTATTAAAATAATAATAAGTGTTTTGATTAGAAACAAATGAACTACGAGAGGTCACATTATTATACATAAAAATTTCAATAAAGAGAATTGACATATTTGAAAAAAAAAAAAATGAAGATATTTATCCTCACGTTTATTGTATTTATTTTATTTCACTGTTTATGTAATAAATTTCAAATACATAAGTAGGGTTCATATATTTAAAAATATATATATTTATGCATAGATGTGACACTTATTGAGATTGGTCATATTTTAAATTTTAAAATTTCATTGTTACATGTTACATTAGTTAGTTATTTTTATTTTTGTAAGAGTTGCTAATTTGTATAATATTTCTTTTAAGTAATAATAAATTTGCCATGTCATATCAAACAGGGAATTTTTTTTGGAAAATGAGTGAGAGCACTAATTAGTGCCACTACTAATGATGTCAGCCACTGCCACAGTGTTGTTGTGTCTGTTTTTTTTTTAATTTAAAAAAAAGTGGATGCCACATCATTAGTGGTTGCTTTAGAGCACCATTTTTAATGGTCTCTATCATTGCTCATTTTTTTTAAGTACCTGATATTAAGATTTTATAAAATAAAAAACATACAATATTTTTATAATAGTTAAGGTCCTTCAACATTTTTACAAAGAAAATCTAACTCGGAGAAATTTTGCCCAATTCAAAGAAATTTCCCTGCTTTCATAAAGAAATTTCAAAATTTCTCATATCAAAAATTTCTCTGAGTCGAGGCTGAAATTTCTTTAAATCAGGTGAAATTTCTTTGAATTTGGCAAAATTTTTCTGAGTCGAATTTTCTCGGTGAAAATGTTGAGGGACCTTAGCTAATAAAAAAAAATATATATTTTGGACCTCTCATACTACACAAAGTTAGAGAGGGATGTCTCACTAATTTATTCTATCAAAAATCACACTGAAGATATAATAATAATAATAAAAAGTGACATATAACAACTCTTAAATCTAAAAATTATTTACCTTGTTTGGTTGAGTTTTAATTTTTTTTTAATTCAATAAAACTAAAATCCAGGTTGATCAGAGAATGAAAAAAATTAAAGCAGTCATTATTTTCATATAATTTTTTATTTTTTGAAGTGAAAACCATTTTTTTTTTTAAATTTGATTTTTTTGGGGTCAAAATAGTTTATATATATATTTAAAAGAAAAGCACAACATATTTTGAAAACTCAATCAAATAGGATGATTAGGTTATCTTGGAGCAATGCTCAATACTAATTACTAATTCACATATTTTATGTTATCTTCTAAAATAACAACATACAACTGATGGGTCATATTAGGAAAACCAATAACTATTAAAATAAAGTACCATATGTATCATTGATATTTTGTTATCTCAATAATAACATTTTATAAATAAATAAATAATTATAAATATACACGTAAATGGTACTATAAAATGATAATAAAACATTGGTGATATGTAGCACTTCTCTAAAATAATTTTTTTTGTTTGTTTAATTTAATATTGTGTTAAAATTTAAATATAGGATTTTTAAAAGAGTTTGTTAAATCAAAATAAATGAAAAGAGAGGTTGAGAAAAAAAAAAAATTACTTCATTCAATTTTTGTTTCACTTTTATTTTATTTCTGTAAATTTCATATTTAAATACAATTTAAAAAATATTAGATATATAGAAAATAGAGAAACTAAGCCTGCGTTTGAGAAGTGGGTTGGGTTTTTGGCTTTTTGACTTTTTTGGCTATTTTAACCTGGGTTAAAAAGCTTAGTTTGGGAAGGATTTTTTGACTTTTTTGATTTTTTTTATGAGAGAAAAGTGTAATGATTATGCATTAAATGTGATATTTTATTTATTATACCTAAAATAACCTATTTTACCTTTTATGACTAAAATAGCAAAAAAAAAAAAAATCACAAACTCATCTTCCCAAACGGTGACCAGAAATTAATGCAGTGCAGGTAAAAAGTTATGTACAGTTTTCACTTGCGTCGGAGATATGAGTCCGGATCCTTGGCCGCCCTTCTCGGCGGCCGTTTCCTGCAGCCCCCAAAACGACGTCGTTTTGGGGGTAAATTTTCAAAAAAAAAAAAACGCAGAGGAAGAGGGAGGAAGGAGAGGAAGAGGGAGGGAGGAAGGAGGAGGAGGAGGAAGGGAAGGGCCGGACTGGAAGGGGCCATAATCATAGGGGGAGGAGGCGGAGGCGGGGCGGGAGGCGGAAGCGGAGGCGACGGCGGTGCAGCTGCTGCGACGAGCTGGATCGGGCGACGATCGGACAGCTGCGACGGCGGGCAGCGAGGTGACGAGCTGCGATGGCGAGCTCGCAGCCTCCTCCCTTCTCCTTCCTCCCTCCCTCTTCCTCTCCTTCCTCCCTCTTCCTCTGCGTTTTTTTTTTTTTTTTGAAAATTTACCCCCCAAAACGACGTCATTTTGGGGGCTGCAGGAAACGGCCGCTGAGAAGGGCGGCCGAGGATCCAGATTCTCAGAGATATACCTCACTTTGACTCATTAATTAATAATTTAATTTAATATTTTTTATTTAATAAGAACTAGCCTATCACCCGTGCTATGCACGGGATAATTATAGATATTTATATTTGTTTTAGATTTTTTTTAATAAATAAATTATGTTTTTTAATATTTTTTTATAAAAATAATTTAACAATCTTATCGGTAACCATAGTGTATGGGAGAAGTTGAAAAGGGTACTCACGGATTGTATCTATAATTATTTGTATGAGGGGATTTTAAATGTTAATCAGGAGATTTTGACCAAATCAATAAATGCTGGCATGTGGAAAGACATGTTGATTGAAAAAAATTAATAAATACTGATCAGGAAATTTTGACCAAATCAATAAAAAATTAATAAATACTGATCAGGGAATTTTGACCAAATCAATAAATGCTGAGTTTTTTTTTTTTAAATAAGAAATTTAGAAAATTCAGATTGGGATATTGAAGCTCCCACAGGCCTTGGGGTTAAAAACCCCTTTTTGCTTAATATATAGTATAGATTCATTTGGTTGTAACTTAAAAGTCAGATTATTGGCCATTTTACTAAAAACAAAAATGTAATTCATTTAGTAAACTCAATTTTAGCAAAAAAATATATGTTTATTTTAGCCACTTTAAAACGTTATTAAAAAAAACTAAAACTAAAAACTAAAGATATGTCAAATAATTTAATTTTTAATCAATAAAATCCTCAAATTAAAGTCATGCTAATGCAACTTATTGGACCATCACTAAGACACATAAAATGATTTAAAAAAATTACAATAAATTACAGATACATCTCTTGAGATTTACTTAAAATAGAGATTACCCTTTATGATTTAAAAAATTACAAATACTCCTTTGTCAAAATTTTTTATATAACAGAATTAATTGAAAAATAAAATTTATAATTGCCCCCTATGCAATAATAAAATTATATAAATTATTAATTGAAATATATTTCTGACATCATTAAAAATTGCTAATTGAGTTAATGATTTTATTAATAAAATGAGGCATTTGTTATGAAATTAGAAATCTCAGGGGGTGAAATTTAATTTCTAGAACTACATGGGTGATTTGTATTTTAAGCAAATCTCAGGAGATATATTTGTAATGGCATGTACTAAATAAGCCAAAAAGTCAAAAAGTCACAATCTTATTTAAGTCACATCATCTTATTTAAATCACATCACCTTTCTAACACATCACAACAAACCCAACACAAACCCAACCTAAACCCACCAATAAGTCAAAAAGTGCACTTTTTTAAGACATCCCAAATCAACCCTTAATCTTAATAGGCTTATATATATTTGGAGAAATTACAAAAAAAAAAAAGAAAAGAAAAGAAAGGGATTTGATTTTTATAATAAAACTAAACTCTGAGCTATTTATTTATTAATTTAAATTTAAAACTTTTGATTTATTTTTTTTTCTAAATTATTTACCTATTTTTGTTAACTAAAATCGACCAAATTTTATGTAAACTTACATTTTGTTTAATTACTAAAATACAATAGTTTGACCCTTAAAAATTCGAAATTTATTTTGTTACAAGGAGGGTCAAATTATAGATATTTTTTTGTGTGTAATTTTTCCTGCAATTTATATGGTAAATTACAAATACACCTTCTAAAATTTGCTTAAAATACGATTTACTCCTATAATTTTGAAAATTACATCTCACCCCTTGAAGTTTCTAATTTCATAACAAATGACCCATGTCTTTATTATTATAAATTATCAAGTTAATTAATAATTTTTAATGATCTCAAGAATTTATTTTACTTCATAATTAGAGCAGTTAGAAATTTTACATTTTCAAGTAATTCTGTTAAATAAATTTTTTGATAAGGAATATTTATAATTTTTTAAATTATAGGAGACAATCTGTATTTTCAACAAATTTTAATTATTTATAAGTTGTCCTTATTTATATATATATAAAAATTTTCATTTACGATTTACAAATTTTTATCCATAATAATGCCACAACCCTTCTCATTAAAATAAAAATTCAAACACATCCTAAAATAAACATTCAAATTTGTGATTTTTGGTGTGATGCTTATCTCGCATGGATGTGGGGCAAGCAAGAAAGATATCGGGAGAAGATAAGAAGGAAAGTAATTTTCTATGAAAACGTGGCTCAGATTTGTTGAAAATAATGGTTTTTTTTGGGTAATTTTAATTCGAAATTAAAATGAGACCTAACCGGCTTATTGAGGTGGGTTTGAGTGGTATTATAATACAAGAATAATTAGCTGAAATCATTGAGTTGTTAATAAGAATTGTCTCATAAAGTGGGTATCAATAAAGTTGGGTTTAGATTTGGATTTAGTTTTAGTTTGGACTGGGTCTAGACTTGTACTCGTACATGTGTTAGGTTTGGTGTTAGACTTAGATTTTGACTTGGACCTAGTCTTGAGTTTTGGACTGAGCTGTGATGGGTTTAGTTTGTATCTATAGATTGGGCTTGGATTGGGTTGTGACCCAACATCCATATCTATTTTGCAAACCCATGTAATTTTAATTCTCAAAGCTTGTACATTATATACACATTATGATTTATATAATGGTTTTGGAGTTTTGAATCTTTATAACTCTAGCCCTAATGACTAGAGTTGATGACATTTGATAACCCCGTTGATGTTAGCCTTCGTGGCTAAGGCTCTCCCCTACTAGTATAAATAGAGACATTTCTCCTCCAACTTAGTAGATTGTTTTAGAAAGGTTTTGTGATAGAAAATGAGATGGTGTTTTGAGATAAAAAGTTGAAGATGATTTTTGACACTAAAGAAATTTTTTCTTATATTCTTTTGCTAGCCTCTTATTTGATTTTTGTTAGAGAAAGTGCAGCCATTATCAAGTTCATCGAAATTATTCAAAAGGTGTTTTTACATTAGCTAATTTCAACCATCGTATTCTGAAAGACAGACGCTAACGGACCTTCAACACACCACCAGAAAGTGATGAATCTTTTTTAAGAAATTGACTAAGAACAATTCCTTGACCAAAAAGTCGCTTTCGAGCAAGTTTGGTGGGTAATGTTAGGATGCCAATTTTTCTATTGAATTTGATAAAAAATTTAGAATTATAGTATTTTCAAAATAAAATAAAATTGATTGCATTGCAAATTCTATGGCTAGAATGGATTTTCCATGGAAAGTAAATGGTTGTTTTGGATTGCATTGATGAGAGAGAGATGGTTGAGGTGAATAGAGCAAGTTTTGACACCGACCATGCGTGACTTCATGCATGAACTTGTCATAAAGATGTTAAAAGTGATCTTCTAATTTTTCTTAAATCGTATAACTATAAATGATGAGACAATAGAATATACTCATTTTGGAAGATGCCGACTTGATTAAAAATGGAGTTTCCCTGATTTTGGCTTTGATGTAATTGGTAAAGGGTCGTCAATTATTAACATTAATTTTTTTTTTTTTTGAGAGGGGGTAGATTCATGAAAAACATTTGTTTTAAATTACTAATGTTGGTAAAGTTTATCATTGATTTAAAAATTTTCTTTTAAACTTATACTGAATTATAATTTTCTTCCTTTTTTTTTTTTCTTTTTTTTTCCCACATTCAATAATTATTGTCTCTGATAATTTTTAAAAACTTACCATTAAAACTTTCAATTATTAATGGTACAACCTAACCATTGAATCAAGATCTGCTATTTATGGTTGTTTAGGATGACCTAAATAAGTACATTTTTTGTCTTTTTACGAAAAGATGTGCAGAAAAGTAGAGAGGTGATATGATGGAAAAAAGATAAAAAGATGGATTATTTTAGAGTTGCCAAGCTTGGCCTTAATACTTAAAACAGTAAGTTTTGCAAAAAAAACAAAAAAAACAAAAAAACAAAAACAAAACAAAACTTTAAACAGTTAATTTCATGAGGTTGTGCAGGCACCAAGCAAGAGCCAATTTGAACTACAGAGTACATAAAACTTTTTTTTTACACCCACATAAAATCCAATAACAACCAGCAGCCAACTGTTAATAAATCTAAAACTACATGATTTCTTTAAACATTATTGACCTCATGATTATTGTTTTCCTCCAAAATCACATGAAAAGGAGACATGAGGTTTCAGAAGAAGATGGAGAAGCTTCACAAAACACCTGAAATCATTGCACGTAAATCATTATTCCCTTTCACAATCGAATAGAGAGAGAAGCTTATGCCATTTGGTATTGGAAAACCTGAAAAAAATTGTGTACTGCTATCAACAAGGATGTGTTAAAAATTTAACCAACCCATTGCAAGCAGCTTACCTGAACAATAAAATAAAACAAATAAATAAATTGAATTGAATCAAGCCATAATGAAGTTTATGAAGAAGTTGTGATTCTTATTAAATATTTCGTACCTTACAACATATGACCTTTTGTAATTCAAGCCGGGGGTGAAGTGAAGTCGATAACGAAGGTGCGAATTTCCATCGCGGCAAGTTCCACCACCTGCTTTATAGGATTGACAGGACCTCCTCTCAAAACTTTGAATTCTTCATCCCCAGCGCCTTCTACTTTCCAAACCAATCTTTTCTTTAACATTTCTTCTCTTTCTTGATTAGCTGATAAACTCATTTCTGTAATTTTGTTTATCTACAGAGAGAGCATTTTGAAGCATTATGTAGTAGTTTTCATGAAGGAGACCGATACATTGCTATGCATATTACGTTCACCTTTTTATCCGGAAACATTTTTTTCAATTCTACACTTGAGGTAACTGAGAGATCGTTGTCCTCTCCGACCTAGAATTAGACAAGCAACAATAATTAGGTTTAGAATACAAGCTCTGCATTGGAAAACGGAGGTTATCAGTTTTCTACAATTTTTCACGATGAACTTGGTCAATCTGTTCATTTAATGACTATCATGCAGTGAATTTGGCGTACAAACACAACCCAGATGCCATCTAGATTTTACATTGTATCAACAACCATCTAAATGTTTCACCTAGCATTGTTGGCTTCTATATCAGAACTTTAGAAACGATTTCGGCCGATGTTTTTCATTACCAAACTCCCTTCTTAAAAGCAAATCTAAGAAAAAAAAGTTACCAATTTACGAAACCAAGTAAAATCTCTCTAATTACATTAAAGAATCATTTAATTAACCATGGTTATAAATGCAAGGGATTGACATTAAACTAGGAGCACTGTGGCAGAATAATAAATAAATAAATAAAAAGCATCTATAGACCTGTACAAAAAACAACAAAAACAAAGAGACCTATTGTTATTGTGAAAGAAAACAGAAGATATTAACAAAGGTGATCACTGGCCTAAAACCTATAGCAAATGGGATTGTAAGATTCATATATGCTGGTAGTTAAGATTAAGTTAAAGAGGAATGATGTGAAAAATTAGATTATGTATTACAACATTATACCAAAAGATGATAATTCAACCGACCAATTGTTGTGCAATTAAGAATGTTTCAAGGAAGGGTAACGTAATTACAGAAATTAGATAGGCAAACGTTAAACGAAGGAAGTGTTAAAGAAATTACATCCATTTCCTAAGCAAACCTTAAGTGAAAGAAGTGTTGGACCAAAACTCATAAGCTTGAAAACTCAAGGATACTAAGCTGTTTTTTCTTTTCCTTTTTTAATAATATGAAAGGAATTAAAATACCTCATATAAGTGTGCCAACCGAAGGAGAACTTGTCTGTCTTCAAGCTCCTGCAGTATTCAGGAAAGAGAAATAACGTGGAAGGTATCCCCAAGAACTTTACAGGTTAGCATTCGGTGCTCAAGCAATGTGGAACAATCTATGGAGGTAATTGTAGTGTTTGATTCACTGGAATGCAATAGAATGGAATGATCATTCCTTAGCCTCCTTGTGGAGTGACTATTCACTTACAATGGTAAATGATGACTCCATTTGTAATACATTTTTCATAATTCTTTTAGTGAACCCAATGTGAGCATTGACATTATGATGGATTGTTAATTCCATTCCACTTCATCGAGCTCTAGAAAATACCTGGAGGGTTATCATTGCAATATTTTCAGGCAGACTGTATGAGGGGTCCATCCCTGAAAAGGTTGGTCCTTGAAAGTTTGTCCACTTATCTCCATCCTGAAAAATATGAATAATTATGTGTTACTGTTAAGAAATTTAGCTCATCGGCTACAAAACCACTTCTAGGTCTTCCTGTCACCTGCTCGGTGAAGGCCAACAGAAAGGGAGAATATATCTCCTGACCAAATGATCGACGCCACTTGGCTCCTTCTCCCAGAGGATCAATTCTGAGATAATACTTTCCTTGGACCTGTGAGAGACATATTTTTAAGCAAATCACTCATGGCTGTTGTGTTAGACTTAAATCCATAAGAAAATTGGTGAAGCAAAAGTACATCATGTTAACAAACACTTAAGGATGAGATTATGAAAGCCAGTATCTTAAAAATAAAATAAGAATAAAAGCATGAAAATACATTCCATTGGAAACAAGCAATTGACATATTAACCCAAAAAACCAGATCAACTAAAGAAACTCCAAGCTACAAGCACATGAGAAAGCACAAAGGGAAGAAAACACAAGTCCTCAAGCATAATTAAACAAGATAATTGATTTCAAAATCATTGTCAAAGAACATTCTAGTTGTAAGTTGGCAGACTTTTGAAGTGGGAATCAAGAAAACACAAAGGGTATACTCAGGGAAACAACTCCCTACACATACATTAACATCACCAGCACATGAAGTAATGATCTCATGCAGAATTCTGTTTGAAAAAGAGAAATGAAAAAAAGAAGGGAGAAATGGATTAAAAATTCATGGTAGAATGTGCTTACTGTTAATCCAGTGCATTTGTCATGAATACAAACTGTTTCATTTAAAGCCTCTGCAACTCCTTTAGAATCATCATTAAGCAATCTCCTACACAACGGAAAACCAGATTATCAATCTTGGAACTGTTGTAATTAGGAGATATTAATTATCATGACCTGTTTTAATGAAGATTTAATAATTTACAGAATTTTGGAAGTAACATGCAACAGAATCTGAACAAACCTATGGAGCATCAACTCCAGTTGCCCATCCACAATGCTGGACCCACCCACAGATCTATCTACCAAGATTGAGAACTCTTTGCTGTCATCTTTCATGTAAATTCCAAGATTAATCTGAAAGTTAAACAAACTAGACTTTTAACATGTCTAGTCAAAATAGCCTAATTGAATTGCATATTGAACTTTCATAAAATCCTTTAACAGCTATAATGGTCCAATAAAAAAAAAAACCTTTTCGAATATGGGAAGTGTATGATGCACAAGCAACAAGAATATTGTATGATTGTCAAAAAAAAAGTGAAATTATTTCATCTTCAACAGCTACCGAGACTTGGAGACGTCATCTTAGAGTAAAAGAAATAACTACGAAACATAATAATTAATGACCATACTATGTAAACTTTGACAAAGCTTTGTATATGTTAATTTACACAATTAATTCAATATTGAGGACATAGTCATGAACAGAAATGAAGCATACACCAGGCTTACAATCTAGGATTCATCATCAAGGGCATGGTTTGAAACACTAATCAGATTAAAAAATATGAAACTCAATTTTTTATAGATGAAATTATACAAAAAGGCAGTAAAATGGGGGCCAAAAAACCCCCTAGCTTATTATAAAGAAGTTTAGAGGCAGAACCAAGAAAGGAGCAAACACTACCTAAATAGTTAGGTCATTCCTTCATTATTAAAAAATTTCAAGGAACTCCCCTACAATCCAGATGAATAGACAGAGTACAATGAGGCAATTGACTTTCTTTGAGAGCTAGAGTGCAATTACTACAAAGGCCGTGGCATAAATGACAATTAATTTCAGGCATGGTCTGCAGAATGTACCACACAGAATACGACCCATAGGCTACTACCACCTATTCAATTGAGAAAGTCAATAGTAATTACCCTGTCTAAGAAGACAGACTGTTTATGTGGAGAAAGAATTCTCAAGGACAAAGGAGGCCAAATAAGTACGCTTTCAGTTTCATTAATTGTATGACTAGAATGTCCCTCTCATAGTAAGATTCAATCACATTCAACAAATGTTCATATGGATAAAGCCAAAAGGGTTTCCATAAACACTTGTATATTACATGTGATGGATAATGTCAGTATAATCAGATAAGAGCAGGCCAACATGCTACTTCCATCAACTTCTGAATTCTATATAAATATAAATCACTTTCTTCTCACATAAGTTCTCAACTTTACATGGTCAAAACAGTCTCATGCCAACTTAAATTTGAATTTTCCCAACACCATTTTCACCATGAAGAAGATAGGTTCAAAATTATAAACAATTTACCGAGAAAATAAGTATCTCAATAGTTCCACTTATAATGTAAACATACAGGGTAGTAGTTTCCTGCAACAGGTTGGTTCACTTCAAGGTTCCAGTCAGCTCTATAATCTCGAATCTGCAAAATAAAATCATTTCCTTCTGTTAACACAAGTTTGTTAGCGCTGACCTAATTCTAGCAACACACAAATTGTAAAGGTATTGAAAAAAATGTCCCCGCCAAGTGTCAACTGATGAATAAGGTACAAGCCACATAGGTAAAAACTAGTAGATGGCAGCAAATGCAAGTGCCCAACATACCCTTTCAAGGAAATCACGTCCACTAGAATCTGTATAAAATGTCTTATTGCTTTTCATGGCTGTCGTAACCTGGGTAACAATCTCTTTTCCAATTCCATCATCAATAGGTATAGGGCCAACCTGAAATTCAGTATATTTTTTATTGGAAGAGCTTTAACAAGAACAAACTCTCTTTAATATACAATTTTACCATTCTAACCATCATGAAGAACTCGTGCAAACACAGATGATGGCAAACAAAAATTTACTTACAGTGAATTCAACTTCAGCATGTTCCTTTTCCTTGTACACTCTAGTGATCTGCTCACACAATCAACATCACATTACCCAAGGAACACGAAGAATTTTCAGATGAACACACAGCGCTGACATATTTTGAATTTTAGGCTTCTATCATTTTGTGAGACTAAAAATCTGTACTAATCCTGCTTATTCTTCCAGATCTTATCCACACATTTCGAAGTACCATCACAATTAGTTCTAGCCAACACACAACACACAGATCATAAGTCACTTAAAACAAGTTTCTTTTGCAGACTACAGTTCTTAAGCCACTAGCAAAAGTTGAACAAGATGTCACTCCTTATCTTTTTTTTTTAATGGTAAAGTTCTATGACATAGCATCATCAGAATTGAATTACTATCTCTACAACTTAATATTTTACTACATGAACTTTTTCCTCCAATTAGGAGCACATTACAATCTAAATGCTATTTAAGAAAATAGTTTCCCACCTTGTGAATGAAGGTTGGTGAGGTGTAGTAGGACCTTCTAGGAATAATGAGGACACTAAGTGGCTTAGGGTCAGAAACAAGTGGCAACCCCCTTGGTTTGGCAATATGAAGTTTCTCAACCACCCTCTGTATCATGATCAGACCTTGGGGGTTGTGTCACGAAGTGTCAGAGGGTAGGTATGCTAAGCCTCGAAGGCTGTATCAGGAGAGCCACAATGTTAGGTATTAGATAACTTCCTAAGTATGTCAAAGGATCAATCTTGAGTGAGGAGTACTCAATCAAACTGAGGACCCATGTGAACAGTTTGAGATGCATAAGACCATAGCTTGGCCACCACTTGCAACAGCCAAGACTGATGGCTCAACAACAGAGGGGAGCGCATGGAGTTGCTTTGCTGGTTTGTGTGCCACCTCACGAGGTTGGTATGCTGTAACAATTTTCATGGGTGATGCTGTCATCATGGCGGTGTCTCGTGGTCTTATCATAGCAATGCCACATGGCAGTCTCAAACTCATGTACTTACAAATTTCATTAAAAGCTTGTCTGTCAACATACACAACCTACTCTTGATTTTGTTAACCATGCTTTTCAAAAATATCATAATCTAGATGAAAAACCAAAACAGAAAAACAAAAGGACCTAGCAAGGTAATTACCTGATGTATCCATGAACCAAAGCTCTGATGAACTTCATCAAATATTGGTCCTCGCAACACTGTAAAAGTAATCTGCAGTTTCAAGTACAGCTCCTTAGTTTGATTATTGCCATCATTATAGATCACGAGCATGCAGTAAATGATTTGAAAGGTGTTGTATACCTGCCCTTTAGATGCAATGGGGAACGAACCGTTTGGACGAAAGACGTAAGCTCCAGAGGCCTGCAACAAGAACCAGAAAAGAAAAATGAAAAAATTATTGGTGAAGTTTTCATAAACTAACTTGAAATGATAATATATTATTGTAATCCAATAGAATGACAAGAGAAACAGTAAATAAAGAGATGCACAGACAATGATACAAAAGCAACTGGGACACACAGAAAAAAAGTAAGTTTTAATCACCTGAAAATACTCAAGATCCTGACTTCCATCATATGCAGAATAATAGCTGTACGATTGCTCCATAGATGATTTGACCTTCAATTTAAATTAATACCAGAGTAAATGCATATCAAAAAGTTCAAAGAAAGAAAGAGTAAACTAGAGGTGGCATGTTTTCCAGACATTTGAAAGCAATAACACAATTATACCCATTCATCTAATTATAGATATAAGATTTAAAAAAAAGGGCAGATTGAACAGAGCATAGCCACGGCATATAGCTCAGAAGGCCCAGTTGGCATGTAACAGAAAACTGTTACTTCTGCATGACCACCTTAAATTTTCAAGGGATGGCCCAAAGTTCAATGTACAGAAAAATATTTAAATTATGGGGCCCAAGGCTCCTTAGCTTCTATGTAGCTCTGCCCCTGATACAAGAATAGAAGATCTATGAAATGTAAATAAAGTAAGGGCTGATAAAATACACACCGAACTTCTTGTATTAACATATTGAGTAAGTTTTCCTTCATTTGCAGAATAAATAAGCTTCAAATTTCCTGGCCCTACTTCTATAGTGTCATTCTGACTTCCCGTGACCTTGTATGCTGTTTGTGTCACTGAAGTAGAGGCTGCATTTGTAAAATGGTACAAAAAGAAATACAACCATCTATCAATATACGAAGAAATGAATTAAATGATTTTTCTACATTTCATGAGTACTCTTAAAATATAGCAATTCAGTGTTTAACCTGTCCGTTTAGCAGTTGAGATGACGTAAGTGCTAAAACCAAGAGGTGGAACAGATGCTGTAAATGCAAGCCAATATGTGGGGTTCGCACTTGGAGATTTACCAACATATGCAGTAACAAGGTAGTTTCTCATGCCTAGAGAAACATTAGCAATTGGTACAAGCTGTGATTCAACTTCTTTTCCACTGGAATCCTGAACAATGACATTCTTGTTGATCACCTGTAGCAAGTTTACAAATTAGGATAGATAATGTGTGGAAGTTCACAAAAAAATTGTTCAAATTGACCTTCCACTAACGGGAATTTTTTTTTTTTTTTTTTTTGATAAAGCACTGTGTTTTTTACCATTAAAATATTAACTATTTTTTTAAAGGTAATAAACAGAAGAATATTTTCATGGTACTACATTTATACACAAGCATACACATACCATTACATACACACTTAAATTATGGCAAGTGTAGGATACATACATGCAGGTATTAAGTGAGCAAAAATTCTATGTTGCTTCAAAGTCATAGCTAGAAGGCTCTTTTCTAAGAAAACAGAAATATAAAGAAGTCTTTTTTCAGAATCAAACTGGATATAACAGCTGTATTTTCAATCATATAGCTTTCTTCAGGCCAAATAAATAAATAAATAACAATAATGAAGCTTTAATATGACAAAGACAACAACATGCTGCAATGCTAATGCATAAAAAATTCTTCCGGCATGCCCCCTTCTCTTTATGTTGTTTTGAAGGCAGATGAAAAGCACAATTTATTGAAGTTATCTTAAAAAAGAAGTTCACTGTTCTAGCACTTGCATTAAATCAAATATATAACAGGATTGATACATACACATGAAGCAGTAAAGACAACGAAGGCTAAAGAAAAGGCACGAAGTAAACACAAAATACTTACAGGAATTCGAACAACATCATCTCTTCTCCACCCCAGGGAATTGTAGACAACAACAACCTACAGAAGAGGAGGCATTCTAAGTGCTCTATTTCAAGTAAATTAATCTCTTTTCCTACCTAATGTAGAAAGAAAAGGAAAAAATTGTTGAAACATAATCCTTACCATTTTTTTCCCAAGAGATAGATCAACTTCTGTTGCAGGACAATAAGTTATGTTCAGAAGTGGGCACTGGAATAAGACAAGAACTAAATAAATAATTTACATCTGCCAAAACTGAGGCAAAGAAAACAAACTCAGGGAAAAGAAAAGAAAACTCTTGCAAACAAGAAAAATGTGGTTGATTTGATCCTTTTGAAAACCCTGTCGAGTATTTCCCCATCGTGTGTCTATGAATACCCCTTTCCTTCAACCGAAAAAGAAAAAAGAAGAAAAAAGAAGAAAAAAGAAGAAAAAAAAAAAAAGGAAGAAGAAGAAGAAGAATACTCAAACTAATAAAGGACGTAGGGTCATTATTTTTTGCCTGCTGAAACTTTGTCACTGGACTCTTGCATCCAGATTTTGTCGGTGATTCTACCATACAAGCAAGTGAAGCTGCAACTAACTCCTCAGCCTGCAAAATATATTTGATTAGTGACGGTCATAGCATAAGAATAACAAAATCGATTAAGAGTTAAATCCTGGGGCTCTCAGGGAAATCTTCACCTCCTTGTAGCCTATTGACAGCCGTTTTGCATAATCATCAGCCACATGCTGCTGTTCAGTTCCGGTAACTGCGTCATGATGTTGAACAGTTGCCAAAGCATTAGCCAAACTGTTGGTAGTGGGCCCTGTTTCAGTCCTCCCTCTAAAAAACTCCAATTGCCTTGCAGCCTATCATGTATTGGAATCTAATGCATCTCAGATGTTTGAAATTCTTCCAACAGTGAAAAAGCATAAAGCAATTTGCTTGTCAAAGAAATCTAAATATTTGCATAACCTACCAAATAGTAGCCACTCATCATTCTCACATAGCCTTTCAGAGCAGGCCTACTTGTAAAAAATCCCGTCCAGTAAGCATTTATACGGTCTGCATATCTGATAAATGCATACACCAAAGCTCTAGTCAAGTGGGTTATAATAGGAGCAGTTATTTCAAATTTCAAATTGTCAAATCTTGAACTCACGGAAAGAAGTCATCAGTCTTAAGTGGCCAGGATTTGCTTTCTGCATATTTTGCATCAGTGTAAATTGATGGGGTTGAATATAGTGCATTGACACGCCCATCCTACAAGCATACATGAAGGAATGCCAAGATGAATCAGAAAAAGCTCACCTTTCATAATATAAAGCTAAAGAAGGATGGAATTAAATCACGAGCAGATGTGGTTCAGAGAAAAAGCATAATGAATTAGAGTATGTAATATAGTAAGGCATATGATGTCAGCCACAAAAGCTGACGTTTGTCGCATTATAACCCTATATATTTACCACTGCATACAAATTTTAACAGCAGCACATGGCATGAGTCTGTGTCGTCCATCTCAGCAATGTTGCATAGTGATTATATCAGGTAAAGCATGGTTAATCAACTTAAAGAATTTTGGGACAGCCAATTGCTTGGAAAAAGATAGCACAATGCATGAAGGAGCACATTTCCAACCCAACTATGGAAAAAGCATGAAAATGATTTTGAAGAAAACTAACCTGATTGACATAATGAATTAGCTTGTCCATATTCCGGAACCATGTGTGAGCATATTGGTACTTGAAATCTGAGCCCATGGTAAACATTATGTGATTTGTACGAGTTATGTTAGCCTGAGAGAGAAAACATAAACAAATTTGCTGGTAAGCCTCACATAGTTAGACTTGTTATTACAAACAAATTTTCAAGCCAGCTCAAGCTTTAATATAGAAATACCAGAAAAGGGAAAAAACTTGCTACATTTTGTACAAGTCCTTCAAACACATTACTCAAAGTATCACTCATCAAGTTCTTAAATTTTGTGGTTTAGCTAGGTTTGTCGCAGGGTAAAGGACAATTGATAACTGAAATATTGCCTTTCAATTTCATGTAGAACTAGTAGAGAAGCAATCAGACTTCCATTTATAATGGAAGAAGTATATTTACGAGAATATATTTTTCATTGACATATCTAACAACTATCATTGTTTTGTTTCCAGATCGGATAAGAAAGCTGCTTGAAAGCAAGTACACCAACTGTGAGAGGAAGGTCAACAGATTTTCATATGTACCCAGTAAAACAACTTCATCCAGCTTACCTGTGCCAAAGCAGCAGCTACAAAATCATTGATGCGCTCTGGGACATTGTAATCAAACAGATTGATATCATCCTTCAATGCATAAAAGAGACACAAAAAAGTTATCATATGCACAAATAAATGTTCAATGATCTATTAACATTATTTTTCCATGTAATTTACCTGGACAACAAGGGAATCATCATTAACTTCGAAATCGAAACCTTTTGGCGGTTCATAATTCTCAGGGAATGCACCAGCAAAAATCTACAATGTTAGCACGGAGAGAATTTTCATTGTCAAGCAACAACGAATTGAGCAACCAAAAAAAAAACATTTGTAAATGAACAAGAATAATTATTGCATCCAAAATGGATATCTTTATCGGATCTATAACAATTAACAGTGGAAACAAATAAAAAAATCACTTTCATTTACTCACCTGTGCAGATGAACCAAAACTCTTAGAGCCCTGCCAGACAACCTCAAGGCTCTTCTCATTTTTTCGCTTATCTCTGTCTTGGTAGTCAATTCGCGCGAAGAAAAATGAGTCAAATCCAACCTAAATGAACAAAAGGGCCAAATTCAATTAACCTGCAGTGTGTGTAGTATGGGGAACTTGTGTGGGTCAAATTAATTTCTTTTTTCCATTTTTTTGGCATTGTACAATTTTTTTTATTTCCTTCAAGATAATAATATTCTTCAATGGCTTTATGGTTGATGACAAAACCATACATAAACAACAATTACCTATGCTAAGGACTACCAACACTGAGACAGTCATACCTCTGCCCCCAAAAGGTAAGCCTGCACTGCAGAATGACCAAAGGGATCAATCTGCCAACCAACTCTTGGAGTCACATTGAACTCCTCTTTGATAAACCGGTGCCCAAGTGTTGTCTGATCTATCATGTCAATATAATGTGAGGTCGCCTCATCATGCATGCACCAACCGCCATTTCTGCGCCCACCCAATTTTTATTTTTTATTTTTTTGAATTAGTCCACTATCTTAAAATAGCCACTCTTGTGAGCAACGTGCTCAATCAAAACCATATTGGTCTCATTTTCCATCTTCGCAAACTTAACTATACAAGAGTGGAATTTCAAAATCAAACAAATAAAGAGACCACAGTTTTAGGTATAAAATTAAATGGGCATATGCAATTGTATACATCAACTCTAGTTGGCCCGAGCTGACAAACTGCTTGGTTATACTCTGGACTGCCTCGCTTTGGTCCCTCCACCATCGCTGGAAAAATGCCTGTAATCAAATATATAACTCTCAAACAATTCCACTTTCAATCTGTGTATGTTCGTGTGATTGTGACAGTAACAAATCCATATATATAATACATATATAAATCGAAAGGAAATGGGTTGTGACCTGTTCAGCGAAAATGAACTTCCGATTTTTATCAGCCAACAATGCCGGAATTAATGAATCTAATACATTTTGAACACATGCCCCCTGAAACAAGCAAAAACCCATCAATATAAACTCGAATACTAATCAAAATTAATGAATCTAATACATTTTGAACACAAGAAGCCCGAAACAAGCACAAACCCATCAATATAAAGTCGAAAACTAATCAAAATTGATTAATCTAATACATTTTTAAGACAAGCAGCCCGAAACAAGCACAAACCCATCAATATAAACTCAAATACTAATCAAAATTAATGAATCTAATACATTTTGAACCTGAAACAAGCAAAAGCCCATCAATCAAAATGCAGAAATCGGGAGGCAGAGAGATATAGACCTGAATGGTGTTGTTGGAACCGACATAGTACTGATCAATAGTCTTCAACCAACCAACATCGTCGTGCGAATGAGGAACCATATGAACATTCAGCTTCCCCGGAACTACACCGTGTGAAGTATTATACACCATATACTTCGATTCCACAACCACACAAACAGAGCTCGCAACTAAAATCAACAACAAACACTCTCGAATCGCCATTGGAATTACAATTGAGAAGCTCAAGCTACTCACCGAGACTTTGAAACAAACACTTGGTTGGGAATGTGACGAATACTTCCTTGACTAAGACCAATTCCTTGACTAAGAAGTCGCTTTCGAGCGTGTTTGGTGGGTAATGTTAGTACACCAATTTTTTTATTAAATTTGATAGAAAATTTGGGATTATAGTATTTTCCAAAAAAAATTGATTGCATTGCAAATGCTAGGGCTAGAATGGATTTCCATGGGAAGTAAATGGTTGTTTTGGAATGCATTGATGAGAGAGAGAGAGAGAGAGCATTGCAAATGCTAGGACTAGAATGGATTTCCATGGGAAGTAATTGGTTGTTTTGGAATGCATTGGTGAGAGAGATAGAGAGAGAGAGAGAGAGATGATTGAGTTGAATAGAGACAAGTTTTGATACTGACCATGCGTGATTTCATGCATGAACTTAGGGTGGGTTTGGGAAGTGGGTTGGTTTTTTGGCTTTTTAATTGTTTTGGCTATTTTAGTCTGGGCTTAAAAGCTTGGTTTGGGAAGGGTTTTTTGGCTTTTTGACTTTTTTGAATTTTTTTGTGAGAGAAGAGTGTAATGATTATGGGTTGGATGTGATGTTTTATTTTTTTAGAACTAAAATAGTCTGTTTTGTCTTTTGTGACTATTTTAGCCCCAACCCACTACCCAAACGGAGCCTTATCTATATATACATGGCTGTTAACGCCTATTTTGGAAGTTCGTTGAAAGTCAATTCCCAGTTTCAACCCATTTTCTCTTTCATAAAAAAGTTATAAAATAAATTAAAAAATAATTTTTAACTACCTTTCTAAAAACACTCCTAAAACTCATCTTCTAAGTTTTAACTTATTTTAAATTATATTAGTCCTCACATTTTCATATATTTTTTTTAAAAAAAATTAAAAAATTAACTTTTAACTATCTTATCAAAATAACTCATAGAATGTTGTTTCTCTACAGTCCAATTAGCTGGTTTGTCTCAATAATTCAAATCCTATATATAAATAATTGGGTAAATTATAAATACACTTCTGAAGTTTGTTTAAAATACAAATTGTTCCCTGTAGTTTAAAAAATTACAAATATCTCCTTATTAGAATTTTTTATTTAACATAATTAATTAAAAAAATAAAATTCATAATCACTCTCCTACACAATAATAAAATTACCTAAATTATTAATTGAAATATATTTTTAACGTCATTAAAAACTGTTAATTGACTTGATAATTTATTAATAAAATAGACGATTTGTTATAAAATTAGAAACCTTAGGGAGTGAAATGTAATTTTTCAAACCATAGGGGGCGATTTGTATTTTAATCAAACCTCAGGAGGTGTATTTATAATTTATCCTAAATAATTTTAGGTAACCACCCTTATATTTTGAATTTATCCGATTATTTTGAATTTATTTTAAATGAGGTTGTATGGTTGCGATTAAATGTAGGGTGAATTACACTAACAGTCTCTATAGTTTGGGCTTGTGTCACTTTGATCCCTGACTTTTCAATTGTGACACATTTGATCCTGAATTTTGAATTTTGTTCCAAATAAGGACAATTGAAGATACCGTAGCTTAATTTCAAGGCAAAATCATCAATTTAATAAAATATAAACTAATTTGACAAAAATAAATATCACAAAATTATTTCTATCCGCTAAAGATAAAATTATGTAAAATTTGATAAATCTTTAGACATTTATTTATTTATTTATTTATTTATCAAATTAATTTTTATTATGTGTTTGGATGATGATCATATAATGGGTAATTGTTACGATTTTAATGTGTAATCGATATATTTAATATATAAAATATTTTTAGTTTTGGATTTTTTGATTTAATGGATTGGTTTAATAATGGTATCAAAGTTGTCGCTATATTTGACTTTTGAAAAAATAGCAACTAATTTAATAAAAATAAAAGCAATCACCTATTACATGATCATTATCCAAACATATAATAAAAATTAATTTAGTAAAATAAATAAATGTCTAAAAAAATTATCAATTTTACATAATTTTATTTTTAGTTGGTAGAAATAATTTTTAAAAATTCAAAAATATTTTTTTGAAATTTATTTTTGTTGAATTAGTTTATATTTTATCAAATTAACGATTTTTCCTTGAAATTAAGCAATGGTATCTTCAATTGTTTTTGTTTGGAACAAGATTCAAAATTCTAGATCAAATGTATCATAATTGAAAAGTTAAGGAACAAAGTGACACAAATCCCAAACTATAGAGACCTTAGTATAATTCACCCTTAAATGTGTGGCATGAAGTTTATGTGTAATTTGAATTATAAGATGATAATTTTAATAAATTTAAAGTAGATAAAGGTGGATTTCTAGTAGGGGATTTTTTTTAAGGGTCTCTGGTGTTAAGATTTTATAGTATAAAGGATATCTAATATTTTCATAATGTCTAAAGTCTCTCTAATCGATCCAAAGAAAATTCGATCCAACCAGAGAAATTTGCCTCATTACGTGCAGAAAATTACTCTGAGTTCAAACCAGATAAAATTAAAAATATTTCTTTGGCTTTGTTCACAGAGAATTTCTCTGGCTCAGATATTTAGTATAATGTAGTCATTCCACCCTTGCAATCTCTATCTTATCCCCAAGAGTTTGTTCATGTGAAGCTGATGAAATTGAATAACACACAACCTAAAGCTTTCATCGTTCTTCAATCATCATTACAACTAATACGTCGCTTGTTTAGTGAAGCAAGGAAAATAGGATTCATAGGAAAAGACTCGACTTAGGTAATTACAAACACTATTGCAAGCTTCTTGGATTATGTTAACTCTTCTTTTTTAGCCCTGTTTGGTGCAGCTTAAAAGCTGCTTATTTCAGCTTTCAGTTTAATTTAAGCTATTTTGATGTGTTTGGTTTAGCTTATAGCTTATAACTTATAGCTTTTTGGAACTCAGAAATCAGCTTATTCTTTGAGTGGGGCAGGAGATGCTTAATTTATAAGTCAGAAATCAGCTTATGTTCATAGTTATAAGCTATAAGCTGTTTAGGTATAAGCTATAAGCACTTTCTCACAGTTCTACCAAACAGGGCCTATATCTTCTATGGAAGGTGTTTTGGGAATTAAGATAGACTATTAGGAAAACACTACATCATTTCTAAACTTCAAACAACAGTTTCGACAGAGCTTTCGATTAGAATATCCAAAAGAAGATAACTCCAACCCTGGGATTTATGCTCTGAGAGCATACGATAGCATCGCAACTGTTATAGGGGCCTTGGAGAGATTGACTTGTAGTACTAGTAATAGTACTTCAACAAGGTTGTTGGAAACTATTTTATCAAGCAATTTTAATGGTTTAAGTGGTGAAATTTGTTTTGAAAATGGAGGCTATCATACAAACCTATATATTGGGTAATCAATGTGTTCATTTTGACATACAGGAAGCCGAAATATTGGTCTACTGATTTTGGGTTCTTGAAGAGCCTTGATATTGCAAAAAGTGAAAAAAGGAGGCTACATACTTGCTCGATGTTGCTAACAGAGAAGACAATGTCGTTGTTGATGGTGGGAGGGGAAGATGAGGCTATGCCGCCGCCGCTGGCACTGGTGGTGGTTGGGAAATCTAGGGTTTTGGGGAGTCGATTTTTGAGCTTTTGGCCTCGTTTGTGCTTGTTGTCTCCATCTGAGAATGGAGAAGTTGAGAGAGAAAGAGAGAGAAATGAGGTTTGATTTAAGAGAATCAAATTTCTCTGTAATATATGGGTTTAGAGTTGAGGGACTTTAGACATCACAAAATAATATTGTGGGCTTATATCATTACTAAAAATGGAAGAGGAATTTTAGACTAATTTTTTTTTTATATTATTACTCTGTATTTATTGTACAAAATAACAGAAAATTTTATTTTTAAAAAAATTAAGTCAATCAAAATTACACATATTTTTGTTTATTATTATTTTATTGAAACAAATATAAATGGAGCATGTCTAATAACAAGATGTCATTGAAAATTGACATGACTTTTTTTATAGAAAGACAATTATAAATTACTTATTTTTTATTTTTATATTACGGGGTATATGTTGTAAAAATATTACTATTATTTTTGTAATAATTATCCTTTTATTTAAGAAACCAATTATGTGTATCTAGTGATAAAAGAAAGATAATTTTTTTAAGATTCCTGATATTAAAATTTTATAAGAGAAAATATATACAATATTTTTATAATAGTTGGAGTCTTTCAACATTTTCACAGAGAAAATTTGACATAGAGAAATTTCACCCTAATACAGAAAATTTTAAATTTTTTCTAATATGATCACAAAGAAATTTCATCGAAGGACCTTAGCTAATAAAAAAAATATTAGACCTCCCCTATTACCCAAAGTTAGAGAGGGATATTTTACTAATTTTTCCTTGTCTTCTTTCTTTGTTGTTTCTTTTTCTTTTTCTTTTTTTTAATAGAATAAATGCTAAAAGAAAAGTTATGGTAAATTATAACTACACCTCTTAATATTCGCTTAAAATATGATTTGCCTTTTGTGATTTTGGAAATTACATCACGTCCCTTAAAATTTTTCTAATTTCGTAATAAATTGTTCATTTTTTAAATAAAATATCAAGTCAATCAACAGTTTTTAATGATGTCAAAAATTTATTTCAGTTAATAATTCAGATAATTTTATTATTATATAGGATAGTAGTTAGAAAATTTATTTTTTTAGTTAATTTTGTTAAATAACTAAGTCTAATAATGGGGTATTTATTGTAACACCCCCAAAATAATACAATAAATCCAACTCATAAGCAAAAAAATAATAGAAATACGGTGCATTTATTCATTAGAATTCGTTTACAAAAGTTAACACATGCGATATACATTCACAAATGTTCATCCTGAATCTAAAGCATGTATTACAATGCTAAGAGGATTGAAACTAAACATATAGTCATATGCCCTATTGGCTTACATCTTTCCAAGTCGTGGCTTGGTTACACAAATATGAGCCTAGCTTAATACAATTTAAGCCCGTGGCTATACAAAAGAATAAAACAAAATAAAGAAGTTATTGCTCCTCAAAAGTCTCTTCTTGCTATTGCCTTGGTGGAGGCATGTCCCCAACACTTGAAAATGGTTCCCAAGTAGGGTGAGCCAAACCCTAGTAGAAACATACTAACACAATATATGATAATTAACAAGATATAAGTACGATGTTCATGTTCATTGTCCTACGATAAAATCTTTATAACTCTTTCCAAAACCATGTTATGCCAAACTCGCATCTCAATTCATTCATTTTGGCTCAATAGGTACATCCACTGCATTTAACCCGTCAACAGAGATTACACCTCACAAGTTTCCGATAGATAAAATCATTATACAAATACATTCACTTCTACTTGCCATTTCACGGAAATTTAATCCATGGGAATCGGCATCCATGTATACAAATGGTTTTCGAGACTTTCACCCTAGACACACAAGCCAACTTAGTTCAATGGAGTCCATTCCCTTTCTTCTCTTCAAAACATGGAGTATATCCCATTTCTCCTCCCAAATATCATACATATACAATGTATATCATTCATAATCATATTCAATGATAATGGTTAATAGATTAGTTTCAATTCGCCTAATCCACATGCAATGTTTACAATAATCATGACTATCCTTCACTGATAGCCCAAAGCAGATATTTCTAAATAGATATACAATCTTTATAACAAATAAATCATCAAATTTTCATAGGTGAGTGATTAAACAAATCCAACAACACCATTCATGTATACATCTTCCCAATTTCACATTTTTCATATCAATTTCATTATTTATACAATATAGTTATTCAAGACATCTTAGGGCAAAGCTTCTCATTTTCCAAATATTAACCCAAAGGCCAAAATCAACTATTTTAACATGAGATGACCTCATATCCAAACCCCATAATCATTTATATAGCATCCACATAGAAACCCCGTTTTTCAAACTTGAACCCAAACCCTAGGTTTGCTCAAAACATCCCCAAATCTCACCATTTCCACACAACAACCTATAACCAAGTTAAAACCTATATTAAGGTATAAAGAGTCCCTACCTCGAAGTTAGGAGACCAAAGGAGAAGTGGAGAAACTCCAAAGATGCCGAAACCAAAGATGATTCGGATCAAAATGTAGTTATTGACGTGCTCTACCCTTTTCTCAAAGGCACTTGGGTGAAGACCTCAACGAATCTAGGTGAAATAGTAGAGAGAAGATGATTTTTAGAGAGAGAAACTTAAGATCTAGGTTTTTGGAAAGTTTTAGAGAGAGAGAGGAATGAAAAAATGATGAAAAATGTCATCTTCACGGATTGTTATACACACAGTCCGCTAGAGCGTGGAAAGTGATGCTCGAGCGTCAGACACAATATTCTGCTCGAGCGTAAGAAGCGACGCACGAGCGTCGAATACACTTTTCCAGCATTTGCAGGTCTGCAAAAAATATTGAGAGTTTGCAATCCCGCTTGAGTGCAAGAATGGCCGCTCGAGCAGAAGAGTAAAAATCTGGGTAGCATAGGTTTGGAAAATCAAACAACCAACCTATTCCAAACGCACAACTACAATCCAAATAACTAATCCAAGGAACAACAATGGTAATAGGAGATGGACAACAACATTGAACTATAAAACCGAAGTTCGGACTACCACAAGTGTCGGTTCAAAACCAAAATCGCTGTATTTATAATTTTCCAAATCATAGGATAATCGATATTTTAAGATAAAAATAAGGAAAAATTATTAGAAAATCCTTTTTCAAGTGTTTGTATCCCAATTAGTCCATAAGATATTCTTATATTGTAATAAGTCTTATTATTTGAACATTTGATCTATCAAATCCTAATTCTCATATTGAAGATATTTGATGGACATTTCTACTTTTACAAATATTTTTTGAACGGTTAGCAATTTGGTGATGTGAATATTCATATTGATGATGTGAACATTCATATTGATAGTGTGAACATTCACATCACTGAACATTCACAATGTAAATGTAAATATTATTAGGGATATTTTGGTAACTATGTCTCCTATAGGACTTATTGGAACATAAGAAAATAATGTGGATTAAATGGAATATAAGTAGGGATGGCAATTTGAAACCGGCCCGACGGGGATCCCCGATCCCGACCCCGATTTAAGCGGTTTTTCCCCGAAAAATACCCCCGACGGGGAGGTGACGGTATCTGAAAATCAATCCCCGATCTGTCACGGGCCGGGGACGGTGATCAGTATTTGATCCCCGGCCCGGCCCGATCCCCGGCCCCGCCCCCGTCCCCGGCCCCGCCCCCGAATTTCCCCGAAGTGAAATTACTTTTATACCCCTTATAATAATAATAATATAATAATAATAATAATAATAATAATAAAACCAAACCTAACCCAACCTGTGTATTAATTTACCCGAAGCTTCCCCCGCATGTCTACTAAAAAACCAAACCAAACCTCTTTCTTTCGTCTCTCTCTCTTAACTCTGTCTCTCATTCTCTCCATTACTCTCTCTCAACTCTCCTCCTCTCTGTCAAGTTGAGAAGTGCCGATCTCACTCTCACAGCGCCGATCTCACTCTCACAGCGCCCCTCCTCCGCCGATCTCACAGCCGCTCCTCCACCGCCGATCTCACAGCTCATGCGCAGCTCCTCCACCGCCTTCCTCTGCCGTCGTGCCGATCTCTTCCGACGCCGTTGCCTCTGCCGTGGCCGTCGTCCTCTCATCTCTCTCTCAGATCTGTGTCTTATCTTATTCTATCAATTTTTTTTTTTTTTTTTTTTGTGTGTAGTTAATGATCTGTTGATGTTGAGATGTTGATTTGTTGTTAATGATCAAGTTCTCGATCTGTTGTTAATGATCTGTTGATGTTGAGATGTTGATTTTTTTTATTTTTTTTATTTTTTGATGTTGTTGATGTTGCATTTGAGCCCAAATATTCTGTTGATGTTGTTTTTTTGGCCGGGGATTTTCGGGGTCGGGGAAACCCGATCCCCGTTGGGGGCGGGGGTGGGGGCGGTAGTTGGTTCCCCGTCGGGGATGGGGACGGGGACGGGGGGAATTTCTGCCATCGGGGATCGGGGACGGGGAGGGTGATCCCCGGCCCCGCCCCGCCCCGCCCCGTTGCCATTCCTAAATATAAGTAGGTGAAAATGGATTTATCAAAAAGTGTCCCTAAAAATAAATATAAAAAATATAATTTATAATTTATAATTTTAAATTTTAAATTTTTAAAAATTATTTATGACCTTCTACAAGATAAAATTATATAAAAATGATAAGTGTTTTTTTTTTTTTAATCTTTTTGTTTCTTTTATTAAATTAATTTTTTTTTTAAAAAAAAAATTCTAAAATAAATTTTTGAAAATCAAATCAAACATGGCCAAAATTTTCTTTTTGGTTATGGATAAAATTTAGTGGGCCTTTTAAACTTTTACTTTTTTTGAAAAGAAGTAACTATATTTCACTTACCAAATTTGGAGCTCTTACCAAAGATGGAGAATCATGGCGAGGGTAAATCAAATGTTAACTATTTTAGCCAAACTAAAAATAAGAACTAGGGGTTGACTTATTTAATTAACAAAAAGAACTTATAACTTTTTTAGAGGTATTCAAACAGAGCGAATTATTTGAATAAAAAATTATAAATATAAAGTTTACACAAAAAATACATTTGCAATGATCTATCAAAGAAATTTTTTTAAATTATTAAAATAATAACGAGTGTCTTGATTAGAAACAAATGAACTATGAGAGGTCACATTATTATACATAAAAATTTCAATAAAGAAAATTGACATATTTGAAAAAAAAAATTGAAGATATTTATCTTCACATTTATTACTGTATTTATTTTATTTCACTGTTTATGTAATAAATTTCAAATCCATAGGTATGGTTCATATATTTAATATATATATATATATATATTTATTTATTCATAGATGTGACACTTATTGAGATTGGTCATATTTTAAATTTTAAAAATTCATTGTTACATGTTACATTAGTTAGTTATTTTTATTTTAATTTTTTGTAAGAGTTGCTAATTTGTATAATATTCCTTTTAAATAATAATGAATTTGCCATGTTATATCAAAAGGGGAATTTTTTTAAGATCCCCGATATTAAAATTTTATAAGATAAAGAATATACAATATTTTCATAATAGTTAAGATTCCTCAACATTTTCATAGAGAAAATTCGACTCAAATAAATTTTGCCCAGCTCAGAGAAATTTCAATTTTCATAGAGAAATTTTGAAATATCTTTAAGTCGAAGCCGAAATTTATCTGAGTCGAATTTTTTCTGTGAAAATGTTGAGGGACATAGCTAATAAAAAAAACATCTTGAATCTCTTCTACTATACAAAGTTGGAGATGGATGTTTCATTAATTTTTCTTATCAAAAATTACATCGAAGATATAATAATAAATAGTGACATATAACAACTCTTAAATCGAAAAATTATTTACCTTGTTTGGTTGAGTTTTAATTTTTTTTTTAATTCAATAAAACTAAAATCCACGTTGATCAAAGAATGAAAAAAATTAAAATAGGATGACAACAATGATTCATCCCCCCTTTTTAGGACCCCCTTTGGACCCCCTCTCTCTCTCATTGGTCACCTTTTCTTTTTCTTTTTCTTTTTTTTTCTGCTCCTCCAATCACCTCTTGCCACGTGGCAAAGGGGGTAAAGGGGGTGACCGCCAAAGGGGGTCCCAACCTTTATTCATAGGATGATTAGGCTATCTTGGAACAACGCTCAATATTAATTACTAATTCACATATTTTATATTATCTTCTAAAATAACAACATACAACTGATGGGTCATATTAGGAAAACCAACAACTATTAAAATAAAGTACCATATGTATCATTGATATTTTGTTATCTCAATAATAACATTTTATAAATAATTATAAATATATACGTAAATGGTAGTAGAAAATGATAAAAAAAACATTGGGGATGTGTAGCACTTCTCTAAAATATTTTTTTTTTTTGTTTAATTTAATATTGTGTTTAAATTTAAATATAGGATTTTTAAAAAAGTTTGTTAAATCAAAATAAATGAAAAGAGAGGTTGAGAGAAAAAAAAAATTTACTTCATTCAATTTTTGTTTCACTTTGATTTTATTTTTGTAAATTTCATATTTAAATACAATTTTAAAAAATATTAGATATATAGAAAATAGAGAAACTAAATAGAAATTAATGCATTGCAAGTAAAAAGTTATGTATAGTTTTCACTTGCATCGGAGATATCTCTCACTTTGACTCATTAATTTATAATTTAATTTAATGTATTTTTTTTATTTAATTCATAATAAAATAAGAATTCATTTAGTTGTAACTTAAAGTCAGATTATTGGTCATTTTACTAAAAAAAAAAATTGTAATTCATTTAGGAAACTCAATTTTAGCAAAAAAAATATGTTTATTTTAGCCACTTTAAAACGTTATTAAAATAAATAAAAAACTAAAAATATGTCAAATAAATTAATTTTTTTAAATTAATTTTTAATCAATAAAACCCTCAAATTAAAGTCACGCTAATGTAACTTATTGGATCATCATTAAGATACATACAATGATAAAAAAAAAATTACGATAAATTACAAATATATCCTTTAAGATTTACTTAAAATACATATTATCCCTTATGATTTAAAAAATTATAAACACTCCATTGTCAAAAATTTTTATTTGACAGAATTAACTGAAAAAATAAAATTCATACGTACCTCCTATATAATAATAAAATTACATAAATTATTAATTGAAATATATTTCTGACACCATTAAAAATTGTTAATTAAGTTGATTTTATTAATAAAATGGGCCATTTGTTATGAAATTAAGAACCTCAAGGGATAGAATGTAATTTCTAAAATTACATGGGTGATTCATATTTTAAGCAAATCTCAGGAGGTATATTTATAATTTATCCAAAAATTTAATCTTAATACGCTTATATATATTAGGAGAAATTACAAAAAATAAAAAAATAAAAATTAGGATTTGATTTTTATAACAAAACTAAACTCTCAATTTTTTATTTATCAATTTAAATTCAAAACTTTTGATTTATTTTTAATCTGAATTATTTACCTATTTTTATTAAGTAAAATCGATCAAATTTTTTGTAAACTTACATTTTGTTTAATTACTAAAATACAATAGTTTAACCCTTAAAAATTCGGATTTATTTTGTTACAAGGAGGGTTAAATTATAGTTTTTTTTTTTTTTTGGGTTAATTTTTCCTATATATTATTTAAATGGTAAATTACAAATACACCTCCGAAAATTTACTTAAAATATGATTTGCCCCCTAAAATTTTGAAAATTACATCTTGAAGTTTCTAATTTCATAACAAATAGCTCATCTCTTTTTTTATTATTATTATATAAATTATCAAGTCAATTAATAATTTTTTAATGATCTTAGAAATTTAATTTAATTAATTTTATTATTATATAAGAGAGTAGTTAAGAATTTTATTTTTTCGGTTAATTCTGTTAAATAAATTATTTTGATAAGGGAATATTTGTAATCTTCTAAATCATAGGAGACAATTTATATTTTAAACAAATCTCAATTATTTATAAGTTATCCTTATATGTATATATATATAATTTCATGTACTATTTACACATTTTTACCCATAATAATGCCACGACCCTTCTCATTAAAATAAAAAGAAAAATGATTCAGGCCTCGAATTTGAGGCTCGAATTTGCCTCGAAATCAATTTTTTTTTTTTTTTTTTTCTTCTTCTTCTTCGTAGAACCAGAGGGGAGGGGAGGGGAGGGGAAGAAGAGAGAGAGGAAGGGGAGGGGACGGGGTCCATATTCGCCGAAGACTCGCCGTCGCAGCTCGTCGAGCTCGCCAGCCGTCCGATCATAGCCCGATCCAACTCGTCGAGCTCGCCGTCCGATCGCCTCCGGCCCGCCTCCTCCTCCTCCTCCTCCTCCTCCCCCGGTGATTATGGCCCCCTCCAGTCCGGCCCACCGGCGGCTCCCTCTTCTTCTCCCTTCCTCTCTCTCTTCTTCCCCTCCCCTCCCCTCCTCTGGTTCTGTTCGAACGAGGAAGAAGAAAAGGAAAAAAAAAAAAAACCCCCAAAACGACGTCGTTTTGGGGGGCTGCTGGGATTCGAGCCAAATTCGAGGCCTCGAATTCGAGGCCTCTATCACCACTGAAATAAAAATTCAAACACATCCTAAAGTAGACATTCAAATTTGTGATTTTTGGTGCGATGCTTATCTCGTACGGATATGGGGCAAGCAAGTCAGATATCGGGAGAAGACCAGGAAGAAAGTAATTTTCTATGAAAACGTGGCTCAGATTTTCTTCACAACCAAACAAATACAATTTTCTATCAAATCGCACGAATCACGATGCAATTATTTTCAAGTGGGAAAAATGCTTCGGACCCCAGTTAGGCCGACCCCCACCCACCCCCAGCTGATGTGGACAATCATGTGATATTTACATGCACCTTCAGCCCACGCACCTTCTCTTTCTCTCTCCTCATTTAGAAGCCATTTCATTACATGTCTCTCATCTCTCTCTCTCTCCATCCATTCCTTGACTCCGACGAAGGACACTCGACTCCTTCCTTCCCTCGACTCCTACAAAGGACACCTGGCTCTCTCTCTCTCTCTCTCTCTCTCTCTCTCTCTCTCTCTCTCTCTCTCTCTCTTTCTCTTTTCCTCTCACTCCCTTGACTCCGACGAAGGACGACTAAAAGGTAACTCCCAAAAGAACACTTACAACAACGTACAACTTAGCTCAAGACTCATGGCCACCACCATGGAAGCCCTGTCCATAATTTCAACACTCACCAGTTGATCCAACTGTCCCTAAACAAACACATTCAACATAAATGTCGACAACACCATGACTGCCGACGAATTGATTTTGATTTTGTCTTCTTTTTTTCTATGCTTCTCTTTCTCCTTTTATGTTCTTCACTAGTTCAACAAATTCAATCAACAATAGCCAAATCAAAAACCCATTGATATTATGTACCAGTATACTATAGCAAATCCATTTGCCAATGTATAGCAATTTCAATATAATCTAATAAAAATACTGAGGATTAAGATGCATTTGAGGTTTAAATTGCAACAATTTATGGGAAAGACTACCACTGCTCCTTTTCCTATCATTTCGACGCCAATGCCAAAAAAATTTAACCTTTCATCGGAGACACTTGAAACCCCTTCAAAATTCTACCCTAGCGGTGATCTCGATCTTGATCGCAGTGCTCGTGTGAGAGAGAAGCCAGAGATGGAGGAAGTCGCCGGAGATGGAGGAGAGAGAGACGCCGGAGATGAAGGAGAGGAAGGTCACTGGAGACAGAGGAGGAGGGAGAAGGAGGAGAGCTCTGTATTCTTTTTGGGCAATAATGACACCCTTTTGTTCTGTTCTTCTACTTCTTCCTTTTCTTTTCTTTTTTTCCTCTTTTTTTTTTTAACCAGAGAGTGCGTACACGCGTTGCAGTTGCAAAACTTCTGCCACGCCCCCAAAATATTACAATAAAGATAACTCATATGCGGAATAAATATGAGAAACAACATACTTTCATATATCAGCGTTCACTGTTTAACAAGCAATTAAATGCCATATAGGCTATCATCTTTCCAAGACATTGCTTGGTTACACAAATTGAGTCTCACTTATTACATCTTAAGCCCTTGGCTTTATAAATAACAAATATGAACACATAAAGCATAAATAGGAAACTCTTGCTTCCCGAGAGTCCATCCATGCTATTGCCTTGGAGGTAACACCTCACCTGCACCTGAAAATGATATTCCCGTATAGGGTGAGCTAACAGCCCAGTAGAGATATGCTAAACATAATATGAACAATAACTAAAACATGAGCATTCGATAAATGTTTGACTCACATATATCTTTTCATAATCCATTTCAATTACATGACAATTGTACCCATGTTTCATTCCATTTTCATTACTTATTCAATTCCTTAATTCATAACCATGGCTCAGAACCTGGCCAAGCAACTTATGTGAGACAGTAACTCATATTAGACATTTTCCCATTTCACATTAGATAAGCATATTAGCTATATCAACACATCAATAGATAAGCACAAGAGCTATATCACACTTCCAAAGATAAGCATATGAGCTGTATCAACATATCAATAAATAAGCATATGAGCTGTATCTACGGACGTTTCTCATTTCACAATAGATAAGCATACTAGCTGTATCACCATTTCATTCACTGATAAACATATAAGTTATATCACATCTCAACAGATAAGCCTACAAGCTGTATCCACACTTCAACAGACAAGCATATTAGCTGTATCAATACTTCCATAGATAAGCATAGGAGCTATATCAATTCATTATCTGACAAGCATATAAGCTGTATCAGTGGAGTCCATCCCCTATCTTCTCCCAAACAACATCCGGTTTAGAGGTTCATCCCCTATCTTCCCCTAAACCGTGGAGTACATCATCTATCTCCTCCCACACAACACAACATATATATATATACACAAAGGTCATATACATATTCAATCAATACATAACGTTAATGTATTCTTTTATCCGTCATACTCTATGACTTAACCAATTGATTAGTTTTAGTTTGCCTAATCATCATGCATTGTCTACAACAATCAAGACTATCCTCCACCGATAGCCCAAAGCAGTTATTTCTAAACAGAAAATAAATGCTACAATAGATATAAAATCTCAATATTTTTAAAGTGAGCGATTGATAAATTCAATTCCACCATTCTAACCCATAATGAGCTAATTCCATTATTTCCAACTCAATTTCACATTTTCATAACAATTGTCATTAATTACACTAATGACCAAAATATATCCAAACATGGCATTTTCTTCCCTTTTTCTCAATATTGACCCAAAGGTCCAAATATTATCAACAACATCAATCCTATCATTTTAAGACCCAAATATATATTTATGAGCCAAAATAACAAAACCCATCTTTTGAAAATAACACATTTCAAGTCTTAACTTTCCCAAATCAACCCATCTATACAAATAACTCAATGTCTATGTTAGAGCACATAAGAATGAGTAGGAATCCCTACCTCAAGTTTGAAGAAGAGCTAATCCGAAAATGCAAATATCACCCGATCATGGATTCGAGATCATCATTGCGAAGAACACGACAAGCCCTCCGACTTTGTACATACCCCGTGATAGTTGCAGTCCAAGACATAACATTATGATCAGGCATCCGATCAAAAACCTTCCTCGAATTAACCATGGATCCATCTACTGTACACTTTACATACATGTCCACCAAACTACAGTCAACACAAACATCCAAAGTCAACCTAGACTTGACAACCAGAGAATGCAATTGCTGCCCAAGTGACAACAATTCTAACTCTGCACAAGCAGAAATAGTACTACTAAAAGCAAACCGATCAGGTATAAAGCCACTAGCTACCATATCAATAAACAATCAACCATGCTACAGAGCTCTAAAAGTAGAGCTCTAAAAAGAGCTCTACTGACCTGGCAGCCAACTTTAAAAAAAAAAAAAAAAAAAAAACAGAAAAAGACAAAATAATGGACACAAAAAGACAAATTAATGCTAGTTTAGAGCCACTCTTTTAGAGCTCTCAAGCCATTTTCATAAACAATTCAATAGCATCCTTGGGCTGACCCAGCTGAGAATATCTAGTTATCATCAGAGTCCAAGTTTAACTCACTCCTGACTAACAAAAACAGCTTCTGAAGGGGTTCTTCAATTTTGTGTGCATTAGGTTCAACCTTTTTAAGCACCATTCCAATCTCCTCATCATAATCTAAATTTGACGCTACATGCAAATCCTTTGCTGCTGCTTCCCACTGGCCCAACATGGCCCGTGCCATTCCTCGTATTTTATACCCTTTGGTTGAGTCAGGGTTGATCTGTAAAGCTGCATCAGCATCACGTATTGCTGCAATTGGCTTGCTCAGTTTAACATACACACTAGCTCTAGTTGCATACAGTATCGAAGAACTAGGATTCAACATGACAGCTTCTGTGAGATGATCTATGGCTTCATGCAGCTTATCTTCAGAGATTGAGTCCATAGCTTTTGATTTTAATATTTGTGAAGCATCCCAATTTTCTTCAGTAACTTCAATAGAACGATCTCCCATCTTCTGTGGAGGATCATTATCAGGCTCTACGACATCAATGTTATCCAACTCAACATCAGACTCGACAATGTCCTCATCCAATATATCATCATTTGACAAGTTGGATTTTTTTTTTGCATCGAGATGTTCCTCATCATCTTTATCTGATTTTGGGACTGCGGGTGGAATTCGAGCGCCAAGGCTTTGGAGATAGGTTTTGAAAAAACACTAGAGATGGGTTGTGTATAATCGAAGGATTGGATTTGCACTGCTCCACGAAGTTCTTTAGCTCTGCAACCTTTTCAGCATCCATGGCCACCTCTCTTTCTCTCTCCCAAATAAAATATTCTTTACACTTTGTATCTCTCACCACCGAAAGCATCATCATCATAGTCCACCCCTCTTTGCTTTCTCTTTGACCCAAAAATTCTCTAACCAATCCATCTCTTTTCACCAAAAATATATTCCACTACCCCACTTGATCATATTCTATAATAATAATAATTAGTATTATTATAATTATTATTATTATTATTTTATAAACTTAGGTCTTCACAACTTCTTTGACAGTATGTAACCATCTCCACATCATTGGGAGTCTGGGGGTTTTGAGTGGGGGTCTGTAGCGGGACTGTTCAAGTGGCTAGTGATTCCATGAATCACTGTAACCCACGTGCTCAATTATCAGCGAGTAAAAAAAACACAAAACAAAAATAGCACATCAATCATGTGACCGACATCCTCATTCCACATTCTTGTGAATGCGATGCGATGATTGTTGTAATGTCGGGAAAGTTTTTCCGAGGTTTCAAAAACATAGGAGTTCATGCAAACTTTATTTTGGGTAAATTATAAATATATTTTTGAAATTTATTTAAAATATGAATTATTTTTTATGATTTAAAAAATTATAAATATTTCTCTGTCAAAATTTTTATTTAACTGAATTAATTGAAAAAGTGAAATTTCTAACTGTTTATCTATATAATAATAAAATTATCTGAATTATTAATTGAAATTAAATTTTAACATTATTAAAAACTGTTAATTAACTTGATGATTTATTAATAAAAGGACCTATTTGTTATGAAATTAGAAACCTTAGGAGGCATAATGTAATTTCTAGAACTACGGGAGGTAATTTGTAATTTAAGTAAACCTCAAGAGGTGTGTTTGTAATTTACCCTTTTATTTTAAATATAATTTTTTTAATTAGATTAAAATGATTAAAAAAATTAAGTTAAATTAATTTATCCCAAATGAGAAGTAAATTGTTGATAAATAACTCAATTTGTTTGCAATTTAGTAATTTCAACAAAAAATATTTTTGACAAATTTTTTTCTAAAAATATTTTTTGTGTGGAATATTTTTTTTGTGTTTGGTTACTACCGTAAAAATAATGTACTAATTGTTATACTAATGAGGTGTGTGTGAGGGATAGCGAAGATAGTTGTTCGGGCTATTTTGATATTAAATCAAATATCTGTTATTATGATTGTTAATTTTAAAAATAGTAGCATATATTTTCTTAGAGTTTGTTTGATTAGACAGATTATAATATAGGATTGTAATTATTAATTTATGAGATTCATATTTTATTATTTAGTTGTAAATTTATTATTCAGATTAGATTTCAATTATTATTCTATCCAACAAAATTGATGAATTTTTTAATCCTACAATTAATAACTGAAAAAAAAAAAAACATATAATTGAGATTCTATATTTTCATATTTATTACAAAATAAACGTGGACAAGAAGAAATTATGTATCTTATTAATCCAGTTAGATAACCAATCATACACTAATCTCATAAATTGTTAATCTCTTTACTATTAATTCTGTTAATCAAATGTATATAATAATATTTGAAAATTTTAACCAAAACTCCTCCATTGGACCCTTATTTGGTGAAAAAGACAGCTCAATTTATTTTGCTTCATAAAGCCTTTAAGGAGAAAACATATAATTGAGTAAGGATAAAGTAAAATATATACACATATATATTTTTTCTTGGACAATATTTCCAGAGTAATATGTTATTGTAAACCAGACTAACATATTACTATCAAATAGAGTAATATGTTATTGTAAACCAGAATAACATATTACTATCAAACAGAGTAATATGTTACTATGAGACAGAGTAATACGTTACTGTTATTGTTACTGTTTACATCAATTTCAGCGGTAATAAATTTTTTTTTTTTTTAAAGAATTTCATAATCAATATAGATCTTAATTAATAGATCTTGATGAAAGAATTCTAAAAATACTAATTTTTATTAAAAACCAACATCTACATTAAAAGTTATATTATTTTAAAGTTTAATATAATATAAAAAAAGAAAAAAAGAAGACATTTAAAAATAAAAATAAAAAAATATTTAAAAATCACAATTCACATATATATATATATATAATTGTAAACACAATCCGTGTATAGCACGGGTGATATGCTAGTATATATATATATATCTATATCTATTATATAAGGAAAATGGGGTTTCTAATCTACAAGTTTTGTGGGAGCTCCAATATCTTAATCCTAATTTTCTAATTTTTTGATTTAACCAAAAAAAAAAAATAATCTCAACATTTATTGACTTCTTCTAACCCACAATCCCTTTTGACTTCTCTCATAATTACTGCAGCACTCTTTTCAATTTCTCCTATACACTATGGTTACACACAAAAATAAAGATTATAAGAATTTAGATATAAATCTAAAAAAGATATAACATCTAAATTTGAATTATGATTTAGTAATATAATTATGTATTTTTTATGTATATCTATCAAAATTTAAATTACTTAATGGGATAAATTAATAAATTTTCTAAAATTATTGATTTTTTAATTTACAAAATAGATTAAAAAAAAACTATTGATTGATTTATTTATTTAAAAAAAACTATTGATTGATTTATTTATTTAATAACAAAAATATTTCATAATCTCTCCCTCCTAATAAAAGATCTATACTATATATTAAGTAAAAGGGGGGTTTTTAACCCCAAGCCTTGTGGGAGCTCTAATTTCTCAATCTAAATTTCCTGATTTTTTGATTTAAAAAAAGAAAAATCTTAGTATTTATCAACTTATTCCAACTCCCAAGTCTTACCATCATAATAACACTTTAATGCATTAAGAACAAGTATAAAAAAAAATTCTTTGAAATCCAACACATATAAAATCCTTGAAAAGTCTCAACACATATGATTATTATCCCTCATAATAATACTTTAATGCATTAAGAACAAGCATACAAAAAATTTCTTGAAAAGTCCAACACATATGATTATTATCAAAATATTAAACTTTAATATAATATAATAAAAAAAAGACATTTAATTCTTTGAAAGTCCAACACATATGATTATTATCAAACTAGTAAACTTTAATATAATATAAAAAAGAAAAAAAAGAAAACATTTAAAAAAAATATTTAAAAATCAAAATTCACATATATAGATAATTATAAACACAATCCGTGCATAGCACGGGTGATATGCTAGTTTATTTATTAAGCAAAAGGTGGTTTTTAACCCCAAGCTTGTGGGAGCTCCAATCTCCCAAACTAAATTTCTTGATTTTTAAATTTAAAAAAAAAAAACCTTAGCATTTATTAACTTCTTCTAATCCCCAAGTCTTACCCTCATAATAACACTTTAATGCATTAAAAACAAGCATAAAAAAAAATTCTTTGAAATCCAACACATATAAATTCTTTGAAAAATCCCAACACATGATTATTATCAAAATATTAATGCATTAAGAACAAGTATAAAAAAAATTTCTTGAAAAGTCCAACACATATGATTATTATCAAAATATTAAATTTTAATATAATATAATAAAAAAAAGAAGACATTTAATTCCTTGAAAAGTTCAACACATATGATTATTATCAAAATATTAAACTTGAATATAATATAAAAAAGGAAAAAAAAAGAAGATATTTAAAAAAAAAAAAAAAAAGACATTTAAAAATCGCAATTCACATATATAGTTAATTATAAATATATTAAGGAAAATGGGGTTTCTAAATCCCAAACCTTGTGGGAGCTCCAATCTCTCAATCTTAATTTTCTAAATTTTTGATTTAAAAAAAAAAAAAAACCTCCGCATTTATTGATTTGATCAAAATTCCCTGATTATCATTTATTAACTTTTTCCAATCCATTTGCCTACATTTATTGCTTTGGTCAAAATCCTTGATTAGCATTTAAAATCGCCTCATACAAATAATTATAGATACAGCCCTTGCATAGTTACTGCAGTAGCCTTTTTAATTTCTCCTGTACATTATGGTTAATGATAAGATTGTTAAATTATTTTTATAAAAAATATTAAAAAACATAATTTATATATTAAAAAAAATTAAAACAAATATAAATATCTATAATTATCCCGTACATAGCACGGGTGATAGGCTATCTATATCTATATATTAAGGAAAAGGGTCTTTTAAAACCCAAGGCTTGTGGAACCTCCAACATGCCAATCCTAATTTCTTGATTTTTTAATATTTTTTTTAAAAAAAATTGACTTGGTGATTGGTGATTGGTTCAAAGATTGTAATAATTACACTATTGATTACAATAAATTCAAAGATTGTAATAATTACACTATTGATTACAATAAACACTTAATTTATAATAATTACACTTATTAAATGAATAACGCAATAAATGAAATCCTAATTTCCTTACTTTTTGCATCCCCAAGAGACCCATGTAATTATTGTGTAAATGCCTCTTAAATAAATAATTAAACACTTATTAAATTCTTTCAAACTCCTCGGTCAAACCCCATGTATTTAATTTATATATTATGTAATTATTGTGTAAATACCTCTTAAATAAATAAATAAACACTTATTAAATTCTTTCAAACTCCTCGGTCAAGCCCCATATATTTAATTTATATATTAAAAAAAATGAAAACAAATATAAATATCTATAATTATCCCGTGCATAGCACGGGTGATAGGCTAGTTATATATTAAGCAAAAGGGGGTTTTTAACCCTAAGGCCTGTGGGAGTTTCAATATCCCAATCTGAATTTTCTAAATTTTTTATTTTTTATTTTAAAAAAAAAAACTCAGCATTTATTGATTTGGTCAAAATTTCCTGATCAACATTTATTAACTTTTTTCAATCCACATGTCTTTCCACATGCCTGCATTTATTGATTTGATTAAAATTTCCTGATCAGCATTTAAAATCCCCTTCTGCAAATAATTATAGATACAATCCGTGTATAGTTACTGCAATACCCTTTTCAACTTCTTCCATACACTATGGCTAGTGATAAAATTGTTAAAGTATTTTTATAAAAAATCTTAAAAAACATAATTTACATATTAAAAAAAATCTAAAATAAATATAAATATCTATAATTATCCCGTGCATAGCACGGGTGATAGGCTAGTATCTATACTATATATTAAGCAAAAGAGGGTTTTTAACCCCCAAGGTCTGTGGGAACTTCAATATCCCAATATGAATTTTCTAAATTTTTTATTTAAAAAAAAAACTCAGCATTTATTAATTTGGTCAAAATTCCCTAATCAGCATTTATTAACTTTTTCCAATCTACATGTCTTCCCATATTTATTGATTTAGTCAAAATCTCTTGATCAGTATTTAAAATCCCCCCATATAAATAATTATAGATACAATCTGTGTTTAGTTACTGCAGTACCCTTTTCAACTTCTCCCATACACTATGGTTAGTGATAAAATTGTTAAATTATTTTTATAAAAAATCTTAAAAAACATAATTTATATATTAAAAAAAATCTAAAACAAATATAAATATCTACAATTATCTCGTGCATAGCACAGGTGATGAGCTAGTCTATACTACATATTAAGTAAAAGGGGATTTTTAACCCCAAGCCTTGTGGGAGCTCCAATCTCCCAATCTAAATTTCCTAATTTTTTGATTTAAAAAAAAAAAATCTTAACATTTATTAACTTCTCCCAACCCCCAAGTCTTACACTCATAATAACATTTTAATACATTAAGAACAAGTATAAAAAAAATTCTTTGAAATCCAACACATATGAATTCCTTGAAAAGTCCCAACATATATGATTATTATCCCTCATAATAACACTTTAATGCATTAAGAACAAGCATAGAAATTTTTTTTAAAAAAGTCCAACACATATGATTATTATCAAAATATTAAACTTTAATATAATATAATAATAATAAAAAAAGACATTTAATTCTTTGAAAAGTCTAACACATATGATTATTATCAAAATATTAAATTTTAATATAATATAAAAAAGGAAAAAAAAGAAGACATTTAAGAAAAAAGAAAAGAAAAGAAGACATTAAAAATCGCAATTCACATATATAGATAATTGTAAACATAATCCGTGCATAGCACGGGTGTTATGCTAGTATTATATAAGGAAAATGGGTTTTCTAATCTACAAGCTTTGTGGGAGCTCTAATATCTTAATCCTAATTTTCTAATTTTTTGATTTAACAAAAAAAAATAATCTCAGCATTTATTGACTTCTTCCAATCCAACCTCAGTATTTATTGACTTCTCTCAACCCACAATCCCTTTTGAATTCTTTCATAACTAGCATATCACCCGTGCTATGCACGAGATTAAATTTAAAAAAAAAAAAAAAAACATTCATAGTTATGTCAAACATATTTTTAAATTGTTAGGATAAAATATATGTAATTTTAAAAGAAAATATTGACATTGCATAATTAAAGTAATAAAAATAAGAATCTATTACATTTGTTCGAAATTCACTGAATAAGTAAAACAAAAAATAACTAAAATCTAAATTGTTGTGGGCCTTCCATCAGCATTCCTGCATTGTCAACATGATAGTTAGTATTATAATTAATGAACAATACATATATTATGTATTTATAAAATGTTATAAAGTAAAAATGTTATACTTACAATTTTTTTTTTAAAACTTTCTGAAAGGTATAGACATTCTTCAGACCAATCTATATTTAAAACAAAGGTCACACACGGTGCACAATCTAGTTGACGTGGCATTGTTGGTACAGGTATGATAAATGCATAGGCACGGTCTTGGCATGACGCAATATAATCTTTAATCATTCTAACGCCATTATCCTATAAAATTTTGGAATTATAACTTTGTGTTTGAAAAAGTAAGAATAAGTTATTTATAATAAATTTTATAATTTCCTACCTTTGATCTCATATTCTTCAAATATGATGGTTGACATCGCAAAATAAACTCTGCCCGTTTATCTTGAACAGTGAGATTTATTGAACCAGTACTGTCTTTGACCACAAGGTTAACATTGTATCTTATCAACCAAAAAAAAAAAGGGACGCTTGTTAAAAGGAAATATTGTACCTAATAAAAAATTAAAACACTTATTAAGTTTGAATTATTATTGTACATAGTAATTATTTACCTAAAGAAAATTACCTTGTTATAATATCAATATCATCATGTAGGCAGTGACGACAAACAATGTGACCATAATGATATTCAACTTTTTGATAGCAACTTTTCCACAAATCAATCCAAAGGTTGTCAACATTAATTTGTTTGATGTACCCAAGTATTCGAAAATATGAGACCTACAAAATATTTGAAAAAACATAAATTAATCTCTCTATAAACAAATTATATACATATCGTTTAATTTTTATTAATTGGGATGATAACAATTCTTACCTTTGGCATGGGTGCAAAATCACGTATTCGAATTCTTTTGGCATTTGATATTATCAATGACTGTGAAATTGAGAATCTATTTTTTCGATTCCAAGATACCAACTTTTGTGATATAGGATTCATAGCAAGCCTAGATAAACATGTCAATATATATATAATTGTGAGAATTATATTGTCATATATAATTGATTAATATTATACAATCATAACATACCACACTCGAATATGATTTGTATAACAGAATGAATGATTGATATATAACTTGCTGTATTTGCATGTAGCGAGACATGGACCTAGAAGTTGAGAAAAGATAATTTATTAATATCAATATTTGTATATGCATGTAGATATTATAAAAGTGAATAAAAAGTAATCCTATCATGATAATCTTTAACTGTTAATCCAGTGGCAAACAAAATATTATCATTCTCTAGAGTATGATATAGTTGCATGCCATCAGTTGTTGCAAACACATCCCATAGAGTCAGTCTTACCAATGTGAAACTGTTTTTACAATTAAAAAAAAAAGTTGAGATTAGAAAAAATAATAAAATTCGTAGAGTATTTAAAATTTGGTAAAGACACAGAAATATGTTATAGTATCATACCTTGTATCAAGTAGTAGAATCTCTCTCTTGTAATTATCACGATTTGCAATACCTTGACATTCAGTTACACTAACAACCAAGCTAATCACATCTGCATATTTTAGCATTTGTATGTTTATTGTTTTGATAGTCACAAATTTTTTGTATTGGTAATAAACTATGTAAGTATATAATCTAGATAAGTATCATTTAGTAAAAGTAACGTACCTATTAATTGAACATCTTGATGAAGAAATTGGCCAATGTCTGATAATTTTTTAAGGAAATACCACTGAAATGGTATATTATTATCATGATCAAGTATGTCCACAATTGTTGTATCATTAGTAAAAGACATCTTATAATAATATGGCACCAAATTGAATTTCTCATCAGCCAATGTAATATGAACTCCTCTAAAACAATATATTTTTCCCTCAATTAAATGTTCTTTGAAGTAATCATATTCCTCAGAGCATACAGTTCCTTCCATGGCATCACCCTTTCAAAAAAGTTAATAAGTACACACTTTTAACATAATATAAAACAAAATATTTAACAATTATCTCATGATAAGAGTTGTAAATACCTGTCCATCAACAAAAATCATTCTGAATATCATATTTCCCCCAGGACGATTAGTCACAGATAACAACCTGACTAACTTTGCTTTAACGCTCCAATTACTTGCATATGGATGTAAATCAGCAAAACAGGGATATCTAATAATTCTATCACCTATTGACAATGTAGATGCATATGAGCAAAATATGAATTTATAATTTTTATACAATGTATCTATAGATCTTAAGAAATTTGAAAATGAAAATATTAAGAATTTTTAATGAAAAAAAATAAAAATTGTTAAGTTTACATTATGATAAAATAGAAAAAATAAGTAATGAATTATTATACAAAAAATATTATACAAACATATTTTGTAAGTGTAAGTTTTTAAATTATTTTTATTAAATGAAAATGAAAAAAAGAAGAAGAAGATTAGATCATCCAATTTTTTGTATACTAAATGTAATATTTTGGATAAGATTTAGAATTTAGAGTAGTAAGTATTGTATAACTAAAGAATAAAAAAAACATAGTCATTCAAATTTTGAAAAGACATTTTATTTCAATCTTCAAATGCCATCAAGGACATCACGATATACAACATTTTTTGTGTAATTTGACGGTTGGTCAACCTTATTAACAATCAATATCTTCAAGCCTGATGGTGTGGTAACACGCGATAAGGCAACATATAACTGACCATGGGAGAATACTGGATTAGGAAGGTATACACCAACTTTTTTTAAAGTCTGACCTTGACTTTTGTTTATGGTCATTGCAAATGCTAATTTTATGGGAAATTGTCTTCTTTTAATCGGGACAGGTGAATGTGTGGTAGATGGTGATAAAATGATACGTGTAATGAAGACTCCTTCCCCAATATTCGAACCCGTAATCACTCGTGCCTCAATCACTTTATCTCCCATTCTCTCAACAATAAGACGGGTGCCATTACATAGATCTTGAGATTGATTAAGATTTCTCAGTAGCACTATAGGTGCTCCCTTTTTGAGTTCAAGGCAATGACTTGGAATTCCTAGAAAATTTAATGAGTGCAATAACTCTGGTGGATGCATGCCTTCGTCAATGTTCTCACCCTCAGCTGGATATATCGTATCTGCACTTAGGTATTTTCGAGATTCTCCAGGCAACATTGATAGCATTATGACATTTAATTCATCAACATCAGCATTTTTTGGTGCTAAGATGCTACGTTCTTTCAAGTAAGAACTGTCACTGTATCTAGTACTTAATTCTGGATAGATTGCATGGATCAAATCATGTAGAGCATGTGATCCATTTCTAATCAAGAACTGTTTTGGAATTTCAATCCAATTAGTCTCCCCGCTTTCAGTGAAAGAAATTCCAGGTATTTTTCCATCACCAATCATCAATATCCAGTTAGCAAAATCCCTTAGTTGTTGACGCATTTGAATAGAAGTGTCATGGGCCATAATACGCATATTGGTCCTCAAATGCAACACACGACAATGATTCCAAATAGTCGATTCCTTCAACGATGCTGCAATTGTGGCTTCCCGCCTACCTTTTGGTACTACAGGTAAAATTTGTCTAAAGTCACCACCAAGTATGAATAGTTTTCCACCAAATACACAATCAGTTGAACAAAATTCTGTACCCTTTAGTATATCTCTGAAAGTACGATCAACTGCCTCAAATCCATAACGATGGTGCATTGGAGCTTCATCCCATATGATCAATGATGCCTCTTGAATTAATTTTGCCAGTTCAGTCTGTTGATTAATACTACAACTTGAGAATTCATCCAAATTAATTGGAATTTTAAAGCGTGAATGCGCAGTTCTACCTCCTGGTAACAATAAAGCCGCAATTGCAGATGATGCAACTGAAAGGACAATTTTTTTTCTGACCTAAACTTTGCTATCAATGTTTTCCACAGATATGTTTTTCCTGTTCCCCCATTTCCATAAAGGAAAAACAAACCCCCTTTTTTACAATTGTATGCATTCATTATGGTGTCATAAACTTCCAATTGCTCACTATTTAAACCAGAATGTAATTCATTGAACAATTGTTTTTCCGAAACACTATTGTACTCCATCTCTTCTCTGATGAGCCTATTTGTCACAAATTGAGCACCTTGCGAAGATGGTAATGGCATGGGAGGGAAATCTTTGAGAGATCTTCCATTTCTATTTAATACATGCTCAATTTCGAGAAGTCCTAAATTTTTTAAGTCTTCATCATCAAGATGTAGATCACTATCTCTCATATCTCTTCTGATTCTATATTGTATATCATCGGTGAAACTTTTCCAATGACGTTCCCATAATTCGACTGGATTGGTTATATCAGAAAACATGAGCATTGTGCAATACATATGTCGAAGTTTTGTTGCTGATGCCCAATTTGATGCTTCTGCCAATGCCTCATGCCATTCATTATCATCATCGAGTAGACCAAGGGCAATACATGCAGATTTAAATGTTGTATGCACGACCCCATTTACAGTTCTGATATGCTCAAAACTTTTTGCACCACGAACCTTATTCAATAACATTCTCAAATAATATCTCTCACCCGATGTTGGATGTGCATATGGCAATCTACCAATACATTTATGTGATTTTCGGACATCCCATTCTTTTTTATCTCTTTTCCATACCCATTTTGTTGGAAATTCAACATAAGTCAACTCATTTGCAGATTGGTGGGTTCTATTTGCTTCAAACCATTTGGTCAATATTGTGTCATGAACACATTGTTGGTCAATAATTTCGTGTAGATGATCATTGTCATTAAATATAACAAATTGTTGACCTGGAAGATGATATTGTAAGTGCTCAACAGAAGGAGTTTGTTTATGAATTTCAAACTCAAATATCCTCCAACACGCTTCAATCGCAGACACGTATCGAGCATCCAAATACTGTTTGATCTCATCAACTTGTTTGTAATGTTGTTGCCCATTATTGTTTGGATGAATAACATTATCCTCAATCACAGTTGTCGCACGATCAGGCCCTTTGTTGACATATTTGTACAAATATTTCATCAACTTCGGGTGCGCACATCGTTCAATATTAATGTGGCAATCATATCGCACCAAAAGATCACGATTATATGGAATGACCCATCTGTTATCAACTATAAATCCATTTATGTTTATTGTGTTGCTCTCATCACATCTGCGCCTATATGACACAAATCCATTATCATCAATTGTTGTTTCATTACAAAATTTCTTCGGATAATGTTTTGTACACTTTCCATCTACCATGCATGGAGCATTGGGATTAGCAGCACCACAAGGTCCATGTATGATGCATCTGACGACAGTCTCATATGCCAATGGGTCTGCATTTTTGTTAGGCAATTCAGCACATATAAACTCATCAATTTGTTCAGGTGTGATTGGCTTATTCTCCGATGCTAGTGTGATTGTAATGTGAGAATGCGGCAATCCCCATTTTTGAAACTCGATGACGTAAATAACTGTTCATAAAAATAATTATTGATACATTAGACATTTAAGAGTATTTGTTATATCATAAATGCACAGGTGTTAGAATAATAATACCTCAAAGTACTTCTCCAAATATTTTATTTTCCTTCAAGTCGGTTAGTAGCTGCTTAAACTTAATCCGAAAAACTCTAGCAACGATATCAGGTCTATCTTCTACACGTTGATTCGGTAGTCTTGGAAGATCAACTTTTATTTCTGGCCATATAGGATTGCATGTGAACGTAATAAACAAATCAGGAGCTCCAATAGTTCTGCAAATTGCCATAGCATCTTGATAACGTTGGATCATACTACGTGGCCCCCCAGAGAATGACGAAGGCAACACAAATCTTCTCCCCACTGCTGATGCATCTACATCTCCAGCAACTACAGCATCTTCTATTCCTTGATATAGGTCTGCGCACAACTCAGCTTGATGGGTCTTGATGTAATTCAATCTAGTTTGCTCAATAGCAGCATAACAGTCAACGACAAATTGTTGAAACAAACGCCCTCCTCTTAAAAGTGTTTTACCTTCAAATTCTCTATGTTGGAGTCTAAATGCATAAAATTCTCTAATTGACACATTGTTTCGAGATCTGCTTGAGAATGTATTAGAAGAGATGCCGCACCTCCATCCATCTGTACCATATAGAAATAGTAATGGGTACTGTAATGGTACATATGATGGATGTATTTCACTGATTCTTTTTAATATACCATCATTTTTCTGAACAATGATATCACGATGTGTTTCAGTTCCAGCATCATCACCAATGATTATCGCCGCAACTTCGTTTGCAGTTGGCCTGATATATTGTCGTTCACCTCTGGAGTTTAAAATACGCACATGTAGATTCAATACATTACGATCCCGCAACAAATCTCCAGTACTTCGAAATATTTTCACATAAGGATTAACTGCATTTAACATTTCTTGTAAATCTTCCAATATTGACAAATTAATGCCCGAAATATTTGTACTGGTTTGGCCTATCACATCAGGACGATTTTGCAATTCATGCTCTGTATCATATATATACAGTTGGGCAAACTTAGGTTTCTGACCAGGAGTTGGTAACAGTGACCCTATTCTATGATAATTTTCCCCGCTAATCTGAAATGAATATGGACCTCTTCCATCTAAAACTGAATGAACTACTTTTCCATCCATTGATGTGAAAGACAACATTGAATTACACATTCTAATTTTTTCCATAAAACTTGCATTCCTCCATTGTGCATCTAAGAAGTGAGGAGCGTGTGGCAAAAAAGAATCATTAAACTAACTACAATACAATCACATTAAAAAAAGAACCATTGAACTAACTACAATGACATTAAAAAAAAGAACCGTTGAATAAATTACAATCACATCACATTTTTCCCATAATAAAAAATAAATAAATGAAAAAAAATCATTAAATTAATTACAATCACATTGAAAAAAAAGAACTATTGAACTAATTACAATCACATTTTTCTCTTTGTGAGTGTTTATGTTTATGTTTATCTAATTTCGATCATACTAAAAAATCAAATTATAATTTTTTTTTGGTTAGACCAAATAAAAATCACAAAAGGAGATAACTTCAATCATACAAATCACAAATATTTTTATACTATCTAACTACAGAAAATAAAAAGATTAAATCACATTAAAAAAAGAACCATTGAACAAACTACAATTACATCACATTTTTCCCATAATAAAAAAATAAATGAAAACAATAACCATTAAACTAACTACAATACAATCACATTAAAAAAAAAAAAAAGGAACCATTAAACTAACTGCAATCACATTAAAAAAAAAAACCGTTGAACAAACTACAATCACATCACATTTGTTCCATAATAAAAATAAATAAATGAAAAAAAAAGAACCATTAAACTAATTACAATCATATTAAAAAAAAGAACCGTTGAACTAACTACAATCACATTTTTCTCTTTGTGAGTGTTTATGTTTATCTAACTCAAGTCATATTAAAAAATCAAATTATAATTTTTTTTTGGCTAGACCAAATACAAATAAAAAAAGGAGATAACTTCAATCATAAAAATCAAAAATATTTTTATGCTATCTACCTATAATCATATTTTTTTCATAATAAAAAAAATAATTATAAAGAAGAACCATTAAAACAGTAAATAAAATGATTAAATCACATTTAAAAAAAGATCCATTGAAATAGTAAATAAAAAGAATATTTAGAACCATTGAACAAATTACAATCACGCTTTTTTTTTTTTATGAGTGTTTATGTTTATCTAACTTCAATCATATTAAAAAATCAAATTATAAACAAAAGGAGATAACTTCAATCATACAAATCACAATTTTTTTAATGCTATCTAACTACAATCACATTTTTCTCATAATAAAAAAATAATTGGAAAAAAAAACCATTGAATTAACTACAACAATCATGTTAAAAAAAAGAGACATTGAACAAACTACAATCACATCACATTTTTCCCATAATAAAATAAATAAATGAAAAAAAAAGAACTATTAAACTAACTACAATCACATTAAAAAAAAAAGAATCATTCAACTAATTATAATCACATTTTTCTCTTTGTGAGGGTTTGTATTTATCTAACTTCAATCATATTAAAAAATCAAATTATAATTTTTTATTCGCTAGACAAATCACAAATATTTTTATGCGCTATCTTACAATCACATCACATTTTTCCCATAATAAAATAAATAAATGAAAAAAAAAAGACTATTAAACAAACTACAATCATATTAAAAAAAAAAAAATCATTCAACTAATTATAATCACATTTTTCTTTTTGTGAGAGTTTATATTTATCTAACTTCAATCATATTAAAAAATCAAAAATAAAATTAAAATAGTAAATAAAAAGATTAAATAACATTAAAAAAAAACATTGAACTAACTACAACAATCATATTAAAAAAAAGAGCTATTGAACAAACTACAATCACATTAAGAAGGAGAAAAAAAAAAAAAGTATTTATAATCACATTTTTCTCTTTGTGAGGGTTTGTATTTATCTAACTTCAATCAAATTATAATTTTTTATTCGCTAGACAAATCACAAATATTTTTATGCGCTATCTTACAATCACATCACATTTTTCCCATAATAAAATAAATAAATGAAAAAAAAGAACTATTAAACAAACTACAATCACATTAAAAAAAAAATCATTCAACTAATTATAATCACATTTTTTTTTTTGTGAGGGTTTATATTTATCTAACTTCAATCATATTAAAAAATCAAAAATAAAATTAAAATAGTAAATAAAAAGATTAAATAATATTAAAAAAAACATTGAAATCATATTAAAAAATCAAATTATAATTTTTATTCGCTAGACAAATCACAAATATTTTTATGCGCTATCTTACAATCACATCACATTTTTCCCATAATAAAATAAATAAATGAAAAAAAAGAACTATTAAACAAACTACAATCACATTAAAAAAAAAATCATTCAACTAATTATAATCACATTTTTCTTTTTGTGAGGGTTTATATTTATCTAACTTCAATCATATTAAAAAATCAAAAATAAAATTAAAATAGTAAATAAAAAGATTAAATAACATTAAAAAAAAAACATTGAACTAACTACAACAATCATATTAAAAAAAAGAGCCATTGAACAAACTACAATCACATTAAGAAGGAGAAAAAAAAATTAGTATTTATAATCACATTTTTCTCTTTGTGAGGGTTTGTATTTATCTAACTTCAATCAAATTATAATTTTTTATTCGCTAGACAAATCACAAATATTTTTATGCGCTATCTTATAATCACATCACATTTTTCCCATAATAAAATAAATAAATGAAAAAAAAGAACTATTAAACAAACTACAATCACATTAAAAAAAAAAAAAATCATTCAGCTAATTATAATCACATTTTTCTCTTTGTGAGGGTTTATATTTATCTTACTTCAATCATATTAAAAAATCAAAAATAAAATTAAAATAGTAAATAAAAAGATTAAATAACATTAAAAAAAAACCATTGAACTAATTACAACAATCATATTAAAAAAAGAGCCATTGAACAAACTACAATCATATCACATTCAATTTTTCTCATCACATTCAACTAAAAAAAAAAAAAAATCATTCAGCTAATTATAATCACATTTTTCTCTTTGTGAGGGTTTATATTTATCTAACTTCAATCATATTAAAAAATCAAAAATAAAATTAAAATAGTAAATAAAAAGATTAAATAACATTAAAAAAATACCATTGAACTAATTATAACAATCATATTAAAAAAAGAGCCATTGAACAAACTACAATCACATCACATTCAACTAATTATAATCACATTTTTCTCATCACATTCAACTAATTATAATCACATTTTTCTCTTTGTGACGGTTCATGTTAAAAAATCAAAAATAAAATTAAAATAGTAAAGAAAAGAAAAGAAAAGAAAAAGTTAAGAAAAGAAAACAAAAATAACAAAAATTACAATATTAAAACAGTAAAGAAAAGAAAAAGTTAAGAAAGAGAAAACAAAAATAACACTTACTGTTTGTATACGTGGTCACTGAAATTGAAAGTGTAGAAGTGAGAACTGAAGAAGGAGAAAGCAAAAATGAGACTCACTGTTTATAATAGATATGTGAAAAGTTAAGGAAAATATGTGTATTAGAGAAGTTATAAAGATTCACTGTTTAATAAGAGACTCACTGTTTAGAAAAATGAGACTCACTGTTTAATAAGTGTTTATTTATTTTTTTTCGGAAAACAAAACAAAAAAATTAAGAGAGAAAAAAACTAAGAGCCATTGACCCATTGATTACATGGGTCTCTCGGAGAAGCAAAAGTGGTGGCGTGTAAATACGTGTATTAGAGAAGTTATAAAGTTAAAGTTTTGAAAGAATTTAATAATTCTTTATTTATTTTTTTTCAAAAAACAAACACAAAAAAATTAACAGAGAAAAAAATTAAGAGCCATTGACCCATTGATTACATGGGTCTCTTGGGGAAGCAAAAGTGGTGGCGTGTAAATACCTGGGGGCTTTTCCATTTATCAATAGTGTAATTATAATCTTTGAACCAATCATTTAATAAATGCTGAGGTTAATTTTTTAAATAAAAAAAAAAACAAAAAATCAGAAAATTAGGATTGACATATTGGAGCTCCCACAGGCCTTGGGGGTTAGAAACCCCCTTTTGCTTAATATATAGTATAGATAGATTATTGCAGCACCCTTTTTAATTTCTCCCATACACTATGATTACACACAAAAATAAAGAATATAAGAATTTAGATATAAATCTAAAAAAGATATAACATCTAAATTTGAATTATGATTTAGTAATATAATTATGTATTTTTTTATGTATATCTATCAAAATTTAAATCACTTAATGGGATAAATTAATAAATTTTCTAAAATTATTGATTTTTTAATTTACAAAATAGTTTAAAAAAAACTATTGATTGATTTATTTATTTAATAACAAAAAGATTTCATAATCTCTCCCTCCTAATCTCTCTCACCAATTTCCAAAAAAAATAAAAAATTAAAACCTGCATTCCTTTTCTTTTCCTCAAAAAATCAGATAATATTTTTTTTATTAAAGTTGTAGATATTTATCTATATCTTATATATTATATTATAACATAACAAAAAAAAAAAAAAAAACTAAAAAAAAATCTTTAAAGTTTATCTAAATAAACTTTAAATTAATAAAACTCACATGTCTATCACATATCTAATACACATCATAACTTAATAATAACTAGCATATCACCCGTGCAACGCACGGGATAATTATAAATATTTATATTTATTTCAGATTTTTTTAATATATAAATTATATTTTTGAAGATTTTTTATAAAAAAGATTTAACAATCTTATCACTAACCATAGTGTATAGGAGAAATTGAAAATAGTATTGCAGTAACTATACACGGATTGTATCTATAATTATTTATATTGGGGGATTTTAAATGCTGATAAGGGGATTTTGACCAAATCAATAAATGCAGGCATGTGGAAAGACATGTGAATTGAAAAAAGTTAATAAATGCTAATCAGAGAATTTTGATTAAATCAATAAATGCTGAGTTTTTTTTTTAAATAAAAAATAAAAAATTTAGAAAATTCAAATTGAGATATCGAAGCTCCCACAGGACTTGGGGTTAAAAACCTCATTTTGCTTAATATATAGTACTAGCCTATCACTCGTGCTATGCACGGGATAATTATAGATATTTATATTTGTTTTAGATTTTTTTAATATATAAATTATGTTTTTTAAGATTTTTTTCTTATCCCTAACCATAGTGTATGGGGGAAGTTGAAAAGGGTACTGCAATAACCATACACGAATTGTATCTATAATTATTTGTATAAGGGGATTTTAAATGCTAATTAGGAGATTTTGACCAAATCAATAATTGCAGGCATGTGGAAAGATATGTGGATTGAAAAAGTTAATAAATGCTGATCAGGGGATTTTGACTAAATCAATAAATGCTGTGTTTTTTTTTTATAAATAAAAAATTTAAAAAATTCAGATTGGGATATTGAAGCTTCCATAGGCCTTGGGGGTTAAAAACCCCCTTTTGCTTAATATATAGTATAGATATAGATAGATAGATAGATATATCTTTTTCTTTTTCTTTTTCTTTTTGTGTGGTTTCTATTCGGATATTTTTTTTTTCAATTTATTTAAGATGGAGTTGTGGATATCTTTTTTTTTTTTAAATTTAATTTATCTGTGGTTTCCATTTGTTTTTAATTATTATTATTTAGGTAAGTTATAATATAAGTTAGATATGTGATAGACATGTGAGTTTTATTGATTTAAAGTTTATTTAGATAAACTTTAAAGATTTTTTTTTAGTTTTTTAGTTTTTTTTTTTTGTTATGTTATAATATAATATATAAAATATAGGTAGATATCTACAACTTTAATAGAAAATATTATCTGATTTTTTGGGAAAGAGAAAATGAATGCAAGTTTTAATATTTTTTTTGAAAATTTGTGAGAGAGATTAGGAGAGAGAGATTATGAAATATTTTTGTTATTAAATAAATAAATCAGTCAATAGTTTTTTTTAATCTATTTTGTAAATTAAAAATCAATAATTTTGAAAAATTGATTAATTTGTCCCATTAAGTGATTTAAAATTTTGATAGATATACATAAGAAAACTACATAATTATATTATTAAATCATAATTCAAATTTAGATGTCATATCTTTTTGAGATTTATAGCTAAATTCTTATCTTTTCTATTTTTTATTTTTGTGTGTAACCATAGTTTATGGGAGAAATTGAAAAGGGTATTGCAGTAATCTATATATTAAGGAAAAGGGTCTTTTAAAACCCAAGGCTTGTGGAACCTCCAACATGCCAATCCTAATTTCTTGATTTTTTAATATTTTTTAAAAAAAAAATTGACTTGGTGATTGGTGATTGGTTCAAAGATTGTAATAATTACACTATTGATTACAATAAATTCAAAAATTGTAATAATTACACTATTGATTACAATAAACACTTAATTTATAATAATTACACTTATTAAATGAATAACGCAATAAATGAAATCCTAATTTCCTTACTTTTTGCATCCCCAAGAGACCCATGTAATTATTGTGTAAATGCCTCTTAAATAAATAAATAAACACTTATTAAATTCTTTCAAACTCCTCGGTCAAACCCCATGTATTTAATTTATATATTATGTAATTATTGTGTAAATGCCTCTTAAATAAATAAATAAACACTTATTAAATTCTTTCAAACTCCTCGGTCAAACCCCATATATTTAATTTATATATTAAAAAAAATGAAAACAAATATAAATATCTATAATTATCCCGTGCATAGCACGGATGATAGGCTAGTATTAGAAAAGTGAAAGGTTGTGGATCAAATTTTTCCTCAAAAATTTTATCTATTTGAATAAAATCTATACTATATATTAAGCAAAAGGGTGTTTTAACCCCCAAAGCCTGTGGAAGCTCCAATATGCCAATCCTAATTTCCTGATTTTTTATTTTATTTTTTTAAAAAAAATTGACTTGGTGATTAGTTCAAAGATTATAATAATTACAGTGACACCATGATTACATGGGTCTCTTGAGGAAGCAAAAGTGGTGGCGTGTAAATTAAGAGCCACTGCCCCTCTCTCTCTCTCTCTCTCTCTCTCATTTCATTTATTGTTTTATTTCTCCACCCTCTATCTCCTTTATTTATCAATAGTGTAATTATATTGAAAGAATTTAATAAGTGTTATTTTTTTTTTTCAAAAAAAAAAACAAAAAAATTAAGAGAGAAAAAAATTATATTGAAAGAATTTAATAAGTGTTTTTTTTTTTCAAAAAACAAAACAAAAAAATTAAGAGAGAAAAAAATTAAGAGCGCCATTGACACCATGATTACATTAAAAAAAAAAAACAAAAAAATTAAGAGAGAAAAAAATTATATTGAAAGAATTTAATAAGTTTTTTTTTTTTTTTTTTTCAAAAAACAAAACGAAAAAATTAAGAGAGAATAAAATTAAGAGCCATTGACACCATGATTGCATGGGTCTCTTGAGTGGTGGCGTGTAAATTAAGAGCCATATTTATCAATAGTGTAAGAGCCATATTTATAATCTTTGAACCAATCACCAAGCAATCCCAATATTATATTGGAACTCTACAAAAATTTATGGGTTAGAAATAGATATAAATTTTTTTACATCCCCAAGAGACCCATGTAACTATTGTGTAAATGGCTCTTAATTTTTTTCCCTCTTAATTTTTTCAAACCTTTTTAACTTCTCCAATACACATATTTTTCTTAACTTTTCACATACCTATTGTAAACAGTGATTTTCCTTTTTGCTTTCTCCTTCTTGAGTTCTCACTTTCATACTTTCAACTTCAGTGACTACGTATGCAAACAGTAAGTGTTATTTTTGTTTTTTCCTTCTTAACTTTTTCTTTTGTTTACTGTTTTAATATTAACAGTGATTTTCCTTTTTGCTTTCTCCTTCTTTAGTTCTCACTTCTACACTTCCAACTTCAGTGACTACGTATGCAAACAGTAAGTGTTATTTTTGTTTTCTCCTTAACTTTTAATGTAACGCCCTCAAAATAATAACATTAATCCCAACAATATAGACATGCTATAATATATAAAAGGTCCACATCTTTCCATTCATCAGAGTTTCATTACAAAAGTACCACATGTTAACAACAAAAGCAAATGCCCTAAGGGCTTACAGCTTTCCAAGTCAACACTTGGTTACACAAAAGTAGAGTGCTAACTCATTTACAGATAAAGCCCTTGGCTTGAATTTACATGTAATACAACAAAAGGAAAGACAACCCAAAAAGCCTGTCCGCCACTAGCCTCCCAAGCTAAGTCCTTGGAGGTGGCATGCTTCCTGTACCTGAAAATGATGTTCCCATATAGGGTGAGCCACAGCCCAGTAGAAATATACTAAACCAGTTATGAACAATGACTAAAAGATTAACAGTTGATAGATGGTCAACACTTTTACAATCATTCATAACATAACACAATTCCAAGACACTTAAGTCTATATTTCCTTTCATTTCTATTTTCATTCCTTTTTACTTGCCATTCTTAACCTTGGCTTAGAACCTGGCCAAACATCACATATGAGACAAACACTCATGCCAACACTTTTCACTTCATCAAAGATAAACATAACAGTTATATCAATACTTCCAACGACAAGCATATCCGCTCTGTCAATACACTTCTAGATAAGCATACCCGCTCTATCTACGGAGTTCATCCCCTATCTCCTCCCAACAACATCCGGTTTAGAGGTCCATCCCCTATCTTCCCCTAAACCGTGGAGTACATCCCCTATCTCCTCCAACACAACACAATGCATATAAACAACAATTATATACATCACAAATCAACACAATTAATTATCCAAATTAATCAATCAATGTAATTAGAGCATTCTCCATAATTAACATCACAACCCTTAGGTTCCAATTTCCTTAATGTTTCAACATTAATCCCATGTTTCTATACTAAACATGCTTCTAGGTTTATCTTAGATGAAAACCCCCAACTTGTAAAATTACACAATGACCCAAAGTTTCCCAAAATCACACAACAACTTCCAACATATCAAAATGCTAAAATTTAAAGACAAAACTCATAGAGAGGAGTAGGATATCCCTACCTCAAAAGATGAGTTCCAAAGGAGAAGGACCCAAAACCAAGATGCTCCAAACACCAAACTATTCGGATCAAAAGAACGCCCTCGACGATCCACACCCTTTTTGTAAAGACAAAAGGTGAGCAAAACACCCTAGCTAGATCAATATTAAGAGAGAAGTTAAGGTTTTTGAGTGAGAAGCTCTGAAAATGGCGTTTTGGGTAAAGTAAGAGAGAGAAGATAAGTCAAAAGTGATTTAAAATGCCCAGTCCCACTCAGTTATACGACAGGTCCGCTCGAGCGTAAGACACTCCGCTCGAGCGCAAAGACACAAAAACATGGTCCGCTCGAGCGCAACATTGTCCGCTCGAGCGCCAAGACACAGACACAAAGTTCGTCCGCTCGAGCGCAGATACCAGCCCGCTCGAGCGCAGTTCTCCCCCTCCCAGAACTCTCACCAAAAACACACCGTCCGCTCGAGCCCAACATCACCGCTCGAGCTCAACCAGCTCGAGCGCACCAAACCCGCTCGAGCGTAGGAACCACACTTGCAGAAGTTTTGCAGGTGCACGAAATACTGGATGTGTGCATTATCCGCTCGAGCGCCAAAATCCCCGCTCGAGCGCACAAGCAACAACAACTTCTCCGCTCGAGCGTGAACATCTCCGCTCGAGCGGACCAGCCAAAACCTGGGCAACTAGACTTGGTTCCTAAACTCAACCAACCTGTAACAAACCTGCCCAACACATCCTATAACTCAATTACAAAGCAAGAAAAGGATGTAAACAAGACAATACTCAACTACCAACATCCACGGACACATGTCCGGATTACTGTACAACAAGGGGTAAACCCGGGATCGCTATATTTAATGTTATTTAATCTTTTTATAAACCCTCACAAAAAGAAAAATGTGATTATAATTTCTCCTTCTTAACTTTTTCTTTTGTTTACTGTTTTAATATTGTTCAATGGTTTTTTTGATTTTATTTTTGAATCTTTTTATTTATTATTTTAATTTTATTTTTAATTTTTTAATATGATTAAAGTTGGATAAATATAAACTCTCACAAAAAGAAATATGTTATTATAATTAGTTGAATGATTCTTTTTTTTAATGTGATTGTAGTTAGTTTAGTAGTTAAAAAAATGTGATTAACTAATTTTTAATGTTATTTAATCTTTTTATTTAATTTTTTAATATGATTAAAGTTAGATAAATAATGTTTTAATATCATTAAAGTTAGATAAATATAAACTCTCACAAAAAGAAAAAAAATGTGATTATAATTAGTTGAATGATTCTTTTTTTTAATGTGATTGTAGTTAGTTTAATAGTTTAAAAAATGTGATTAACTAATTTTAATTGTATTTAATCTTTTTATTTACTGTTTTAATTTTATTTTTAATTTTTTAATATGATAAACTCTCACAAAAAGAAAAATATGATTATAATTAGTTGAATGATTCTTTTTTTTAATGTGATTGTAGTTAGTTTAATAGTTAAAAAATGTGATTAACTAATTTTTAATGTTATTTAATCTTTTTATTTACTATTTTAATTTTATTTTTAATTTTTCAATTTTTTAATATGATTAAAGTTAGATAAATATAAACTCTCACAAAAATAAAAATGTGATTGTAATTAGTTGAATGATTCTTTTTTTAATGTGATTGTAGTTAGTTTAATAGTTAAAAAAATGTGATTAACTGATTTTTAATGTTATTTAATCTTTTTATTTACTATTTTAATTTTATTTTTAATTTTTAAATTTTTTAATATGATTAAAGTTAGATAAATATAAACTCTCACAAAAAGAAAAATGTGATTGTAATTAGTTGAATGATTCTTTTTTTAATGTGATTGTAGTTAGTTTAGTAGTTAAAAAAATGTGATTAACTAATTTTTAATGTTATTTAATTTTTTAATATGATTAAAGGTAGATAAATAATGTTTTAATATCATTAAAGTTAGATAAATATAAACTCTCACAAAAAGAAAAAAAATGTGATTATAATTAGTTGAATGATTCTTTTTTTTAATGTGATTTCAGTTAGTTTAATAGTTTAAAAAATGTGATTAACTAATTTTTAATTGTATTTAATCTTTTTATTTACTGTTTTAATTTTATTTTTAATTTTTTAATATGATAAACTCTCACAAAAAGAAAAATATGATTATAATTAGTTGAATGATTCTTTTTTTAATGTGATTGTAGTTAGTTTAATAGTTAAAAAAATGTGATTAACTAATTTTTAATGTTATTTAATCTTTTTATTTACTATTTTAATTTTATTTTTAATTTTTCAATTTTTTAGTATGATTAAAGTTAGATAAATATAAACTCTCACAAAAATAAAAATGTGATTGTAATTAGTTGAATGATTCTTTTTTTAATATGATTGTAGTTAGTTTAATAGTTAAAAAAATGTGATTAATTGATTTTTAATGTTATTTAATCTTTTTGTTTACTATTTTAATTTTATTTTTAATTTTTTAATATGATTAAAGTTAGATAAATATAAACCCTCACAAAATGAAAAATGTGCTTATAATTTCTCCTTCTTAACTTTTTCTTTTGTTTACTGTTTTAATATTGTAATTAATCAAAAATTAGTTCAATGATTTTTTTTAATGTAAAATCTTTTTATTTACTATTTTAATTTTATTTTTTAATTTTTAATATGATTAAAGTTAGATAAATATAAACCCTCACAAAAAGAAAAAATGTGATTATAATTAGTTGAATGATTCTTTTTTTTAATGTGATTGTAGTTAGTTTAATAGTTAACAAAATGTGATTAACTAATTTTTAATGTTATTTAATCTTTTTATTTACTATTTTAATTTTATTTTTAATTTTTTAGTATGATTAAAGTTAGATAAATATAAACTCTCACAAAAAGAAAAATATGATTCTAATTAGTTGAATGATTCTTTTTTTTAATGTGATTGTAGTTAGTTTAATAGTTAAAAAAAATGTGATTAACTAATTTTTAATGTTATTTAATCTTTTTGTTTACTATTTTAATTTTATTTTTAATTTTTTAATATGATTAAAGTTAGATAAATATAAACCCTCACAAAAAGAAAAATGTGATTATAATTTCTCCTTCTTAACTTTTTCTTTTGTTTATTGTTTTAATATTGTAATTAATCAAAAATTAGTTCAATGATTTTTGTTTAATGTAAAATCTTTTTATTTACTATTTTAATTTTATTTTTGATTTTTTAATATGATTAAAGTTAGATAAATATAAACCCTCACAAAAAGAAAAAATGTGATCTATATCTATACTATATATTAAGCAAAAGGGGGTTTTTAACCCCAAGTCTTGTGGAAGCTCCAATTTCCCAATCTAAATTTCCTGATTTTTTGATTTAAAAAAAAAAATCTTAGCATTTATTAACTTCTCCCAACTCCCAAGTCTTACCCTCATAATAACACTTTAATGCATTAAGAACAAGCATAAAAAAAATTCTTTGAAATCCAACACATATGAATTCCTTGAAAAGTCCCAACACATATGATTATTATCCCTCATAATAACACTTTAATACATTAAGAACAAGCATAAACAAAATTTCTTGAAAAATCCAACACATATGATTATTATCAAAATATTAAACTTTAATATAATATAATAAAAAAAAGACATTTAATTCCTTAAAAAGTCCAACACATATGATTATTATTAAAATATTAAATTTTAATGTAATATAAAAAAGGGAAAAAAGAAGACATTTAAAAAAAAAATTTAAAAATCACAATTCACATATATAGATAATTATAAACACAATCCGTGCGTAGCACGGGTGATATACTAGTTATGAGAGAAGTCAAAAGGCATTGTGGGTTGGGAAAAGTCAATAAATGCTGATGTTTTTTTTTTTTTAAATCAAAAATTAGGAAATTAGGATTTGGAGATCGGAGCTCCCACAGGCCTTGGGGTTAAAAACCCCCTTTTGCTTCATATATAGTATAGAAGTATAGATAGTTTTTTTTAATCTATTTTTGTCACACCCCACTTTTTATCACTCGAAGCCATTACCAAATTCATTAACTCAATTCAATTCCAGAGGTAACATGTGGAAATAGACTCATACATTCAATCTGTATAAGGGATTAACAATACTCTCATTCGTGCACAAGGTAAATATGACATGAACATTCTTTAATAAATCGCCCTTGGGCTTACATCACTTAAGGTACAAGAAAAATGGTATAACCCTTTCTCAACAATAGCGTTCCGCCAACATAACAGAGGCCCCGTGGCCAGTAAACAAGTAGATCGTGCAGCTCAACCTGCTTAACACCTGAAAAAGATTCAACAACGTGGGATGAACATATAGTCCAGTAGGGAACTCAACATGATCCTTAACAATAACAACTTACAGATAGCTATGATCATGAACCCTCATTCTCATACTAGAATAGTAAGGTGACAGTTTACACACAATATATATATATATATGTATGAACTTTTCTCGAAAACAACCATTTCATTCAACGTTGCAACTAGTTTCCCTTCCCGTTTTCCTTTCATTAATTCCCGTTCCCAATCTTTCATGATATTAACAATCACTTAGGAAATAACCTCATTAAGCTCGATACTATTTTCTCTTCCCATACGTACGCAGATGTACCCTTTTCAAACATGTTTATCTTTAAAACATTCATTCTCCTTTACACTTTCCAAAGGACAAATATGACATTTTGGTTTGTTTCCACTACTATCATAACTATACATGTATAACTTGTAAAAAAATGTAAATTTACAACCCTCCAACATGTATACAATCAATCAATGGAGTAACGCAGTACTCCAAACGGTAACCAATCAAGCTCATGACATTTTCAGTTACAACGAAGCAACAACATTACACTTTACTCCACCTGCCATACACTGAGTAGGCCAAGGATATACTGAAACAACTACAACCAACTTCACTCTACTAGCCATATGCATAGTAAGTCAAACTGCCAGTTTACCAGGCGCTAGCTGGAAGGGTATGACACCTCTTATTCTTAGCGCATACAGTTCTCCAGGCGCTAGCTGGAAGGTACCGGTACCTTTGATTATAAGCGCGACATATAACGTCATCCACAATCATGCACACAAGGCATATTCCCGGCATATACCGCCGTCAACAATCATGCACACAAGGCATATCCAACATGCGTATCATATACACATAACTAACAAGAATTCAACAATCCAATTCTCAAACTTATTTCGAAAATACTTTCTTCCTTTTCACAAAACAATTTCATTTCCCTTTTGGTTACCACAAAACCAATTCCACTACCCTTGTTCTCAACCAACCAATTTCACACCATGGTTAATCCTTTAAACATTAAACACCATTACCCAACTCATTTTGATAAAAGAGATTTACACACAATAGTCAACAAATCCCCATTTTGATTTACCCAACCCAAATATAATTTAGGGCTTTTCTCTCTTTCAACTACAACATGCTTATTTACATACTAGTTAACCAAAAGAATCATTAATGATGCCAAACCCATTCTCAACTCAACCAACCCTAGGTTTACTCATGATTTTCAAACAATTCCAACATGATACCATTTTCATGCAATACAAAAATTACCACATGTCTATCTATAGAGGAAGTATTGTAAAAGAACAAGGAGAATCCCTACCTCAAAAGGAAAACTCAAATGGAGAAGATGACCCGAAATCAAAGTGCTCCAAACGCCAAACTATTCGGATCAAAATGACGCCCTCGACGATCAACACCCTTTTTGTGAAGACCTAAGGTGAGCAAAACACCCTAGCTAGATCAATCCTAAGAGAGAAGTTAGGTTTTAGAGTGAGGTGCTCTCCAATGGAGGTTTTGATAAAGTAAGAGAGAGAAAGGAAATCAAAAAGTGAACCAAAAAGGTGAATCTCGGTGTACTAAACCAGACTCTCCGCTCGAGCGCACAAAACCCCGCTCGAGCGCCACTCACAGACTCCCGCTCGAGCGCACAAACCCCGCTCGAGCGGCCGATACAACCATCCAGAAGTTCAACAGAACAGGTCTCCGCTCGAGCGTCCCACTCCTCCGCTCGAGCGTAACACACGAACACCCGCTCGAGCGTCCCAAAGCCCGCTCGAGCGTACAACACTGCAGAAGAGAAAATACTGGGAGATGGATTTTCCCGCTCGAGCTCAAAAACCCCCGCTCGAGCGGAGAGGCCAAAAACTGGGCAGAAATTCTTAGGTCTAAAACACAACCAACTTATTTCCAACAAGCCCAACACAACCCAAAACTCCAAAACAAAGAGCAAGGGATAGAAGAGAGTATAAGACAATAATAAATCTACGGAACCGAGTCCGGATTACCGTTTAATAACAACAGGAAATACCGGGATCGCTATAATTTTGTAAATTAAAAATCAATAATTTTGAAAATTTGATTAATTTGTCCCATTAAGTGATTTAAAATTTTGATAGATATACATAAAAAAAAAATACATAATTATATTATTAAATCATAATTCAAATTTAGATATTATACATTTTTGAGATCTATAGCTAAATTCTTATCTTTTTTATTTTTGTGTGTAATCATAGTTTATGGGAGAAATTGAAAATGGTGTTGCAATAATTATGAGAGAAGTCAAAAGGGATTGTGAGTTGGGAAAAATCAATAAATGTTGAGGTTGAGTTGTGAGAAGTCAATAAATGCTGAGGTTTTTTTTTTTTTTTAAATCAAAAAATTAGAAAATTAGGATTAGGAGATTGGAGCTCCCACAAGCCTTGGGGTTAAAAACCCCATTTTGCTTAATATATAGTATAGATAATTAAAAACAAATAGAAACTACAAATAGATTAAATTTAAAAAAAATAGATACCCACAACTCCATCTTAAATAAATTTAAAAAAAAAATAGCCGAATAGACCCCCCCCCCCCACACACACACACAAAAAGATAAGAATTTAGAGATGGATCTAAAAAAAATATTAAAACTTGCATTCCTTCTCTCTTCCCCAAAAAATCAGATAATCTTTTTTACGAAAGTTGTAGATATTTATCTATATCTTATATATCATATTATAACATAACAAAAAAAAAAAAAACTAAAAATCAGATATACAAATAGATAAAATTAATAAATTTGATTTTTATTTATTCAGTTAAAATCTTTCTTTTGTATCTCAATATCTAATTTTAAAAATATTTAAAGTTTATCTAAACAAATCTAAGTTGAAAATATCTCCCACCATTATACTTTAAATCAATAAAATTCACATGTCTATAATATATCTAACTCACATCATAATTTACCTAAATAATAATTAAAAACAAGTAGAAACCACAAATAAATTAAATTAAAAAAAAATAGATACCCTCAATTCCATTTTAAATAAATTGAAATTTTTTTTTACCCGAATAGAAAGCACACAAAATTTTTTTAAAAAAAAGATAAGAATTTAGATATGGATCTAAAAAAAATATTAAAACTTGCATTCCTTCTCTATTCCCCAAAAAATCAGATAATATTTTTTATGAAAGTTGTAGACATCTATTTATATCTTATATATTATATTATAACATAAAAAAACTAAAAATCAGATATACAAATAGATAAAATTAATAAATTTAATTTTTATTTATTCAGTTAAAATCTTTCTTTTACATCTCAATATCATATTTTAAATTTTAAAAATCTTTAAAGTTTATCTAAACAAATCTAATTTGAAAATATCTCCGACCATTATACTTTAAATCAATAAAACTCACACATCTATAACATATCTAACTCACATCATAACTTCCCTAAATAATAATAATTAAAAACAAATAGAAACCACAGATAAATTGAATTAAAAAAAAAAATACTCACAACTCCATCTTAAATAAATTGGAAAAAAAAAATCTCTGAATAGAAACCACACAAAAATAAATAGAAAAGAATTTAGATATGGATCTAAAAAAATATGACAATATCTACGTTTGAATTATGATTTAGTAATATAATTATCTATTTTTCTGATGTTTATATATCAAAATTTTAAATAACTTAATGAAACAAATTAATTAATTTTCAAATCTTATTTAAAGAATAATCTGATTAGTCATCCTAACTCCTAAACTTCGCGGGTACTGGCAGAGGAGCTAACGGATTGGGTTAGGTGAGGTTTAAGTTGTTGGAGGTAATATTCTCCCACTTTATAAATTTATTTATTTTTTCCTTGTGTGATTCTTTTTCTTTACTGTTGATTTGGTTTTGGTTTCAGTTTTAGTGAGATTTATGTGTTTGTTTACAGGTTTGCATGGTAAAGAAGAAATATTGGTGATTATGGTTGCAATCAAAGTATCTATGTCCATTCCATACCAAGGATTTTGATCGGATTTTATTTTCTTTAGTGAAGACCATAAAATTGAAGTTAAAAAAATAGGGCGAATAAAACCCTTGTCTAGTAACTCCTAGAGTTGAATCTTCAACTCACTCAATTCGACTGGGGCAAAACAATATGGTGCCATGGAAATCGGTGCCGTGCCAGGCACTAAGTCAATAGAGAACTCAATCTCTCGATGGGGTGATAAACTAATAAGATCCTCGGGAAAGACGTCTGAGTACTCACAAACCACTCTTGGCAACTCAGTTCGAGTCTTATCACATTTACTACTCATAAAGCTAGCGAGAAGATAACTAAGCTCACTCCGCCCGCGCGGATCATACATTGGTGGTAAAACTCTACCAACCCGATCCCCCAAGAAATGAAAACAGTCACTGCTTAAGGTACACACAGTAACCCTCTGACGGTAATAATCTATAACAGCCCGGTATGACGATGACCAGTCCATACCCAAAATTACATCAAACCCAGACATATCCATCAACACAAAAGAAAAGGGAAGTCGACAATCGGCGACTTCTATATCGCAGCCCCGACACCCCTGTTTCAAGACCATCTCGCCCCCAATAGGTGATACCACACAAATAGGAGATGCTAACTGCGCCAACTCCAATCCCAAAATAGATGCAAATGCAGAAGATATAAAGGAATGGGATGCACCCGTATCAATTAACACATTAGCAACCGAGTTGCAAAACAAAAAGGTACCTCTCACTACAGATGAAGCTGGTACAAGATCCGGCGCTGTAACAGCATACAAGCGCCCTGAAGATCTCTGATCTACCTATTCACCTCTCGGAGCATAAGACTGTTGCACAGACTGAGCCGAAGAGGCTCCCTGATTGGCCCTCGAGGCTTGAACTGACTGCCCTGGTTGGTAACTCTGTGTCTGTTTCGAACCAAAAGCACCAGGTGTGCTACCTAACTGCGGCAAAACCTCTTCAAGTACCCCGCCTGCCCACACTGATAACAAGTGAGCGGCTGGCCTCTGCTTTGACTCTGGCCCTGAGAATGGGTCGAAGATGATGCTGCACGTTGTCCTCCTCCTCTCTGCGAGCAAACTGGAGACTTGTGGCCCAACTGACCACATTGAAACAGGTGATGTCTCCCTGACCGCCTCTTCCAAAACCTGAACTTGGTACTGGAAAGGTAGACCTCGAATGTGCTCCCTAGGACTGCTGAGGGTTAGAACCCCTCTGCCCCTTACCGTCCCCCTGGCCATCCTGACTCCTCCTGGAGCCCCTCATCCTCTCCTCCTCCACATGCATAATGGTCTCAAGATGGGCAGCAGCCTCCACAAGGCGCCCATAGTCCCTAATCATGGACCCGACAACTTAAAACATGAGCCCGGTCCTCAATTTCTTCTCGAACTCCAGACAACGGCGTTCCTCAGTCGCCACTAACTCAGGTGCAAACCTAGACAAGCTAGTAAAAGTGGCCTCAAACTCCGCCACTGGTGTATTCACCTGCTTGAGCTGAGAAAACTGATCCCTCAACTTCTCCCTCACCGTAGCAGGCAAGTACTTGTCTTGGAAAGTTTCAACAAAGGCCTCCCAAGTCCCTCCAATGCGCCTCTGCACATACTTCCACCACTGATCCGCATCTCCCTTCAACTGGAAGGACACCAAGGTCACTCGCAAACCCCCGTCTTTGATGCCAAGCATCTCAAATGTCTTCGTCATCTGCTCAAGCCACTCGTTCGCCTTCAGTGGCTCCTTAGGGTCACCCAAAAACTCGTCTGGATTAGACTGGAAGAACTCCCTCTTCAGAAAAGACGGCCCTGCTTTAGTAACTTGGGCCTGGACTTGATTCTCAGCCCTGAGAATGTCCATGGATTCCCTCAATGCTCTGGCCATTTCACGGGCTAAGGTGCCCATGGCCTGTTGACCAACCGACTCGGCCACGTTGGCCTGACCAATTCCCTCCTCCTGCACTGGAATCTCATCCGGTATAGGCATCTCCTGCCTCCTAGGCCTACCATGCCTACCACCACGACCTCGTCCTGACATCCTAATAAAGGTAACAAAGGGATTAGCACATTCACAAATATGCCGAAGCTATTTCACTCGCGTCCTAATACAATAGACAACATTAATTCACTCCACATAAGTACATAATCAAATAAACACTTACAAAATTCATTTCCAGATAATGACCGTTTCGTGGCGTTGCTAAAGTTCTAGTTAGAAACGGCAGTGATCAAGTGTCTTTCCAACAGGACTCCCAAAACCCATAGACCCGATCAACATCTTAGAAACTAAATTCCATATCCATATAATCACATAAGCATGTTATCATATAAGCACGTAATATCATACATAAGTCTCTAACAAGCGAGACAAACCCATTGTGGTACTAACCACTTCCCACGTACCCAAAGTATTCAAACCCGGTACGTTCTGATACCAAGTTGTAACACCTTTAAAATATAACATGAAACAATCTTTGTAACGCCCTCAAAATAACAACATTAAACCCATCAAACAAGTACGTGCATTGATACCAAAAAGAGCTACTTGCTTCTATTCATCAGAGTATTTCATAACAAAACATTACATGTTAACAACAAAAGCAAAACGCCCTACGGGCTTACAGCTTTCCAAGTTAACACTTGGTTACAAACAAAAGAGTACTAACTCATTTACACATTAAGCCCTTGGCTTGAATATACATGTAATATCTCAAAAGAAAGTAAACATCAAAAGTCTGCCCGCCACTAACCTCCCAAGCTATGTCCTTGGAGGTGGCATGCTACCTGTACCTGAAAATGATATTCCCATAAGGGGTGAGCCACAGCCCAGTAGAAATATACTAAACCAGTTATGAATAATGACTAAAAAGTCAACAGTTGATAGATGGTCAACACTTTTACACTCTTTCATAACACATTACAATTCCAAGACCTTCAAGTCTATGTTCATTTCATTTTCCATTTTCTTTCAATTCTCAACTCATAATCCATGGCTTAGAACCTGGCCAAACAACTCATATGAGACAATAACTCATATTAACCACCTTCAATTTCATCACAGATAAATGTATTGGTTATATCGTTACTTCTACAGATAAGCATACTAGCTATATCACACTCCCAAGACAAGCATATGAGCTCTGTCAACACATTTCTAGATAAGCATATGAGCTCTATCTACGGAGTCCATCCCCTATCTTCTCCCAAACAACGTTCGGTTTAGAGGTCCATCCCCTATCATCCCCTAAACCGTGGAGTACATCCCCTATCTCCTCCAACACAACACACAATGCATATAAACAATTATTACACACATCAATCAATACATAAATTTAATGTATTCCTTCAACTGTCATACTCAATGACACATTCTAGTAATTAGTTTCAGTTTGTCTAATCATCATGCATTGTCTACAACAATCAAAACTATCCTCCACCGATAGCCCAAAGCAGTTATTTCTAAACAGAAAATAAATGCACAAAATGGATATTAAATCAACATTTCAATTAGGTGAGTGATAATTAATCCAACAACACCCTTTATTCCCATACATCTCCAATTTCATTCTTCCCATTCCAATTTCTCACTTCCCAAATTAATTTCACAAATTAATTAAACGATGTAATTAGGGCATTCTCCCAAAGTTACCATTTCAACCCTTAGGTTCCATTTTCATCAATGTCACAACGATTATACCATTTTTCTATGCCAAACATGCATCTAGGTTTATCATAAGCTAAACCCCAACTTTTATAAAAATTACATAAAAGCCCCAAACTTTCACAAAATTACCAAACCAACCCCAACATATCAAAATGCTAAAATTTAAAGACAAAACTCATAAAGAGGAGTAGGGTATCCCTACCTCAAAGTTTGAGCTCAAAAGGAGATGAAGACCCAACGACCAACGTGCTCCAAATCCAAAGATTTTCAGATTAAATCGAAGCCCAAGTCACCCTCTACCTTTTTAACAAAGGACTTAGGGTAGGAAATCACCCTAGGTAGATCAAATCTTAGAGAGAGTGTAAGTCTAGAGAGAGAGGCTCTCAGATTTTAGGGTTTGAAATAAAAAAGTGGGTGAAAAATGGTTTGAAATCCGCTGCTGCCTCGCTGATAAAAATAGGCTCGCTCGAGCGACCAGACACAGGAAACACTTGCTCGAGCCAAGACAGCCTTGCTCGAGCCAACAACCCAGAAGCTCGCTCGAGCGACGAACATCTCGCTCGAGCGAAGAATGAACCAGATCGCTCGAGCGAAGAAAAGCTCGCTCGAGCCAACAATTCCAGTGTTCAGGTCCTTGTACCAGACGCAATCGCTCGCTCGAGCGAAGTACCCTGGCTCGACCCACCAGAGACAAAAACTCAACTCTCGCTCGAGCGACCAAACCCTGGCTCGAGCGAAGAACAAAAGACAGAATCTCGCTCGAGCGACCAACTCCTCGCTCGAGCGAGGGTCCAAAAATCTGGGCAGCAACTCTTGGTTTCCAACACAACCAACCTGTAACAAACCTGCCCAACACATCCTATAACTCAAAAACAAAGTATGAAAGGATGTAAACAAGATAACAACCAACCACAAACATCCACAGACACATGTCCGGATCACTGTACAACAAGGGTAAACCCGGGATCGCTATAACCTCCCCCCCTTAAAGAATTTCGTCCCCGAAATTAGGCACAAGTTTTCAAAAATAGGTTTTTCCTCCATTTTAAACAATGTTACATTCTTTTTAACATTCAATAGTTCGACCCATTACCGGTCATTCTATCTCTTATTCAAGAGGCATTTCACAATATATACATTTCAAAGTGCATCTATAACATGCATTCCCTTTTCATTTTCCAACCATTTTCAACATACATGGTTCACAATTCATATCATAATAAAGTTTCATGATACATATCCAGTTCTATAATATAGCCAACAAATGCAATATTACGATCCACTTCCATAAACCAAAACATATGCTATGTTTTACAACTTAAGACATAAACAAAGCTTAAGTCCGGCAAGATTATAAAATCTAAGTACAAGATTACACATCAATAAACAAGTCCGAATATTTCTCGCGGACTTCCAACTCACGTTCCCAAGTGGCTTCCTCCAGTCCGTGATGCTTCCACAAAACCTTCACCAAAGGGATGGTCTTGCCACGCAGGACTTGATCCCGCCTATCCAAGACCCGAACCGGTCTCTCTTCATACGAGACATCCTCATCTACCTCTAAGTCGGTCCAATCTAACACATGTGATGGATCCGGCTCATACTTCCGAAGCATACTCACATGAAACACGTCATGAACTCCGGACAACTGTGGTGGCAAAGCTAAACGGTAAGCAACCTCGCCAATCCTCTCAAGGATCTCAAAAGGACCAATAAACCGAGGGGATAACTTCCCACTCTTCCCGAATCTCATCAATCCCCGCCTAGGTGATATCTTCAGAAAGACATGATCACCCACCTCAAACATCAACGGTCTCCTCCTACGGTCAGCATAAGATTTCTGACGACTCTGGGCTGTAACAAGCCTTCTACGGATAAGCTCAACTTTCTCCGTCGTCTCCCTAACCAACTCCGGACCCAACAAAGGTGCGTCACCCACCTCGGCCCAACAAGCAGGAGACCTACACGGTCGGCCATACAAGGCCTCAAACGGTGCCATACCGATACTAGACTGAAAACTGTTGTTGTAGGCAAACTCCACCAATGGTAAGTGCCTCTCCCACGCTCCACTGAAATCAAGGACACAACCCCGAAGCATATCCTCAAGGATCTGAATGGTACGCTCGGACTACCCATCAGTCTGAGGATGATACGCTGTACTAAAGGTCAACTTAGTGCCCAAAGCACTCTGCAAACTCTGCCACAACCTAGCAGTAAAGCGAGGATCTCTATCTGAGACGATCGTCACTGGGACCCCGTGCAATCTCACTATGTCCCGAATATACAAGTCGGCAAGGTGATCTACCGAATCTCTCACGCGCATAGGAATGAAGTGCGCCGACTTAGTCAACCGGTCTACAACCACCCAAATAGCATCACTACCCCGCTGAGTCCTCGGAAGACCTACAACGAAGTCCATAGTGACATGCTCCCACTTCCACTCGGCAATAGGCAAGGGTTGCAACAAACCCGCTGGCCTCTGATGCTCGGCCTTCACTTGCTGACAAGTAAGGCACTTAGACACAAAGACTGCCACATCTCTCTTCATGCCTCGCCACCAAAACTGGCGACCCAAATCCCGATACATCTTAGTACCCCCCGGATGCACCGCAAGGCACGAATGATGGAACTCTCGGAGTACTTCCTCTTGGCAAGACTCCGGCACAAACAAATGGTCTCGGTATCTCACACTCAGGTCGGGATACACTGTCAAGCCCTTCTCAACTTTCCCACTGGAGATCTTCTCTCGGAGGAACTCTACCTCAAGGTCATCTCTCTGTGCCTCTAACACTCGAGTCACAAGGGTAGGCTGCGCAACAACTGAAAACAAGGCCACAGCCTCAACGGATTCGCCCAAAAGCAAATCAAACTCGTCAAGTGCTCCCAGCATCTTCCACTCCCAGATGGCTATACAAGCTACATCACCTATGGATTTCCTGCTAAGAGCGTCGGCCACAACATTGGCCTTCCCCGGATGATAATGCAACTCAAAATCGTAATCCTCAATGAACTCCATCCACCTCCTCTGCCTTAAATTCAAGTCTTTCTGTGAAAACAGATATTTCAGACTCTTATGATCCGAGAACACCTCGAATCTCTCACCATAAAGGTAGTGCCTCCAGATTTTCAAGGCAAAGATCACAGCCGTTAACTCTAGGTCATGCGTAGGGTAATTCTTCTCGTGGATTTTCAACTGACGTGAGCCATAAGCTACTACTTTCCCCTCTTGCATCAACACACAACCCAAACCCTCTCGTGAGGCATCACAATAGACTGCATAACCCAGCCCTCTCTTCGGAATAATCAAGACCGGAGCGGTGGTCAATCTAACTTTCAGCTCTTGGAACGACTTTTCACAAGTCTCACTCCATACAAATTTGACTCCCTTCCGAGTCAATCTAGTCAACGGCGAAGCTAACCTGGAGAAATCCTTCACAAACCGACGGTAATACCCAGCTAACCCCAGAAAACTGCGGATCTCAAACACACTCTTAGGCTGTGCCCAATCTTGCACTGCCTCCGTCTTGGATGTATCAACAGACAACCCTTCCCCGGAAACCACATGGCCTAAGAACTTGACTTCTCCTAGCCAGAACTCACACTTCCCAAACTTGGCATATAGCCTATGGGCTCTAAGCAACTCGAGCACCACTCTCAAGTGTTCCTCGTGCTCCTCCTCTGAAGGTGAATAGATAAGAATGTCGTCCACGAAAACGACTACAAAACGATCCAAGAATTCCCGGAAGATCCGGTTCATCAAGTCCATAAAGACTGCCGGTGCGTTGGTAAGTCCAAATGGCATCACCAGAAACTCATAATGGCCATACCGCGTACGGAATGCCGTCTTCGGAATGTCCTCCTTCCTGACCCTCAACTGGTGGTAACCCGATCTCAAGTCTATCTTAGAGAAACAACGGGAACCCTTCAACTGGTCAAACAAATCATCTATACGGGGCATAGGGTACTTATTCTTAACCGTAGCCCAATTCAACTTCCGGTAGTCGATACACAATCTCAAGGCACCATCTTTCTTTTTAGCAAAGAGGGCCGGTGCTCCCCACGGCGAAACACTAGGGCGAACAAAGCCCTTATCTTCTTGGAGCTGAACCTTCAACTCAACCAACTCTGCTGGAGCAAAACGGTAAGGTGCCATAGAAATCGGCGCCGTGCCAGGCACTAAATCAATAGAGAACTCAATCTCCCGGTGAGGTGGCAAACTAACGAGATCTTCGGGAAAGACATCCGAGTACTCACAAACTACCCTCGGCAACACAATCTAGGTCTCATCACACTCACTACTCTCAAAGCTGGCAAGTAGACCACTAAGTTCACTCCGCCCTCGCGGATCATACCCCGGTGGCACAATACTACCAACCCGGTCTCCCAAGAAATGGAAACACTCCCTGCTCACGGTACAACAGGTGACCCTCTGGCGGTAGCAATCAATAACAGCCCGGTATGACGATAACCAGTCCATACCCAAAATAACATCAAAGCCCTTCACGGGCATAACTACAAAAGGAAACGGAAGCCTATGATCGTCGACCTCTATATCACAACCTCTACATCCGTGTTTCAAAATCAACTCACCCCCAATAGGTGACACAACACAAATAGGAGATGCCAAAAGTGCTAACTCCAACTCCAACACAGATGCAAATGCAGCAGATACAAAAGAATGAGATGCGCCCGTGTCAATCAACACTCTAGCAACCGAGTTGCAAAATAAAAAGGTACCTCTCACTACTGATGGAGCTGGTACTAGATCCTGCACGGTAACAGCATACACGCGCCCTGTAGGACCCTGGTCCACCTGCTCACCCCTAGGAGCATATGACTGCTGTACTGACTAGGACGACGAAGCTCCCGGATTGGCCCTCGAGGCCTGCACAGACTGAGCTGGCTGAAATCCCTGCGTCTGTCTAGAACCAGACGCTCCTGAAGTGGCACTCAACTGTGGGCAGAACCTCTTCAGGTGCCCAGGCTGTCCACACTGATAGCAAGACAAGGGTTGCCCCCTACCCAAACTCTGACTCTGCGGTCTAGCTGAAGAAGAAGCAGCTCTCTGACCTCCGCCCTTCAGCGGGCAAACCGAAGCCTTGTGACCCAGCTGGCCACACTTGTAACAAGTGAACTCTCCCTGATTGCCTCTCCCCGAGCCTGCACTCGGCACTGGAAAGGTCGATCTATAAACTCCACCCTGAGACTGCTGAGGGTTATAACCCCTCTGTCTCCTGCCATCACCCTGGCCCTCGTGGCCCCTCTTGGAGCCTCTATGTTTCTCCTCTTCTTCCTCCTGCATCATAAGCTCCATATGAGCTGCAGCATCCACTAGATGTCTATACTCTCGGATGTAAGACCCACCAACCCTCAACTTGAGGCCACGCCTCAACTTCCGCTCAAACTCATAGCAACGGCGCTCCTCTGTCGCCACAAGTTCAGGTGCAAACCTGGACAAGCTAGTAAATGTAGCCTCAAACTCGGCCATAGACAAACCCTCCTGTTTAAGCCGGCTAAACTGATCTCTCAGCTTCTCCCTAGCAACTGCAGATAAGAATCTCTCCTGGAAAGCATTTACAAACGCCTCCCATGTACCACCCACACGGACCTTCTCGTATTTCCACCATTGACCCGCATCTCCCTTCAGCTGGAAGGATGCCAAGGTCACTTTCAGTGCCCCGTCCTCAATGCCAAGCATTTCGAACGTCTTACTCATTTGTTCCAACCACTCATCTGCCTTAAGTGGTTCCTTTGGGTCCCCGATAAACTCGTCCGGGTTAGACCGAAAAAACTCCCTCTTCAAGAAAGAAGGCCCTGCCTCAACTGCCTGATTTCCAGCTCTGAGAATACCCAAAGCTCCTGCTATCTCTCGAGCCAAGGCACTCATAGCCTGCTGACCCGCTGGCTCGGCCACATTGGCCTGGCCAACTCCCTCCTGTACTGCCGGAATCTCATCCGGAAAAGGTACTTCCTGCCTCGCAGGTCTACCACGCCTAGCACCTCTTCCTCGTCCTGACATCCTAATAAAGGTGACACAGAACGTTAGCACATTCACATAAATGTGCCGAAACTAAACACTCGCGTCCTAAAACATGGACAACAATAATTCACTCCACGTAAGCACATAAATACATAAGCACTTATGAATTTCATTTCCGGATAAAGATGGTCCCGATGCGTTACTAGAGTTCCGGTTAGAAACAGCATTGATCAAGTGCTTTTCCAACAAGACTCCCAGAAACCCAAGGATCCAATCAACATCCTAGAAATTAAATCCCATACCCAAATAATCACATAAGCATGTTATCAAGTAAACACATAGCATGTGATACTACATCTAAGTCTCTATCAAGCGAGACAAACCCATTGTGATACTAATCACTTCCCACGTACCCAAAGTATTCAAACCCGGTAAGCTCTGATACCAAGTTGCAACGCCCTCAAAATAACAACATTAAACCCATCAAACAAGTACGTGAATTGATACCAAAAAGAGTTACTTGCTTCTATTCATCAGAGTATTTCATAACAAAACATTACATGTTAACAACAAAAGCAAAACGCCCTACGGGCTTACAGCTTTCCAAGTTAACACTTGGTTACAAACAAAAGAGTACTAACTCATTTACACATTAAGCCCTTGGCTTGAATATACATGTAATATCTCAAAAGAAAGTAAACATCAAAAGTCTGCCCGCCACTAGCCTCCCAAACTATGTCCTTGGAGGTGGCATGCTACCTGTACCTGAAAATGATATTCCCATAAAGGGTGAGCCACAGCCCAGTAGAAATATACTAAACCAGTTATGAATAATGACTAAAAAGTCAACAGTTGATAGATGGTCAACACTTTTACACTCTTTCATAACACATTACAATTCCAAGACCTTCAAGTCTATGTTCATTTCATTTTCCATTTTCTTTCAATTCTCAACTCATAATCCATGGCTCAGAACCTGGCCAAACAACTCATATGAGACAATAACTCATATTAACCACCTTCAATTTCATCACAGATAAATGTATTGGTTATATCGTTACTTCTACAGATAAGCATACTAGCTATATCACACTCCCAAGACAAGCATATAAGCTCTGTCAACACATTTCTAGATAAGCATATGAGCTCTATCTACGGAGTCCATCCCCTATTTTCTCCCAAACAACGTCCGGTTTAGAGGTCCATCCTCTATCATCCCCTAAACCGTGGAGTACATCCCCTATCTCCTCCAACACAACACACAATGCATATAAACAATTATTATACACATCAATCAATACATAAATTTAATGTATTCCTTCAACTGTCATACTCAATGACACATTCTAGTAATTAGTTTCAGTTTGCCTAATCATCATGCATTGTCTACAACAATCAAAACTATCCTCCACCGATAGCCCAAAGCAGTTATTTCTAAACAGAAAATAAATGCACAAAATGGATATTAAATCAACATTTCAATTAGGTGAGTGATAATTAATCCAACAACACCCTTTATTTCCATACATCTCCAATTTCATTCTTCCCATTCCAATTTCTCACTTCCCAAATTAATTTCACAAATTAATTAAACGATGTAATTAGGGCATTCTCCCAAAGTTACCATTTCAACCCTTAGGTTCCATTTTCATCAATGTCACAACGATTATACCATTTTTCTATGCCAAACATGCATCTAGGTTTATCATAAGCTAAACCCCAACTTTTATAAAAATTACATAAAAGCCCCAAACTTTCACAAAATTACCAAACCAACCCCAACATATCAAAATGCTAAAATTTAAAGACAAAACTCATAAAGAGGAGTAGGGTATCCATACCTCAAAGTTTGAGCTCAAAAGGAGATGAAGACCCAACGACCAACGTGCTCCAAATCCAAAGATTTTCAGATTAAATCGAAGCCCAAGTCACCCTCTACCTTTTTAACAAAGGACTTAGGGTAGGAAATCACCCTAGGTAGATCAAATCTTAGAGAGAGTGTAAGTCTAGAGAGAGAGGCTCTCGGATTTTAGGGTTTGAAATCAAAAAGTGGGTGAAAAATGGTTTGAAATCCGCTGCTGCCTCGCTGATAAAAATAGGCTCGCTCGAGCGACCAGACACAGGAAACACTCGCTCGAATCAAGACAGCCTTGCTCGAGCCAACAACCCAGAAGCTCGCTCGAGCGACGAACATCTCGCTCGAGCGAAGAATGAACCAGATCGCTCGAGCGAAAAAAAGCTTGCTCGAGCCAACAATTCCAGTGTTCAGGTCCTTGTACCAGACGCAATCGCTCGCTCGAGCGAAGTACCCTGGCTCGACCCACCAGAGACAAAAACTCAACTCTCGCTCGAGCGACCAAACCCTGGCTCGAGCGAAGAACAAAAGACAGAATCTCGCTCGAGTGACCAACTCCTCGCTCGAGCGAGGGTCCAAAAATCTGGGCAGCAACTCTTGGTTTCCAACACAACCAACCTGTAACAAACCTGCCCAACACATCCTATAACTCAAAAACAAAGTATGAAAGGATGTAAACAAGATAACAACCAACCACAAAGATCCACAGACACATGTCCGGATCACTGTACAACAAGGGTAAACCCGGGATCGCTATAATCTTTCATAAGATCATTAATCATAACGGAAAAGTTATGTTTTCATTCATCAGAGTTTTCCTTACAAAAGATATTACATGTTAGCAACAAAATGAATGCCTTACGGGCTTACAGTTTTCCAAGTTATCACTTGGTTACAACAAAAGAAGAGTTCTAACTCTTTTACATATAAATCCCTCGGCTTGGATTTACATTTAACACCGAATAAAAACAACAAAATGGAGTTTTTAACTCCTAAACCTCCTATGCTAAGACCTTGGAGGCGGCATATTACCTGTACCTGAAAAATGGTGTCCCAAGTAGGGTGAGTCAATGCCCAGTAGAGATATGCTAAACAGTATATGAGAATTAACTAAAACATTAGCATTCGATAAATGTTTAACACTTGTAAACCAACTTACACCATTTCCATAACCAATTAACATTTACATCATAATAAATCCACTTCCCTTTAAGTATCCAAATCGATTCATTGACATAGCTCAATATTATTTAAACAATTCAAAATGAGACTACAACTCATATTATCAACACTTCACATATAAATGTCAATCATACACTTCCATTATCTTGCCATTTTACGGAACTACGTTTGAGGGAACCAACACCCAAATATAAATAAGATTTTGGGACTTTCACCCTGGACACTTCGCCCAACTTAATTATCCATGGAGTCCATCCCCTATCTCCTCTCAAACAATAGAGTACATCCCCTATCTCCTTCCAAACAAAGATCCATATACAATGTATTTAAACACGTTGTCATATACAAGACAATTTCAATCACATATACAATGTTTACATCCAACTGTTATATTCAATGACATATTCCAATTGATTAGTTTCAATTTACCTAATCGTTATGCAGTTTTTACAACAATCATGGCTATCCTCCACCGATAGCCCAAAACAGTTATTTCTAAACAGATAAATAAATTTATCAACAGATAATTTATCAACTTTCCATACGTGAGTGACTTATTAATCCAACTACACCATTTAATCACACGTTCCTCAAATTCCATAATTTCCAAGCCAATTTCATTAATTACACAACGAATTCACTATTTATACAAAATAGTTATTTAATTCCAAACTAGGGCATTTTCCCCCAAATTCCAAAAACGTTGACCCAAGGTCCAAATCCCACCATTTCAACAACTATACACCATTAACCCCATTTTTAAGATCCCTCTTACACGTGAGGAGTTTAAATTTGAAAACCCCTCTTTCTCAAATCAACACCCAAACCCTAACTTCACC